>CM069859.1:183410651-183755651 GCA_036172795.1 Pelodytes ibericus | reverse complement strand
GCTGACTTTCCATGGTGCCATAGGCTGTCTCAAAGAACTGGTCAAAAGCTTGTGGTAGCACCCCATTCCTGCCAACTGTGCTATAGAAATTGGAAGATACGTTGGCATTAGGGTGGTAGACATTAGAGGTATTTTTTCCAAACATTTCACCCATGCTAGCAGAGTTGGAGGCAGGAAGGCAGTCCCTGTGCATGATGTCCTCTGCTGAATAGCAGTGGGGTAGATTGTTCCTGTGATGCCATTTACTGGAGGTGTCAATGGCATATTCCCTGAAGGTCACCTCTCTCACTGGTTGGACCTGGGGTAGGTTTGAAGAATAAGAATATGTCATGTTACGAGAAGATGGGGTTTGGGGTAGAAATGATGGAAGGCTGGAAAAATCAGGACCCGAAACGTAGTAAGTGCAACTTGGCAAATACATGTTAGAGGAACAAGGAACACGCTCATCAAAATCCATCATTAGGGCTACCTCTGGCTGTCTGCATTAGCTGAGCTTAACATGATTCTCTAATGCAGCTGCCTCTTTGAAGCAGATCCGTGAAAGTAGAAATTTGAAGACGTAAGCTGACGTGGAAATCTATCCCCATCCTTAGCAGGGAGGTGCTGGTCATGTGATCAGATGTTGAAATTGACAAGCTGCAAGTATGGGTCCTTTTCTTTGTAGGCATCTCAAGGGAAGCAACAGATCGTCACTTGCTAGTTTCATAGGAGCATGTAATATGAAATGTAACTCATACCTTTCCCTGGTCTCTTTGAGGGAGAAAACCGAGAAACTAGCATTATCCCGAGCTCTGACGAAGAAGGAGTGTATACAGTATGCCTATAGCACTGATGGCTTACCTTTAATACTCCAGCTGTTCTGGACTGCTGCTCCTATGATGCTCAGGCAGTGGAATGAAAAGGTTAGCCATTAGTGGGATAGAGTAAACCGGCATTGACTTTATTGAATAATCAAGGGATTCGAATTATCTAATTTAACAGCTTCTGAAGATCGTCTGCATATGGATTAGCATAAAGTCATGGGGTATCTGATTAAATAGTAATTCTGGTGCAAAGGTCCAATACGCGTAGGAACATTCCAATTGTCGCCATGGTGATTGCCCCACTTTTAGCACGTTGCCCAGATTTGCTCTTTATATGTAAACCCCCAAGGTTATTTCACAAAACCCCTGACTCATTACCTTTCTTGGAATATTACAAAGAAGATGTTTCTGTGAGGTGCAAAGGAATGTATGGAAACAGGCTGCAACAGGGTTCAACTTCATTGCTGCACAAACAATGCTACCAACAAACACAATACCATGTGTTAATCTGGCTGCTTGTAACTGATATGTGAGTGGAGTCAATGCTGGGGGGAGGTAGGGGATTTGTACTACCACTGGATCACAAGGCACATTATTACCTACAACTTCCCTAATTGCTGCAGCAAAGGCAAAATCCACGATTGTCTTTAGTTTATAGTTAAATATTCATCGAACAATCCAAAATCATAGAAAAAAAGTATATAGTCTATAACAACACGACATAAAAATCTAAATGTTTGTCTAGTACTGTGTAATCTAAGTATTCATCTGGTCAAATTGTTCCATAAAGTGAGGTGCTAAATTCTTCCTGTAAAGTTAACAATCACATTATCATTTCTATTTATTTCCCATTGTAGAATAATTGCTTTTTTTTTTATTATATTGCATTAAAAAACCCCACAGAAGTCAGTTTAGTTGTAGCAAAACATTGGATATATGTTTAGTGTTACAGCTTTGCTGCATTAATAAAATAGATTTGTACATGTATGAAAATACCTACTATGCAAGGTAGATAGACAGATAAATAGAGAGATAAATACACAGACAAACAGCCATAGATAGGTGCATGGCCAAATAGACAGAAAGACAGGCAGATAGATATATAGCTAGATGATAAATAGATAGACAAATAGCTAGATAGATGGATAAATTGAAGAGACGTGTGCAATACTTGATATTAGTGAAAGTCGTACACATCCAAACTCACATAAGGGCCTCAGATTTTGAAAACCTCCCCAGAATGCATGTATTGGCCGATATATAAATATATAGAGAGAGAGATAGAGTAATAAATGGAGATATATAAATAGATACGTAAGTAGATAGAAAGATACCAGTGCGTGTATTTACACAGAAAAACAAAACAAATACATGAATGCAAGTTTATATGTCAGTGTACACTTACATAAGATATCTTACAAATACACACAATCTACAAAACAATGTACTGTAAAAATACAAACGTTTAACTACTATAATCTTTATATGTATTATGTTGATGAATGGATAAATAGATAGACAGATGGATAGATGGATGGCTAGATAGATAGATAGTGGTCAGATCTTTCTTGACCATGAGACAAAGGCGCCTCCACAGTCTAGGCTGGCCCCTCCTCTGGTAAGAAAAACAAAATCTTCCACTTGTACTGGGCTTTTAAGGCTTTAATTGAAGGAGCAGTGAGCCCAGCTCTAGACTGACCCTGGGGTTTTATGGCACATTTGGCAGTCACCTTCAGCCTGTGTCAGAGCAGACATGACTGGCCCCACCAGAGAAGACATCACCTTCATGCAATCTCTGACCTCTCCTCCACATGTTACATACCTCCTGACACTCTGTGAGATTACTTGCACCCTTCCTAACCAGGTCTGTATGTGGGTAAGCAATGCTTTTATTTCCAGCATGGCATTCATTGGGAAGCTCTGACATCCTCTGCTGGTGTGAACACGAACCGAGGTTTGATATACAGGCTGCTCACACTTTTACATACAAGAAAGCGAGCACACAAAGGGATGATCACAAGATTCTTCCAAATGTACAGATTCAATGTTGCTCCATGATCTGGCTTTGTACCTCACAGATCCATGTTGTTTACATTTCGGCTCTCTTCCTGTTTTTCCAAAAAATAAATAGTGTTTATATTTATTTATATTTTTTAATTTGACCTGAAACACAGACAGCAGAACTTACACGATAGGAATTGTCTGGACTCTGCAGCTCGCCATGCCTGTCCTATGTTATCCATCTGCACACATTAGAAATCCATTTCCATATTGACCATTCTTGTTTAATTTAATATCCTTCTAAACACGCCAGAGTCATCTCATCCCATCCTGGAAATATAATATATTCGCTGAACTCGCATCGCGTGAAAGATTTGCCGATATGTACCATGGATTAACTCATTGTTGCTCTATTTCAATTCAGATGTGCTTTATTTAGATCCTAGGAACTCCAAAAAGTTTTTTTTTTGCATTTTTCCAGAAATGTAAAAATATATGACATGAACAAGCACTAATTTAAAAATTTGCTTTTAAAAAAGTAATTTACAAGCAATATTTTTGCTTGCTAAATACATTTCAGAAACACCGAACGGGATCTTTCAAATCAACGCTTATAAGCATCAATTCTTAAAATGAACAACATTTTCATGATTGACTATTTGCATTTAAATTGAATAATATTGTTGTTTTTTTTTTTTTTTTTTTAAATACATTTCAGTGCTTAGGAATAAGCAACTGGCACGCTGTTGGTTTTAATTATCTTTTCTGCAGTATAAGTATATATATATATATATATTATTAAACACACATTCTATTTAATTAATTGAGAATATTATCAATATTAAGTGTAAGGAAATAATGGTTGCATTTAGTGATGTGTTTGGGAAAGCTCCATATTTGTGTGTGTGTGTACACACAAATACTCCGCACACACAAATACACATATTTGTACATACACAAGTATGAATATATGTATATAAACAATACACGTGCAGATTTTCAAAAATAATATAAATATACTACGAATCAGTTAATACTTTATGTACTTTGTACATAGCCCTAAAGTTGCGTATTCCATTTCAAAGATATTTCATTTATATAATAAACGTATTTGTGTATATAATATAATCCTGCATATGTGTATGCATATATATATATATATATATATATATATATATATATATATATATATATATAATTTCCACAAATATAAGCAGCAATAAACACATTGTGATCAGAAATAGTTCAAATATGGCCCATGCTCATAGTTTAAACACATAAATATTGCCACTTTTCTGAAAGTAAACGTCTAGTTCAGTGATGGTTAATCTTTTCCACTCCAGCTGTTGTGGACTATATTTCCCATGAAGCTCGGCCAGACTAATGTTTGCGAGCATCATGGGAACTGAAGTCCCCAGCAGCAGGATTGCCCAAGGTTAGCCAATCAGTGGTGTAATTGCTGTTTTATAATATAGGAGGGAGTATACACAGTGTATTTTTCTCCCTTTCCATTTACAGGTGCAAGTCATTGTGCTTATTGCAGGCAATTCAGTGTTGTGAAAACGTGCAGTCTAGACCGTCTGGCACGCTGTGAATAGTCTGCTTCCACATATGTAGGCACAGCAATTGAAATACTACACCAGCCCCTTATAGAAACACTTATAGAATCAGTAACTGGAGTTAGCTAAGTCTTCCTGTAGGCTACATACATTGCATCTGAGCCTGGCATTAAGCACAGCATCCATGGAATTTATGCCCCAGTGACGTATTTTAAAGAAATAAATGCACATTAAAAATAGAGCAAGTATTTAAGGAAAAAAAAAAAAATAATACACATTTTACATTTAAGAGAGAATGATTACGGCTCTATTTGTCAGTGATTATCAGCACTTGCAACGCCATGACCTTGACTTACGCCCTATAGCATTTGTATATCACAGACCCTTGTACATATATATCTCTTTAAGTATTTCGCATATTTATTCATTTTTGCGCATGTACTTAAAATCTTTATTGTTTTAAAAGCTGCTTATATACATAAATCACAGATATTTTTTAAGCGTAACTATGTTTTATAGGTACTACTTTTAAACAATATAATATAAAATACTGTATTATTTTTTTATTCTGATTTTAGATAATTCTGAAATTTATTTTTTGTAGTTTACTTTTTGTAGCAACAAACTAAGATTAATAGAATTTTATAGCAATACATGGAATTTCTCAACTGATTAATATTTAAAGTTAGCCTTATTCTGTTATCATTAAAGTGGATATTTGGTACCTGGGCATCAATGTAAACATGTTTATTTATGTTAAGGTTTATTTTGCACTTGTAATATACTGAAATAAACGAACAGCAAATGACAATAAAAATATTTTTCTTATTTGACAATTTGTCTATGAGTTTTTGTCCAAATGGCTATATCAGTGTATTGACTTTTATTATTTACAAAACAATTAGACTTCTCCTGTTGAAGTTGAATATAATATAAGTAGCAATGTTTCACGCATATCCACATATATACATATATTTTTATATACACACGAACATATATTTACATTCTTATATATATATATACATCCACATATTTTATATATATACATCTACATACAGCTGTACATCACACACACACACACATATACTTAAAAATATATAAAATAGACCACTAAATCTAGAAAATTATATTTAAAGCGACTATAAATAGAGAATAATTCAAACTCTCAAATGGCATTGGACACATTCTTATGGCATACACAATATATATATATATATATATATATATATATATATATATATATATATATATATATATATATATATATATATATATATATATATATAGATAGATAGGAAACAATAACAGGCTATGTTCTGTGTAGATCTTACATGGTAAATAATAATTGTTAAAAAATATTTGTACAATATATAAAACATTGAAAGTAAGTAGCAAAAAAAAAAATCAAACCAAATACAGACACATCTAATATCGTTTCTATCAGACAGATACATGAGAAATCTTGTAGCAGTAATATTTATGGTAACTATAAGATGGAAATAACTAGCAAATCAACAATATTGGCCTAGTATAATTATTGTTAACCTTTTGTACTTCCGTTATTATGTGCTAAAACCAACGTCTAGTCAAATGCCTGGCTGAGCATAAAGAGACCTGTAGTCCACTGAGCTAGAATAACAAAGGTTAGACATTACAGGCCTCATCTTTTGGCAAATAATAATAATAATAATAATAATAACGCTGATTTATGATCCCAGCAATGATCTCGTCTACTCAGTTGCATCGAACCGTACTACAAAGAGCACAGTACCCAGGAGAGGGTTCAGTCATCTTGAAGCCAAAACCTTAACCAGCGCTGTCAGTTTTTTAAGACGCAAATATCCACTCAAAAAATCTGCTAAATGGTGAAGGAAAATTGGAGGTTGCAGAAGACAGTCAAAAATCTGAAATTAATTACTCATAGCGTCTCAGCACCTAGTGGGTGAAGCTGTACATTGACTTAAATAACCATCAAACTAGTGAGAGATTGAAAGTGCAACAAATTAATAATAAAAAAAAAAGTGCCAAGATGATCCTAAACATACACAAAACGTAAAACATCTATCTATCTGTCTCTCTATCTATCTATACACACGTGCATATATATATATATGAGGTAAATAAAAATTAATATTTTCTGTACACATATATACATAAAACACACGTTTCTGTGTGTATATATGTGTGCGTGTGTCTATCCATATATGTGTTTCTATGTATGTATATATATCTGTGTATGAGTGTACAAATGTATATCTACATTAAAAATAAAGTTTCAATTCAGTAATAAACAGAAGTTTAAGTTTGCAGCACTAAAGCATGGGACAAAGAGAGGAGAATAATAGGGTGAGGCACAATTGATATGCTGTGTGTGGGGTGGAGAAATCATCAGATACTACAACACAAACACGCTGGGGCCTCGGTTGTCATCATTAATTAGAATGGTTTATGACGTGCATTAATATTGTAGGTGTGATTTTAATTATCTCGCTCCTTATTTATACAACCTGGAGACATAACAATCCAGAAGGCTTGATATTACCCCAAATTTGTCAAGGTGCGACATTAATGCCTTACAAAACTCCACCAGCTCACCCTTCTCCTGCAATGCCGGGTCCACAGCTTGCAGCGGCCCGGGTGATACAAAGTCTTTACTGGATAAGAACTACTCGCTCACTACCTTGTGGACTTTCTGTACTTGTTAATCATAAGCAGGGAGTTTTATGAACTTGTTGGCACATTGCAGAATGTCAACAGTTGTCTACTATTTAATTATATGGACAGCAAGGCTTTTTATAACTAATAAAGTTGAACCTGTAGTAATCTTTTAATGCTGTCCCCAGGATGATCTGCTGAAATATTAATTTCCCATGCAGAGTGCTGGACAGAGTGACACATTTTCTTCGTTCTTAAATATATTTGGAGAATAAAATTTTACAAAGAGGATTGTCACATTAGAGCGTTTGAGTATCTGGGGATGGGTCGGCCTCTGACACACAAATACGTCTGGTGGATATTCATGCACGCTCTCTATATTCACACGATGCCATTCAAAAAACAGCCAGCATTTATTTATTTTTAAACTTCAGAGATTTTTTTTTTAAATATCGACTTTTCTAGATAATAAAAAGTGTTTTGAAACACACTATATTAGAACATCTTATGCTATTACTCAATTTATAAAAGCTGTAAATATGCAACAAAAAATACGAAAGTACACATGCATAAAAACTCTACAAACGTAAAGATATTAGAAAATGCAAATACTCCTAGGTCCTCCTAAAGTTATCGTCACACGAGCAGACGGATTTTAGAAACGAGCACTTAATATTTAGACCGAAATGCTTGGAGCTTGAATGCCTGATATTGATCTCTCAAAAGAAATAGAAAAACACGTAAGATTTAACTTGAATATAAGTCATCCCTATAAATGATTGTTCTACTATTATGTTATTTAAATCTCAGTTCTATTGGCTTATACATACATATCTATTATTATTATCTACAGGAATCCTACCGTCAAACGTAGTATTTAGTTACATTATATGCTCTGTACCAAGAGCTATACAAATTGTTGACGCTATATAAATACATGGCATATATGTATTATATATATATCTCGTCATTGCACTGCTAATAAATTAATATAGCTAAAAAAAATAGGTAGGACTGCGTGTATATACATATAGGGCGCGTATAGATACTGTACATATAGACAAAAGCGGTATTATCTTATTACTGCCTTTAAATGCACAAACAAGCTCTTGGCCTCTAAAAGTTATAGAAAAAAAAAGATTAGTGTAAAAGCAATGAAAAAAGTACAAATATTACATTGCGAATAAACATTTAACAATCTGCTATTAGTATATTAAATTATATATATGTATAATATACACACAGCCACAGATAGACACGCAAACGATTCAATTAATATACATTTAAATTTAAAATTTCAATATTTCATTCAGTCTCCACTGAGAAAATCATAGTGTGTGAATATATACATAGGTATATAATATAGTTAGTTTTATAAATGTATATAAACATATATATTTACACACACACATATATAATATTTATTATATTTATACATATACACATACAAAGGTATGCATAAATAATTACAAATTAAAACAACATTAACATGATATATAATAGTATTTTTAATTTAAAAAGTTACTAAATCATATACTTACATTTTCTATCTACATCTTGCAACATTGACTGCTACAGCGTGTATTTTTACATAGGCAGATAAGCTGCAGGGAGTATAGTTTTAATTTATTTTTCAGAAAGCAAACTATTAATATTGTTGCAAGTTTTTTAACGCTTTTTTTTTATTAGACATTTTAATCACTGAAATAGTTTCTTAGACATATGTTTGTTGGAAATGTTTAATTTTCTTTAGAATACAATTTTAAAGTCATATTGCTGCAGGTTTATTATACTTTTATTACCTGTTGATATCAAGTTAATAAACCCAACTTTAAAATGACGTGTGATTTTCCTATGGACTGGGAGTATCTTGGTTACATTATGAAAAACAAAATATATAGTAAGGGACAAAGAAATATGTGCCTCTCGATGCGTACTTTAAAGTCACAATTTTAAGTAAGAATTCACACCATCCTCTAAAAAGTTAAGTAGCATGCTACAAAACACGTGCAAATGTTAGTTGCGACTTCACAACAGCACATTGTACAAGTATATCACAGACGTCAGATAACATCATCTAACCCTTGCAATTAGCAATAATTAGTTAGTTACATGTTTAAATACTAATAAGTATCACTTACACAGGCTTTGTACACCAGAGCTTGGCTGCAGAAACATCTTTGAACACCAGATGGCGCCATTGATCTATTAATCTCGCTGATGCCTATTCACGAGCTGTCAGAAGTCAAGGTCACAAATTGCCTCTTTTTGTCAAGGTCAAGGTTTAAGGCCCTTCCAATCCAGTCATTTCAACAATCTCCATAGCTCTTTTTTTCTAAACAGGCAGGTCTGTGCTAAAAATAAAGCCTTGATTATAGGATTTGTTCCTGATTTTGCCGACATTGTCTCACATTTGCCTTGAAGACACATTACTGCGCCTAGATCAATTACACTATTAGTGTCTATTTATGTTAACGATATTAATTACTTCAGCAAATAATTTGGTATTTTTTTTTTATATCTTGTATAGGTTGTAAAGCTTACATGTTTTAAGTACACTGTTCTTTATTTTATTTTCAAACATTACATGTAATGCATTACTATAGCTTTAAACAAGCGAGCTCAGTATTAAATCCATATCTATTATAAGACGAAATAAAAACTGAGGGTGCACAGATAAACGTTCACAGTGCGCTAATTTATTATTTACAGGATAACATTTTAGAGTGAGTAAAGACAAAAAAAAAATTAATGCGTTTCGTTCCAAATAGTTGATAAGATTAAAAGTGCTGAAAACGATTGCGTACAATCCTCTAGTAGGGCCCAATTACAGAAAATAAAAATAAAAACGTTTGCATTGCATATTAACCTAAAAAACTGAATCTTCAGATATATTCTTCTAACTATTTGCAATATTGTGTTTGCCACAGGATGATTTGCAATTCAAAACAAAGGGATTTTTGCAGAATCATTTTTTTTTATGTAAATGAAGATAATTTTTCCTTTAAAACCGGTTATTTTGTAATACAGATGTTTCCTTGTTTCGTAATATTTGAATGTATGAAGTTCTACTAAAGAAAAGAACAATCTGTTCTTTACAAAATGGCGCAGTTTAAGGAAAAGGATCCAGAAATGCTTAAAGTTAGTTTCACTGCAAGTGAGTAACGCTGCAAATGATTTAGGAAAACCATAATGCCCTGCCCCCTACCCTTCTCTGCTCCCTCCCCCACCCCAGACAAAAAAAAATTGCTCGCTATAGCTGTACAATTTCTTCAAAAACATATCAATACACCCCTAATATAACAGAATGTATAGATTAAGCATACAGTACATTACATCTATAATTTACCTGAGCAGTCACTCAACATGCAGTCTGGTTTGACGGTTCAAAGCTCAATAATTAGATTGGTATTCTCGATTTAAATTTCTTCTTGATTACATGCTATGTGTCTTTTTTTAATTTTTTATAAATCATAATTCATATTATGTTGCATCAACATTGTATTTCTTATTGGCTGTTTCGGGGTTTGCAATAATCCCATGGGTTGAATAAGCACTCCTTCACTTCCATCGAGAGGTGAGTCTTGGCCTTCCCAAATAAGTACAATATTTCTCACTGCTGCTCCCCACCCCCGCCCCAGAAATGTGTTTCTCTCATAACCATGTCCAGAGGTCCCAGAGATGACCTGTGTATTTTATTTGGGTAGGATGGATGAGGTCCAAAACCAAAAATCTGCTCCTTCTCCATACTATTGGACCATTAACTTGTGGTCTTCAGTTTGTTGATTACCTTTTTCTCTTTCACCCTCCTGTTTTGGAACCAGATAGTGACTTGCCTCTCTGATAAATTGGTGGTAGCAGATATCCGTCTCCGTTTGTCCTTTGTAATGAATTTATTTGTAGCATATTCCCTTTCCAGTTCCTTTAGTTGCACCTTGGTGTAAGGGACTCGCTTCTTCCTGCCTCTTCTATACGAGTTGGCGTCTGATGGATGGGATACAACATCTAAAATATAGATAATTAATACAATAATTATTAATACAAAAGGATACGCACATACATTGGCACATCTTTTTCCCATATACATATATAAAAACACACACAGACATTTGAAGATGCACATATACATTTATGTATACACCAACCACTAGGGTATCTATAGTATAGTATTTACTTGCAGTCACGAGTTTCTTTATGTCTGTTATAATAACCACAACTAACAGGTAAGGTATCTAGAATCAATAATACGATCCAGCTAAAACGAACTCATAATATTAAAAAGAAAATTAAAACAGGGTTAAAACTGTGCTGCAAACGTGTTATTACAAATAGTGGAGAATTTTAATTCCACAGCCGTAGAGTAAATGGAAAAGTTTAAATCGTAAGGCTTATAATTATTCCTGGAAGAACAACGGGTTGATTGAACATACAATATACAAATATTTTTAATGTATATATTATATAATATATATCTATACATATATATATATGTGTGTGTGAGTGTATTCCAAATGTATAAAACATTTATAGATCTATATCTAAGTGTATGTAAAATATATTATACATGCATATTAATATATTACATCATTTATTTTAATACTACGTTTAACAAATATGATATACACTTTTAGCTTGCATGTACATTAATATAACCCATACATATTATTATTGCAACTCATTAGATACATCTAATGTGCAGCCAATGAACAGATATTTAGAAAAAGACAGGTGTTTTACCCGGGAGGGTGGATTTCCAAAGGTGAGTTGGTTGGGGTTGATCCTTCGAGCAATATACCTGCCCATTCCAGCCATTTGTGATGGCCCACGGTTGGTAGCTATCCATGGGCAGCAAGGGCTCATGCCTCGGCTCTCCTGGCCCTCCAATGGTGGATACTACAGGCACATCCAAATATCCTGGAACTGGCTGGTAAGGTCCTGTGGCATATCCCTGGTAAAAAGCAAATTCCTTAGCCCTGGAGGAAAAGTCTTCTCCAGCAGAGCCCGAGGTATCCATATACTTATCTGCAAACGAGGAAGGCTGAGCGCAAGACTTAATGGTGTTGTGGTGTGTCATTCTACAGGGGTAGTACCCACTGCCAAAATATCCATAGGGCAGGCTGGCACTTGAAGAGCTCTGTGCTGCAGAACATGGGCTGCACTGCTTGACAGGTTCTGCTATGCCAGACACTGGCACCTCACTGGAAGAGTATGCACTGCTGGGGGCCAGGGATGCTGGGTGCCCCATCAGATTTCTGCACTGGTTGGCTGCGAAATTGCTTCCTGCAAAACCTTCCATGTTTTTATTAATCTCATCCAAGCTGTTGTCATAAAGGAACATCACCGGTTCTGCCCAGCGTGGATGAAGGAGCACTGAAGCTGTCATAGCCCGTCCAGCATTGAGACTAGTGGCTCTTTTTTAAAAGCCCCAAAGACTGAAAACAGAAATTCTAAAGCTCTCAGACTTAGCAGGGCTGACGTTCCAACCTTGCACAGGGCGAGCACTGATTGGCTGCTTCCGGGCACGTGATTATGCAAAGCAGATGCTAAAACCACATAGGAGCAGAATGCAGATAATTCATTTTCCCCCTTCTTCCTTTTCCTTCTTTGAAATACATAAATTAGGATTAGCTTTACCCACGGAGGAACCGATTGGTTTTTTAAATGGAGTACAGAGGAATTTAGATGTAATTGAACCATAGGTGATTTCTAGTAATAATATGTGCCTATTATTTCATGTTGGGTGCAGTTTATTTGCGTTTCTCTGGCGCTGAATGGTTCCTTGATTTCCCTCTAACAGGATTATTGCAACATTCACTTAATTATATCCCTATATGATGAGATTCAAGCTGTATGTCTCAGATTGGGGGGCATATTGAGTCTAATTCAAAGTGTGCAATGGTATTAATATTGATGTTATTATATATAAGATGCACATCATACAGCTATTAATACTAATAATAGGACAAATATTTTATTGTATCTCGTATTTTAAGTCAGAGCATTAAATACAGAGATATCTGCACCACTTAAATTGTATGATAGCCAAATATTTTCTATCTATCTATCTATCTATCTATCTATCTATCTATCTATCTATCTATCCATCTCTTTCTTGGTGCACACTACATTTACATACACAATAATACAATATTTTGAATACATATATACATACACTTACATACATGTACATTCAAGTGATATACATTGAAATTCTGCAACTATAATACGTGTGCGTGGCGCGCACACAAACTCCCACACTTAAATAAATAGAGCATTTACACATATACATTTGTACATCACATCTTAAAAATGCACACACATATATTTTACACACACACTCACACACGTGCATACATACACTCGTATACATACCCACACCCCTGACGTTTATTTGTCATATTAATAATACAACACCCATTGTAACAATACAATGATATTGTTTAATCCAGATTGTATTTGCAATGGCTTGTTCTTGTTGGGATCTAGGTATTCTCCTTAATATATACAGTGCGCGTGTGTCTGTAAGTTTTAAATTATAGTTTTTTCTATTATATATATATATTTTAAATCTTAACACTTTGACAATAATTATTGTATTATTATTAAACGCTTTTAGAAACAGTAGTATGTAGCATCTTCTCATTATACTGGTGTCCAAACCTGATGAAAAGCAAAAGCTTGTGAACAAAGAAAACTCGAATGTTTAGTCCTAGATGCTTTTGGTTTCTTGTTAAATGATCTCAGAAATGCATGCTATGTTTATATTATACTCTGTATTAAATATATATATATTGATACTCACTATGTAGTTTCCATAGAAGATCTGCATGATTGCACAGATAAAACTCTGCAGACTAGCTCTACAATCAAAGAAGGATAGGATAAACGGTAAAGTACATAGCCTAGCAGTCTGTTTCAATGTACAGGGTAGAACAGCTTCCCAATACAGTGCAATGGGCAGACCAGCTCAGCATGACTACTGAGCACGGCTAGAGGCCAAGGTCAAGTCCAAAGTGGTCGTCTAGCCAGACAGAGGGCTGCCAATTAACCACTGAAGTCATTTAGAGGAAAAAAATAAACCACAATTACTGGGGTTATCTGAATCTATATCTTCTGACCCGCTCAAAAATAACACTATACCTGAAACATGTTACTCGTGCATGTGTGATGGTATGATCCATGTATAATGTATGTTACTATGTCATTGTCCAAATATTTCTCTTTTCAGTCTATCCAGACTTTTAAGAGGTGGAGGAGGGGTATCCGGTCAATGTTATATTCCACTTTGTCACCCATTTTACCAGTTTTCAAAGACATGCTGCATCTACAAACATCTACACATCTACATTCATCTCCCCCCCCCCTCCCCCCCCCCTGAAACACTAATGTGCTAGGCTAGATGCTATAGAAACCAGTTTATATTTACAGAATAAAAAAAAAAATTACAAACATCCTGTACACATCTTTTTCAGGATTGCAACAACTAGGTATTTTCTGAAAACTGCTTTTGTTCCACATTTATCTTCTGACTCATAAATTCGTGTGTAATTTCAATGTACTCTGTATCCTTTAATTAATGAGAACCAGCATAGGACTTTTTTCTATTGTAAACGTTGCTATTGTTTGTAGTTATTTTTATATATATATTTTTTTACTCTCTCTCAGATCTGCGTTCAAAACAGTATCCACCAGTTTTGTTTATTATTTTTGTTACATTTGTCATTTGTTTTGTGTTAATGAAGTTTAAAATCTGTTATGTAATGGGCATGTGGTAAAACTCCTTAGCACACAGAATATAATTAGCACATTTGCCATGCCATGTTTCCACATCTTACATGACATATTTAATGCTTCACAAATGCATTGGTAATGTTTTATAGGGACTGTTTTTAATGTTTCCTAATAAGAAAAAAAAAATATTTACTCATCTACAGAAATAAGGATGCCTGTATTGTGGATTTGTGTGTTATATAAAATTAACCCATTAATACAAGGCACATGGTTGAATGCCTGAAAGTGAATTTCATATTTAAATATACCTTTTCCCCTCCAAACAAATGCGAATCCTTCACCCCTCCCCCTCACTGCATACAACGCGTTTTAATATTCAGTATGTGGTACAACTCTAAAATGTGTGAGCCGTGGATTAAAGTTTACTGTAAAACCGGTAAACTGTAGACTGTATTTGTAAGAATTTTAATTTCAGTAATTCCAAATTACTATCTTCTCCCAATCTTCATAAATCAACTCGTCTTATTAAATAGATATATAGCTCTTGTATTGTTTCAGTAAAGCACATTTTTATTGTATATCATTGAAACATATTGAAAAATAGAAGTTGTAACATAGATAACAAATAATTTAATTTTTTTAAACAGTAAACAAACCCCCCCAGCAACTGAAATGCATAATTCATCCCAAATTAACATATACATATTTCTGATACTTTTTAAACTCATATTTTCCTTTCTTGCATTATAGAGTTGTAATAAATTTGGCATGTAAATACAGAGTGTAATATGGAGCCTTAATAAGCTAATGAACCGCATTTTGTAAGATAAAACCATAACATATAATACAATGACAACAACTTAATAGCTGAGAGAGTTTGAAAGCCCTGTATAGTTTTTATTGTTACAAACGTTACAATTTTGTACTTACCTTTAATATTACAGAAGCAACAAATCACATCCTTCTGACAGCTTAATTAATCAAAATACATATTTTCGTCCTGGCATTTTATATAGGAAAAGTTTATTAGATCCGTCTGTAAACAAACAATTCCACAATCCTTGCATTCCAGGTTATTGGTTAAGTATATAATTAATGAATGAGGCGAAAATGCCCTTGTTTTGTACAAATGGTGTCTACACATAAGGTAATTAAACAGTGTGACACTTCCCCATAGCCTCAGACCAAAGATCCCCAACTAACAGATATGTCTTTCCTTATAGACTGGCCACAGACTTGCTTTCTTCTTTTAGAGTCGGTTCTGATACCTGTTTCTCAGACCTGTTTGGGCAGGAAAAAAGAGGTAAAGTTTATATGATTGGCTGCATGATAGAAAGAAAAGTGTATCCATGTATGGCAAATACTAATATAATCAGTGTTTTATCATATCGGCTATTTATGGCTATACCTTTTATATTTGTGTCTAACGATAACATTGAATTAACTCACATTACGTGAATGGCTTACAAAATATTAACAGTATTATATAATGAATCTTCAACTTTGCATGATCGCATTTACACTCACAAACACACATGCACACTGTATGTAATGCAGATAGCTTAGCAATGACTGTGCTAGAAACGTATACATATTATTAGACTTAAGCCCACTGCAGTACAGGCATTGTGTTATAGTTACTATTTTTGCAAGGTAACTAAACAGAATGAAGATTTTTTTCCCCCTCGCTGAAAATACACAAAGACGCATCCTCACACACACACATATATACACATATGCATAGACACACACACACACACACACACCTACACTTGCACTTGATTGATACAGTATACATATTTGTATCTAATTCATCTCAGTAACATTAATCCGGATCTATTTATGTTGATATATATTTTATATATACATGTATTCATATTTCTTATTTTATCTATCATATATATATATATATATATATATATATATATATATATCTGTCTCTCCATATATATGTCAATCTGTCTGTCTGTCTTCACATTATACCAGGTCTGTCTTGAATAGAGGTACATTAGTGCACATGTCTGACAGTTCAAGTTTAACAGACACAATTAGTTTTAGCGCGGATGTTATGGAGCGGTTTTCTTCAAAGGCTTTCAATTGTTCTGCAATTTGGGGCTGATTGTAACCTCTCTTGTCTGGTCTGTAGCTCCAGTCTGACCACAGTGGCGGGGAACCTGCTCTAAGACAAAAGGTGGGAAAGAATACTGGACTCCCATGATCCATTCTGATTAATCCTGCATGAAAATCATTTAATACCACAGGACATCTTTATTTATAGATCCACAGGAATAATTTGGCACTTTAACTTGGCATAAATAATTTAAAAAAGTTATTATAGTTTCACAATGAATTACAATATATTTCATCTGTCAAATAAATATTTTAAAACTTCTAGTCTCAGTTTCAGAAAATATCAAATTATCTACTGGGCCTAAAATAACAGAAAATAGCTGAGAAAATGTCAGGAGAGTTTTGCACGGATTCATAAAGCGGATTCATAAAGCTGTCATTTAAAAATCGTCACCCAAAAACCTCTAAAGCATTGTACTAACATGGTGCTTTAATATATTTGCATTAATTTAAAGTGACAGCTACTAATTACATGCAGTCAATAAAATACGCTGTTAATATAATCAATATATATTAGTACAAACTTCATTTACAGGATTTATACATAACAGTATTCCCCATAGATGCTGAATAGAGATGATTTGATGTCCTCTACAAGAGGCATTGCTATGCTTCATGCTAGCTATCTAGTGTTAGAAGGGGAAAAGGGTTACAAATCTTACATTACTGCTTGATCAAACAACCAAAATAATGGTGTACGTCTGAAATATTGTTACTAGAGCACAGTGGTGAATCTAGGTAACATCAGATTTGGTTCTGCGATGTGTATGCTTAGTTATATATAGCTTGGCGCTTTAAATAATATCATATCTGTAATATAAGTATTAAAATATAGTAACAGGCCAAATAATAGTCTATGCTCAGTTACCTTCTTTAGTCCACGTGTTTAGTGTCCCAAGCCTACCAGGGTATATAGAACTAAGAGTGGTACTAAGGGCCCATTTATTCTTGAAATGTGAATTCGTTTTATCCTAAGGCAGAGTAGACACACAACACACCTCTTTAAAAAGAAGGAACCAACCATTAATGGCAGCAAAAGCCAACTACATGATGACTGTATCCCAGATGCCGGATCATGTACGCTGCAGTAATTAGATTTTGATATAAAAATGGCATTTGTGAAACTCCAGACTAACTGTTTGGCACCGTTTCTACTTAGACCATTGTATTTTTAGATGCAGATCCCCAGGCCGTCCTCTGGGATGCACGCACCAGATAGGATTTTGATGGGTCAGCACTTGGGTCTAAAGTTGGACATCAGCAGTTAGAGAGTGTCAGTGTCACAGGATTCGGGATGTTCTACTTGAAACCCAATCCGCCAACAGTAAAGACTGTGCGATCACTTAAGGACTGGGTATTATATTTGTAATCGTGTTTAGTAATAGAACGGACTGCTATATACATTTTATTATTAGTATTATTGATACATCATGCGAACCAACGCGTTTCATAAAAGTTTTTCATATTCGTTTTCAAAGTGTGTATGTACAAAGGTACATTATTCACCAGGACGAAATCAGTGAGAAGGGGAAAATGTTAATTTAGTAAAAAGTTATAAAAAAAAAAAAAAGGTCAACGTTTCGGTCTACAGCAGACGCTCTGGGCTACCTGCTTCTTCTGAAGTACAGGTATAGGTGGTGAGTCTCTTCTATACACAGCAACGTTATACTTTTTATGCACTTACAATAAATTACCCTTTTATTGTATGTTTGACCCCTATATTTCCCTTTTTCTTTTCTATGTTGTGTCTAGTTAAATCCAGTGGATTCTGGTATTTGTTCGATTTGTGTCTAGAAATAGTATATTGCAATAATAGGTACACTTATGAAGAATTTATTGAAAAACTCCCTGATCCATTTTATGAGGAATTATGTGTGTGTGTTTGTGTGTATATATATATTTATACACACACACACATACACACACACACACACACACAAAAACACACATACATATCTATATCTATCTATCTATATATATCTGTATCTATATATATCTATATCTATATATATATCTATCTATATATCTATATCTATATCTATATATATATATATATATATATATATATATATATATGTGTGTGTGTGTGTGTGTGTGAGTGTGTGTATACTAACACACACACAAACCTGCCCTGGCAGCACCTTTTTTGTTATTGAAGAAATAATATTCGCAACATTTGTCAAATGCTATTTCCACCCTTTTACTTCTTGTATGTGTTTGTGTGCCAATGTATGTTTATGAACGCATACACATAGATAGGCGTGTTTTTTTCTTATAGAAGACTATTTTAATATTCATATGTTTTATTTTTTTATTTGTGATTTTTAAACTCGTCAGACTGATAAGAAATCGGTCTGAAACAATAATTTTGTTACACCCGATTTTATATATTTATTGAAAACCAGATAGTAATTTTCTTTCTTAAAACCTCTATGCCCCATGTACGTAGACTATTGATGACAGAATTAACCGTAAATAATGAATCAGTCTATCGATTAATATAATTAATGGCTCGCAATAAAAGACTTTCTAATTGTAAATAGCAAAAAAAAAAAAAAAGTATGATGCTTTATTATTTGTTATAAGTTAGATGGTGGGGTATTGAGAGTAACACAGAGTCAATTAGTGTGCGATATTATATGATCATGATGTGTATATGTCTCTCAGGGCAGATTAAAGTGGTGTACACAGCGTTAATGGACACTGTCCGCTTTCTTGCAGTTAGATTTTAATGTCCTGGGCTCTCTAAGATACAGAAGACCTTGGTTGTGTGTTTGGCTATTGTAATGTATTTGATTTCCCAGGTGATGAAACTCGTCCTGTATTTACTATTACCTGCACTGCACCCTTTAGCGAGCAGCTCAATGTCAGAAATACCTACCCATCACATTCCTGTTTCAAGGCCACTAAACCTTGAACGTCTTTGTGAGCCAGGAATAATGCTCAACTATGATTAGAATTAACTTCAATGGCCAATAATGGGATGAAATGTTGTAATAATAACTATTTGAATGGTAAGTAAAATGATATTAAATGCATTTCTCTGATTTCTGCATGACGCAAAAAAAAAAAACCCAACACATTCCCCAAAAATATGCATTAAAATGGATCCCTTTACCCTTTTTGCAGTTACATAAAGAGGGAAGATATCTGTATATTACAATAATACTAGTTCAGTAGTCTGACCGTGGAAAACATGTAGCATTGGCCCATTATTTATATCAACAACAATAATGAATTGGCTAAAAAATAAATTCAAATAATAAACCTAGAAATATGCAATACCTCCTCTTTTGGGGCCAAGACTTAATATGCGGATCTGAAATAATAGTTCTGCACACCATTAGGGGTAATGCACATATACAAATTATAGGGCAAAGTTTCAAACGTGGAGCAATCGCCATAGAAACCATAAGATTATTTCTCCTAGTTGCTTAGTTTCAGGAATTTCATCTTTATGAAATGCATATTTTGTGCCATCTTGAGATGTGAATGCGCTTTGAGATGAGCTCAATATTTATACTGATTAGTGTAGAAATAACTGAACGCATTAATCTAGAAAGAAAGGATCTGTTTAGATCTACAAGCACCTCTTCTGTATCGGTCAAGATGCGCCCAATTACTTTACATTCAAACCTGGCCAGTGTGGCTCTAGATCACAACTCCCATTATGCTCAATGAGTCTTTCTCTGATGGAGCCTGATGAGATCTGTGCTCTGCAAAGCACACACTACCCATTCAACAGGGTACTCATAACTATCCCCCATTTCGCTTGGCATGAGTCACTGTCTCTACATTTCCGTTCAGTTACTAGTCCTCTGCAGACAGGAGAGGATTTGATTGTATATGTGGGGAATGAGTAGTTGGCATGTGCTCTTCTTTTAACAGTATTTGGGGGCTTCTTGTGGCACCCGGACTGTGCATTTCCTGACCTTAAAGATATTCAAACCTACTTTACGTGGTGTGAAGGTAAAATGGTGGGCTGTATTATTATGCAGATGGTGATAGGAAATTTAGTTAGTGACTATCTTGCACTACAGTTGTTGTGGACTATATTCCCCACAATGCTCAGCAATCAATTTGCAAGGCTGAGCATCACACTAAATATAGTTCATTACAGCTGGAGTGCAACTAGCCATCACTAGTATATGGCATGCAAGAAGTTTAGGGTTAATTCATGGTGTAGTTGCCAAATGATTCCACTAGATGTCTTCACAGATAATGGTATTAAGGAAGGTTCTGTCATTAGCTGATTGGGGCCTTTATCCCTGGATAATGCTCTTCTTTCAGTGGGTATTTGACTATATCCCTAGGATATGCTGTTTCCTGTAATCAAAGGTGGTGCAGTCAGAAGCTGTTTAAAATTGTATTCCTTGGAACAATAAAGTTGGCTTCTTATCTTAGATTATATGTAAATAAAAAAGCAGACCTGTATAGAGAGCTATAGTTAATGTTTAATCGACTGCAGTCAAGGACAAACTGGTGTTAAAGGTAATGTATCAACTTTGGCATTCATTCTGCTTTACTATGTTTAAAGACCAAGGTTTCGGTTGTGCTCAAGATTCCACCCTTAGCCTGTGCATTAGTCAGGTTTAAAGTCAGTGGTCTTTATTTCCTTAGAGCAACAGATTTGATCAATTGTTGGTTGAATTGTGTCCCTACAAGTTTATGCTCTCTGGTGTTACCTTGTAGGAAATGTAAGACGTTTACCTCTTGGCAAAAATTGCAGAAAGGAGACTCGTTACTGTTACTTACTGTTTAAAATATTATATTTGGTGATTAAAAAATAAAAATAAATAAAAATACATTCGCTTTTCGTAAAATATTATTCAACAAATGCAACTGACCTTATGAATAAAGACCATATTTTGTGATAGATAAGCAGATCCCATGGATTTAATGTCTGTCTATATTGGTGTTCTATGAGTACATATTGAATACTGACTATTTATCTATCTCTCTGTTTCTCACTGTTTGTCTCTCGGTCTGTATGTGCCACGCTCTATTTGTTCAGGTTCTCGTAACAATTTCCATTCATATTATTACACTGTTAGTATATTTGTATTATTTGTTATAAAGTAATAAGTACAAACATGTTTCTATACATGATACGTTTAATTAATTAAATGTACATTGCCACATATATCTATAAAATGTACACACCCACTCATCTGTATATTAAATATGTGAACATAATAGGTATACACAAGCCTGCACATAAAACATATTTACACACGCAATGCTTTCCCAAATGTATAAAAATAAATACACAAAATCCAAAAAAGGGAAGCACTCACATGAACTAGCATTTATTATAAGGGGTGCTGCTGAAATAACCAAACAGTTTACATTATATACAATCCGCATGTACATATATTATATATGATGTACACCGGATGTGTTAGTTAAGGCTCAGTACAGTGAAATGTACTGCTGAGGAACTCACACTCCTATTGCGGAAACGTTGATGTGTTTGCTTTTAGCTGAATAGTTTGCTATCTAAAACTTTTTTTTTTATGATTATGCAACTGAACCAATAGACAAATTTACAAAGCTGTTACCAAATTCGTATTATAATATTATATATGTACCTGTCATATGTAACAAGGAACCATAAGCTCAAAACCTATAATGTGTTTACAGGATCTTTCAAACATCAAAATGGTGTCATTTGAGTTTGCTTATAATAATCTATATATATAGATAGTCACTACTGAGTCTAAGGTGCTTGACTAGTAAGTGCATGCTAAAGCACACGTATCAGTGGTGATAATAAAATGGGTAAATTCATAAATACTTTACCCTGACATATAATGGATATTAAAATAATATTGATTAAAAATAAAATCGAATTGAGTATAAAAACCCCCCCACCCGAATGGAAATTTAGAAATAGATGATATGGAAATAATACTCCTAGAGTATTACAACAAAGCTGAAGGTAATTTACAGTAGTCTATAACAATATATCACAAAATGTAGATTACACATATATGACTCTTAGTACATCTGGAGATGGTTGACTTCAATGAATGACTTCATTTTGCTACTTACTCCTTCCCTTCGCATCTCGGTGTACACAGCAGTTATTGTTGTATAAATACAGACAATTACTAAATATTAAATACAGACAAATACTAAATATATAGAAAAACTGCTCGTTGTGTGATAGTTAAATTACATTCGTAGATTTTTTAGGTAAATAAATAAATTATTTATAATTATGTATGTATTTATGTAATTATATATATATGTGTGTGTGTGTGTGTGTGCAGAACAGGTCATCAAGGAAGCAATATACCCATCATTAGCGAATATCCTTAGGAGAAACATACATTGCACTGCGACGCAGGATAGGTGAAAGTAAATTAAACTGCACCAAAAGTAAGGAATAATATCTATAAATGTAGACACATATATTTATTAAATTATATATTATACATACCTGCATAAAAGCTCGTATACTTTCTCACATACACATATACTAGTTTTCTGTATTCACACACAATATATACACCCAATTATTTAAATATACATACGAGTATTGACATATTTATACATATACTTGATCAAGTAATATAACATATTCTCCCAAACACATCTATATAATATGTACAATATAACTATATAACTCTACACTTAATCATTAATTATATATATATGTAATACATTTATAAACACACATAATATACTCACGCATCATATATGTTTTGTTATTGTATATTGTATAAGTATATATATATATATATATATATATATATATATATATATATATATATATATATATATATATATATATATATATACATTCATGTATTTATAGAGAAATATAAAATTAAACATCTGTGAAGTTGGAGCTTTTTTTTTTTTTTTTTTTACAATCTATTAATACAACCATAATGCCTTTCTCTGTGTTATTTAAGTTTCAAAGTTATTTAAAGCCAGTTACACTGTCATTTAATGAAAAATAATCTTTTTGATAGAACTGGAAATTCAAACTCTTATCAGGAAGTCATGCAAACTGATTACAAACACACCTTTTGGAATAACAACAAAAACAATGTGTTAATTTTACTGATTCATGAAGAATACATTTGGTGATGGTCCTCGGTAAATAAGAGGGTTAACCATTGAAGTGCCAGGTGTCCAAATGACATACACACAAACGCATGCTCTTTACTCACCGTTGTTTCTGAATCTTAGTGTACATACCGATATATTCGCATGAAGTAAAGAAAGCATTTCCGTTTGGTATTAAGTACAGTGTTGGCGATAGCTTGTTCCTATAATTAGGTGGCTGTTTTTTTGTCAGCTGTGGAAAAACATGTGAACCACCTGTATATCAGTAACGTACACCTCAAGGCCCAAGTTGGGTCACACACCCCACCTGCCCTGAACCTGGCGGTTGTAGGATCCCTCTTTCTTAATTCATGTATACTGGCATTATTTATGGGACTGAAAATGAAGTATGGAAATAATTATTAAGTACGACGGGTGGTTACCTACCTATAGTACAGGATAGCAGCATTAACATACAACCACATACACATACAAGTGTCAATATATTTGTAGAAACACATACAAGCGTATGCATTTATATATACACACACACATACACACACACACACACACACACACATATATATATATATCTATATCTATCTATCTATCTATCTATCTATCTATCTATCTATCTATCTATCTATCTATCTATATCTATATCTATATATCTATATATATATATATATATATATACCTACAGATTAAAGTGAGTTCAGTCTATACCAATCACCAACTGGTATACAAGTCACTTAATTATATATATATATAAAAAAACACATTAAATCCTAAACAAAGACATTGCTTTTCAGCTGGGTAAAGTTCTAACCTTATGTGAAATGATCTGTTTCTTTCTCTCGTGAGATTTTAATATAATTCTATAAGTCTATATGATATTATTTAAATATTATATCTTTTAGCGCAATTTCTGTCTCTTCTATCTAATTATCTATACCAGTTTGTGATTCTTGCCTGAGCACAAGAAAAGTTAACATTTTATTTGTTTTGTTAACAGCCCCTCATTAATCTACTATCTTAATTAGAATAAATATTCTTAATTAGCATAACAAATGATTTAACATGAATTGTTGAACTAATGAGCCTATGGCATATTTTCTGTACTATTACGTTTAATCTTTCCCCATACCACACACTTGTATTTAAAGATTTCACTTTAAATAATTCGTTCAGTTCTGCACTTAGTACAAAACACCACTACTCAAATATACACCATTTTCATATATCCAAATCAGCAGAGGGACACGATTCAGTCGTATTGCACATATCAGTAAATAATTGGGACAAAATATTGAATAATTGTCCAAATTTACGTAAGAAATAATACTAGTTCAATATGAACATAGAACTGACACAGAACTAACCTTTTACTATAACAGACTGATGCATAACATAAACATTTGCATTTGTTTCTATGGCAACTACGTCACTTGTACAATTCAGTCCCACCATCTTTCTTTATATATATCTCACTCCCTAAACGGGGACGTTTAGAAAACCAAATGCCAGGAAGATGCAATGATGTAGCTTTAATACTAAAATAGGCATGAGCTACATCACACCTGTCCACCCGGGGGCAGAGATATCTTACTAGTCAGTAGCTTGCCAGAAGTGATCATTAACTCTACTATTATTAGTATTCTACCACTACATGATTTATTGAAGATTGGCAATACAGCATGTGGGTTATTCTGACTACTACTATATCATTAGATGATAGCATAGTATTGCTATAACGAGACTGTATCAGCTAACATTTACTGTGAATGTAGAGAATACAATATGATTGGAAATTATCTATACATTGTGTTAGCAAAATTGCAAGTAAATGATTGAATTAGGGGATACATGTATTTGAAATGTGTCTGTGGAGTCTCTTGCTTATGACATCATCTGTGGCTTGAGAAGCAAATTACACATTTACCACTAAATGACAGTACATTTGCATATCAAGTCACATGTCAGGTCATACACATTTACTTGCTGTTTTGCTAACATAATGTATAGATCATTTCCAATATTCTTTTATTCACAATATAGAGTCTAATTATTATATATTTAAATGCATGCATGGAAAAATAAGGTGTAACATGAAGATGGAGAGAAGATGCCTCAAGGGTAAATAAAATAAGTGCAGTTTAATATAATATTGCTCTATATATATGGATTTGGATCTACAGCATAGATTGTTTTATTCTAAAGTATTATATGCTGTAATGTGAAATATATCCGGATATAATCTCTTTACTATCAGCACCTATATATATCTGGGTAATTAATCACACTGTCCTTTTTTTGGGTATAACTTAATTATCCAACAAACAAACAAACAAACAAACAAACAAAAGTAAATACAAAATATTACGAAAACAAACACGAAAAATATTGTAACATTTAAAAAAACAAAAAACAAGTGCAATGTAGGAAGAGAATGTTTTTAAAATAACCAATAAATTAGGCAAATGTTGCTTCAAAATGCCTTTAAGTATTGTGAAGAAATCATGGATATGAGGCTTAAATGGACTGCATGCTTGAGTACTGTTTGTACTGTGAATGTAAACATCAAAAACAGATGCCCTTCTATTGATGCTTACAATTCTGCTAACATAATCTATAGAATGGTCTACTCGATAAAAAGAAAATTGCAGGGAATTGAGACGGGAAGTTCAAGCTTAAGGCCAAAATACCTGAGTTGGACAAAAAACTCCCATTTAGATGCATTAGAGAATTTTTCCAACTCTATATTGGCACAAGATTACATTAATATTTATTTATATAGCGCCAACAAAATACATAGCGCTAATAATAAGAGAAAATGTCCTTTAAATGTGTATGTGGCGTCTACCCTTCATGACATCACATTGAGGCTTGAAATGCAAATTATTTACTTTCACCAAACAATATGTAAGTGGACTATTAAGGCACAACAAATTGTCATTAACAAAAGACACCATAGACCATTTAAAATGCATCTCTCTCTTGACTGGCTCTATGTATTCAACAATCAATTTGGTCATAGAATACTCTACACTACAGTAGAAAATGTAGAAATACAAAAAACAGTAATAATTAATAGAGTTCATTGTAAGAATTTGCTTGGAATTCTGTTATAACAATATTTAGGTCATTTTGTTTCTCTACATTTATCAGAGTATAAAACAATATTTTGGTTATTTTAAGGACATTATTATCATTGTTTTGATGATGCTATGGTGACATTTATACTTAAATCAAGATGCAATGGCAAAATATCATGCTCCTAATGACGTATTTACAAAAAAAAAATAAAAAATAAATTAAAGAAAGAAAGAAAAGGAAAAAACAACCCTAAGACATAAACACTTCAATAGTCAATGCCTGAGGAAAGAAGTTTAACATTTTAGAAGCATTGAGGATATACATTATGGTTCTTCTGGTGCTAAATGTGTGCCAAAACTTGTATGGGATCTGTTTGTTACACGATTACTATTCTTAGATACAAGCACCACTTTTGATTTAGTTTCAGTCATAGTCTTTTTGACTAAAATGCCATTTTAGCTTAGTCGTATTTTAGTCATGTGAATTGTTTTAGTCTAGCTTTAGTCAGTTAAATCTCCAGCAGTGAGGGAGGGATCAGGTCTGAGAAAGCTGTCATACAGTGTTAAGTTAACTTGCTGGGGAGATGGGAGGGGAAGCATTCACATGACAGTACCATGCGGATCAGATAGAGGAGCTTCCTCTTCCTCTGCAGTTTGCAGGGCATTGTTCCAGGGGGCAGACAGGCACAGGGAAACTTTGTCTCAGCCAATCAGAGAGCAGAGATCCATGGGAACCAGAGCCAGTTGATGAACATTTCAATAGATTTTAATTATAGTTTTAGTCCTATTAACGTAGTTTTTATTTAGTTATTGTTTAGTTGTAGTCATTGAAACCATGCAGTTGCCGAAATCTATGACAAAAATGTTGAGTCAACGAAATGAACACAGATGCAAGCAAACTCAAATTATGTTTCAAAGTTAGTTTTTAGCTATTTAATAAAGTTTATGTAATGTCATGCTTGTGTGCTTTGCTTCATTGAGACACTGTTTGCCGTACCCATCATTGAGGGAGCAATGACAGAGATCTGTACTGATCAAACTATATATTTTCGCTCTCTCACTAAGGATGAGGCCAATGTTCCTCCAGGATGGTACATAAACTAAGGTGGGCCTCATTATCATTAGAGATATGGGGTAATGCCCAACAGAGATTTCTGGAAGCCATTGGATTTTACCTTGCCACTGCTAACCCTCTTCAACTCATAATGTAAATAATTGTCTTCTATTATTATTTCATACTCTTGAGTTTCTCTGTTCAGGGACAATGTTTTTACTACATATATTGACTGATATGTGCACAATGTGATTGTAACTATGTTGTTTCCTGTATAGAGAATGTTTTATACTTTCAAATTAGAAGAACCATATTCAGCGAACAAAAATACCCCCTACACTTTCTTTTTGAGGTAAAAGGTGGGATAACAAAAATTCTATTAATGCAAGAAAAAAAACACAAATAAACGGTGGCACTGGCTATCAATGTTGACACTCATAAGGATGTGTAAAAAATATTTGTATATATTTAAAATATACCTATATACTTTACCAGAATGTTGCCAACAAATTACACATAAACCACAGCAAACAGAATAAAAACAATTTTAATAGTGTTGATTGCGCTAAATTGTTGTGCTAAATAAGTGAGATTAGACAAATGACGACACAACACAGAGCAGTGGTTTTCTCTGACTGAAGAATTAAAAATGAGAAGTGTTAAATAGTATAGTTTTGGGTATTCAGTTCAATCCTAGCAATTGGATATTTTGGAAATAATCAGAAAAGGAATGAAGCAAAAAGCACAATATA
This sequence comes from Pelodytes ibericus, assembly GCA_036172795.1. NCBI lineage: Eukaryota > Metazoa > Chordata > Amphibia > Anura > Pelodytidae > Pelodytes > Pelodytes ibericus. The sequence continues at coordinate 183,726,812 of CM069859.1, read as the reverse complement.
GTGTGGAACAGAAAAATGCAAAATGTGAAACATAGTGTACCATATAATTTATATGCATTATTGATATATGTTGTATACGTTATATTGAGCACCACAATTTATTTATTGGCAACTCAGTTTGTCTGCTATTTTTTACAAGGGTATTGCAGGGAAAAGCATTACAGTGTGTGTTCCCAGCACTATTATTTGGCATATAGTTAGTCTTTATTTCCGGCTGTGCCATCTTCCAACTCTATTTTAAAATAAAAATACTGTTTTATTTTATGTAGTTTCTTAATAACTACAATTCGAGATCTCAGCAGACGTGTGGTATTATTGGATAGTGATAGGGATACAATATGAAAGATACAGAAATAATGTAAACAATTTTATGCTATTTAAAGAATTCCACTCAATCGCTTAAAAATTAGGTTTTCATATAACACCAGACATCACACTGAAACTTTAATTCTTGCTATATCTACTGCTAAGAACCAGTTGTCAACGTTCTTAGGGTCGCTGTCCTCTCTGTTAATAATAGACTTCAAGTGTACACAAGTAGAACTTGCTAAAATACCCATTGATAATACTTAATTTTTGTATTTTGTACAAAATCTTATAACAGCAAGTATTTACTTTCTATACATTTGGTATCCAAGTTTGTAAAATAAAATGCTTTCAAAATAGTATTCTGAATTACAAATGAGGAACATTAAAAAGGACACACAAGCTGTAGTAACCGGATCTTATCTGCTACTATAATCAACATTTTATAATTTCATTTATAACCAACTGCAAAATATTCTGTCCCTAATATTGAATCTGCATGAAAACAAAACAAAAAAATAATAAAAAGCTTAAATACCAAATATTCAAAGAAAGCATCCTTTTTTTTTTAAAACATAAAGAATAATGTTTTTGATTGCAGTCTTTTACATTTAGAATTTTTCTATGAATACTATTGTATCTAATCACATTGTAATTTAGTTTTTGATGAAAATGTTAATAGTTTTAGGAATACATTCTGTCATATTTGATTAAAATCCAAAAAATATAGAAGCCACCTATTCCAATTCAGAAGCTAGATTGGGAGACCTCCAAAGTGATGAATAATACCCCTAAAATATATAGTAGCATGATATAAAATTTTAGGACCCAGGATAACCAGGCTCCTGGGATTATTCCACCCCGATTATTATTATTTTTTGAAATATGCTTTATTTATGATGTTCAGACTATTAAACAGGGAACAAAACTAAACCGTAACAGATGGTACAAAACAGTAAAATCCAACATGTTAAATATCACTGGGAGCTGTGAAGTGAGAAAGAAGCCAGCAATTAATAATACTAAAGGGAAAAAAAAGGATTTTAGAAGAGCAGTATTCAGTCATTGAGGCTTTAAACAGCAAGAATATGCATATCATTATTGTTTATAATGTAACTTATTGGTATATATTAAGTTGATACATTTTTGTAAATGTATGTTAATTTATCTGTGATAGCAAAATATATACATGTATGTATATATATATATATATGCATGTACATATTATAACCATTTTTAAAAAGCCTAATTTCTCATCCTAGTGATACCATTTAGCTTCTTCAAATAACTCACCCATTTGCTTATAATGCGTACAAATGAAATAGAATTTATATATTAACTTGTCATAGAAATTAATATATAATGCATCCATTGGTTGCATAGGCCAAACATAATATTTTGTTTAACTTTTGTTGTGTTCTGCTTCCTTATAATAATAATATAATAATAATAATATGCTTAGTACATGTGTACATTTAGATGTTTTATTGGATTTGCTAAATACTGTTCCTAATTCTTGCAGAAGAGAAGCCTTACTAACGTTATCTGTCTACCTTTTTACTGAGAAAATAATTTGTTAATTTTGATACTCTAATTCTTGATTACAATACCACTTGCTAAAATACTGTGCTAAGCAGGTTATGCATTAGGAATATTGTGTTTACTAAAGATATACTCAAAACATCATGTTTCTTGGTACATAGATGAAAAGTGAAAAGAGTGAAAGAGCAATTATTAAATTAAATTTGTGTTGAATATTTGATGAAAAACATCCATGAAACCCTGGTATTATATGCATATCCTGACGCTAAGCACTATATAAATGTTATCACAGTTTTTTATCATTATCTTTTCTACTGCAGTCTATGGAAAACTTTACTAGTGATGAATATTTTGTGATAGAGTATAGCCTTGGAAGATAAAACCTATGCCAGCAAGTGCCAAGTTCACCACTAACATGTATGGGTGAGCATTAACTAGTGAATTAAACATCTATTTTGGTGATCTATTGTTTTCGAATACATTTTGTAGCGTTAGTCTTGCTACTAATATTCAAACATGTTTTTAATTGGTACAATAAAGGCTACATATAACTCTCATGTACAGGGTGCATTAGGTGAGAGTGGAAAGAGAATTATTAATTCTCACCTTTGTTAAAGTGATTGATAGCTTCAGGAGACAGGAATTTCCCCATTGAACCAGCGTAGTATACCAGGAAGTTAACAGGCAAGTTTTGTATGTACTTGGGCACAGTGTCTTTTATTTTGTGTTCTGTAAGTCATATGTGTATATACATTAATATAAAGTATGTCCCTTGTATATGTGCTACTCTTCTGTTCCACCAGTCCCTAATAAATCCAAGGGTGCACTCATCCCAACAAAATTGAAGATGGTTACAACTGTATCAGATTGTGATAATATTTCTTCCCATTTTGTGTACCACTATCAAATGAATGTTTATAATATCAAGTCATACCATCAATTGAAGGACAATAGTATGAATAACAACATTACAGCAATACATGGTATATACGTCAATGTAATTACATTCCTAAATTACCTATATTTATTAGATTTATAAATGTATCCAATTGGTTTTTTTATGCTTAAACTATTTATTAAATTCTTTTTACATAAAGTACTTTGCACTTCTCCCATTTTCCACTATAAATCCATACAGCATACCATCTTCTCTTTTTCTTCATATTTTTGTTTATACTAAATCAGACTATTAACCCTCCAAAGGGGGTCCATACAAAAGTACAAAATATACAAAATACCTAAAATTACATACAAAATTATAGTTCTACAAAAAAAAAGAAGCTAAATGACGTTTATTTCTATGATGAGTTTGGAAATGTGGCAAGGGTTTATAATGTTTCTTTGAATTATATTATATTGATGTTTCTTATTTTCTGGGCTCTTTTCTCATCCTGGCTTCTCTACTTTCAACTGGGGACCTATTTAAAACTTTGCCAATTTGCCCTCCCTTCTTTGGCTGTCTTATTTCTATTGCGCTCCATACTGAGTTGGTAACTAATCCGATGTTTCAGCACTTGCCAACTGGTGGCCTCTTGGGCTTTCCATATTCTCGCTATTGATATTTTCCTTGATAAAAATTTGTCATTAGATATCTCTGAGTTCTCGAGACCTTAGGCGAACCCAGGTGGAGAAGGGACACTTGTGGGGATTTACAAAGCTTTTTCCCCGTAATTTCTTCTAAAAGCAGAAAGATCATATCATGTATTTCTCAGGTGGCCACATTCCCACCAGGTATGTAGAAATGAGTCTACTTGAAATTTGTATCTCCAGCAGTTTGGGGCTGATTTCAGGGAACATCTTAGTTAGTCTTTCTGGTACCAAATACCAATGCTGAATAAGTTCAAATTGTTGTTCTACCAAATTTAGGCAGTGTACGAATTACTTTAGATTAGGTCTAATTTTCATCCAGAGCTATATTAATATTGAGATATTTCTCCCATTTGCTGATGTTGCCTGCAAGATCAGTTCTGGTCTTATCTACAGATTCTTCGTATAGGTTGCTGTGTAAAATATTAGGCAGACATTTTTTTTTCTGATAGTTTAGCCCATTCAGCCCTGTTCTCTATTTCTTTATAATTATGACTGTTCATGAAGCTTTTTATTTGTATATATTTAAATATGTCTTTAGGAGGTACTGAGTATTGTAGTGCTATGGTCGGGAAGTCTTTAAGTTGATTATCAGACATAAGGTCTGCTATATCGTTAATGCCCAATGCTTGCCAGCTCCTGATGTTTAGATCTTGGATTTCTTGCTCCCATATTTTTACTGGGGCATCACTTAGGATAAAACTGTTGAACCCTGGTTTAGAAGTAAGCTGCGACCAAAATGTCAGCATCTGATCAACTACAACATTTTCCCCTTTTCTGGTAACTTTTCATTTCTTCTATTAAGTAAACTCCTCCATAGGGTCTGTCACGAAGTGAATCATGACAGTCTGCGTGACTGGGATTCTTGGAGGTCCCTGAGGGCCAAACACCTCCCTGTGGCTATGGACCCTGTCTTTGGATGTGCTATGTTTAGAGGTGCATACTTTGGGGGCATCCTGCTTCAATGCAGCTGGACTTCAACACAGGCTCACACAGGATGTGTACCTTGAGATCCAAGCCTTTGCTCTATTCATTCTGTTTCCCACAGGTTAAGAAATGTTATTATATGTTAGTGTTGAAATGTGTACTCATCCAATCAAGAAGTGTTTACTGTCCTGTGAGCCATCTATTGTCCCTTGTAGTCTGGTTGTCTGGATCTACAGATGGCATGTTTATTTTATGTAAAGTTGTACTGTGTTTAATTCCCTGTTTCAGATAAGGTTTTTTATTGTTTGAGGCTTACATGTTATAATTCGTACCCCTGTGCCCACCCCCTAGTTGATGTCATATTTGTGTGTATATAAGTCTGCGCTGTTTTCACAAATAAAGGTTGTTCATTCTTGCTGTGCCTAACTGCTAGTGGTCCTGTCTGCTATTTGGGTACAAAGAGCAAGGTTCCAGGAAAGACTTGCCGGGTGGATGCTGAGCTTTAATCTGGGGCTAAGGAGGGGATTTTCCACAATGGGCAGAGGTGCTACCAAGCTTGGGTAGCCGTTCCATTACAGGGTCGCTTCTAAATCTATTGATTTAGACATACTTTCCTCAATATGTTTCCATGATATTATATATGCGTAATTGTTCAGCCATAGTGTCAAATGTTTGAACAGGGAGGTATTGTGATATTTCCCTATATTTGTCATGAATAGTCCTCCCATCTCTATTTTCTTATTAATAATTTTCTGATTAATTCTGGGGCATTTCCCTTTCCATATACCGTATTTGCTCGATTATAAGACGACCCTGATTATAAGACGACCCCCCAAACTTTGGATATTCCTTTAGGAAAAAAACTAAAAGCCTGAATATAAGACTACCCTATAGGAAAAAAGTTCAACTTGTATATATTCACATGTAAATAGTTTTTTTTAAATAAAAAATTATATCAAAAAATGCATTTCTTTTTTTTATTTCCTTTTATGTGCCAATGCTGCCTCTCTCTTTCCCTTGCCCCCAGATTTGTCTCTCTCCCCCCCTTAGTGTTGTCTCTCTCTCCCCCTCCCTTTGACTCCCCCCTCGCCTCGGTCTCTCCCCCCTCCCCTTGTTACTCTGTGCCCCCCTCCCTCCCCTTGTCTCTCTGCCCCTCCCTCCCCCTGTTTCTCTTTCTCTTCCCCCTTCCTCCCCTTGTTGCTCTGTCCCCCTCTCCCCCTGTCTCTCTGCCCCTTCCCTCCCCCTGTCTCTCTGCCCCCCTCCCTCCCCCTGTCTCTGTCTCTTCCCCCTTCCCTCCCCTTGTTGCTCTGTCTCTTCCCCCCTCCCTCTCCTTGTCTCTGTGTTTTCCCCCTCCCTCCGCTTTGTTCCTCTGTCCCCCCCTCCCCCTGTCTCTCTGCCCCCTCCCCCCCTGTCTCTCTGCCCCCCTCCCCCTGTCTCTCTGCCCCCTCCCTCCCACGCATCTGTAACCGAATCCCTGGTGGCTAGTGGGGGCAGCCGGGGGATGTCTGCACGATACGTGCAGACATCCTCCATGCTGCCCGACACGGCAGTCTATTATGAAGGACAGCTGGTCCTTCTCCCTGGTGGCTAGCGGGGCAGCGGAGGATGTCTGCGGGCGGCAGCAGGGGGAGTCTGCGCTCATCGCGTAGACCTCCCCTGCTGTTAGGACCTCTGCTGGGGACCTGGATCCCTGTCTTATAATCTGACCTCAATTTGAGGTCAGATTATAAGATGACCTCGATTATAAGACGAGGGGTAATTTTCAGAATTTTTTTTCTGAAAAAAACCTTGTCTTATAATCGAGCAAATACGGTATATTTCTGGAAACCATTTTGTATCTTTTTCAAGTATCCCCTACATAGAGCCAGTGATATCATACTGAAGAGGTATAACCATTTAGGTAGGGTATATGCTTTAATGACATTAATGCGTCCCCACAACAAAATCTCCAAATTAACCCATTCTTTGATCTCCCTTGATGTATGTTGGAGTACTGCTTTATAGTTTTTATCCCTGATTGTATTTAAATCTGGAGTCAATAGTATGCCTAAATAATTGATCGATTGATCCGCCCAATTAAACTCATGATCTTGTTTGCTCTCTTTGTTTGTCTGACACCAGTTTATTTATGTCCATTATGGTTGATTTATCTATATTTAATTTATAGTTGGAATGTTGCCCATATTTCCTGATTTTTTCCATTAGTAATATAGACTGAGGGGGGTCGGTTAGTGTTAATATGATATCGTCTGTGTACAAATTGATAACATACTCCTGAGCGTTTACTTCCAGGCCTTTCATCTGAGGATTCATTCTGATGTTTTGGGCCAGGGGTTCCGAGGATAATATATAAAGTATCGGTGATAATGGACACCCCTGTCGTGTCCCATTCCCTACTCTAAACCAGGGGGATACCAATCCCAAGCCTATAATTATGGCCGAGGGGTGCAAATATAAAGATGAAATGGCATCCAGTATCCATCCCTAAAAACCCTAACGTTGACCTGATACATAAAGTCCCAATCAAAAGCTTTTTCCGCATCTAAAGTTATAATGGCCATTGGGACTTCATGTCTATTTTTATTATCTATCACATTTATCAGTCTGCGCATGTTATCTGCAGAGGATCTGAATGTTACAAACCCCACTTGGTCTGGCTTTATCAAACAAGGGATCATAGATTTTAGTCTCTCTGCTAATATGGCCGAAAAGAGTTTCATATCGCCATTCAGTAAAGATTTATGCAAGGCCCATTTAACTCCTTCAGTAGCATGTCATGAATGTAAACAAAGGAGTGACCAATTAAAAAAAATAACATTAAATTCTGATCTATTAGGATTCATAAGGCATCAAAAGAAAGCAAATATTTCCTTAAGAAAACAGTATATAGTTAGCATGAGTAGAATAAAAAATAAAGAGAGAAATTGCAGTTAACGACACACATAATAAAACAGTCCCAATCCTTAAGTGTTTATGACCATGTAATAATTAGATTTTTTGGGACCGACATCATAAATTGTCTTTCCATAAACAATTTTAGATCAACAGATTTATACTATTGCCATCTAACTATGCAAGATTTTTCACTGCCTGAGTGTGGAATATATTCCATGTTAGAGATGGCTATTTTGGAAATTCAACATTTTACCCACTCCTTTCTTCTTCCCCAGTCCTTGTAGCTGTTTGTTGCTCAATTTATAGACAGAATAACCAGGATTTGGTGTGTTTACCCTGTCGAGCTACGATCAATACCACAGACAATACCACAACCACTAGTAGAACTACCAACTTTTTACTACATTTATAAAAATGTGAACACATAATTTAATATATTTCAAGTACTTGGGATGTTAATTAGGAGCCTGACTAAAAACGAGTTCCAGTGTGAAAATACTTGGACTCCCTGGAGGCATTATCTCATTCGTACTATTCCCCTCCTTCCTGTTCTTGTTTTTTTGTGTCACCTTGTAAAAGTCATAAGACGTAATCACTAAAAGTGAATTGTCACCAGTAAGGTCTGTCATCAGATACCACCACATAGTAAAAATATTTACATGCTCAACTACATAAGCTTAAAGAATTCACATAAGCTTAAATAGTACATACGCTTAAAGAATTCAGATTTTTATATATTTATTATATTAACCAAAAGTTAAGCAGATTTATAATTTGCGAATTATTGTGTATTAAATGTTTCTTTGCTTCTGAATTACTTACTAATATAGCTTTGACTTTATTTTTGACTTTTATTTTTGTCATGTCACACAATGCTTGAATAAACCCCCAGTACACGAGTTTGCACAATACATTACACTTGTAGAGAAACGGAAATAACACTAGTTCAATATATTATTCATTATGTTCATAGCACTCTTGATATTCCCATAAAAGAATGAAAGATTGGGGAAAATGCATTTACAAATGTTCGAGGAAGATTGCCTGTAAAATATACAATAGATTCTTGTAAATATAATTACATCTTACATTAGTAACTGTGTGCTTTTAATGCTCTCCAGGACATACTAACAAACTAGATATAGCTTAATGAGGTCTTTTCACTAAACAGTGAACTCAGGTCAGCTGAGAAAAAGATAGAAAATACACTATATTTACAAAAGTATTTGGACACACCAGTTACTTCAGGTCTTTCAATCAGACCCATTGCACAGGTGTATAAAATAAAGAACCTAGCCATGCAGTCTGCATTTACAAACATCTGTGAAAAAAATTGGTTGTTCTGAAGAGCTCGGTGAATTCAGTTAGCTGTGTGTGTGCTAAATCTTCTTTGTGCTGTTAATTTGACAATGCTCAGCTAGCAATAAACAATAGAATGGAGAGGAAATGAAGAGAAAATGCTTAGACATTGGACTAGCTGTTTTATATTACAAAATTGGATTATATTTCCCAATAGTACCATGAGAAAAGTAGTAACAAAGTCCTTGATGGTGCAGCAGTGGAAGTACATATCTAAGAGGGATTCTCTTTTAAATGTATAGTCCTTACTTTACACTGAAATCCCTCTCCATTTATGTCTCTTTCCTACCTTTGCGTCTCTCTAATTTTCTCATAATGTTTACAAGGGCATGCGTGTCTGACATAGCTCCACCGCCATAAAGCTGAAAATAAAGTTTGAATAATTTATAGTCTATGTGTTTAGAACTGGTTGGTGTAAATAATTGACTTTGTTCATGTTTTACCTGACTTCACTACAACCTACAAAATGGTTATAGATTATAAAGTCATACACAATTTCTTGGAATTTGCTGCACCCTGTTGCAACACCCCCTAGGCAGTCCCCTAAAACTAATCACTCCCTAAAACTAACCCCCCCCCAAAAAAAAAACTAACCACTTCTCCTAAACTAGCCACTCCCCTGAACTAATCACTTCTATAAAACTATTCAATCCCACAACACTAACCACTTCTATAAGACTATCCACTCCCCCAAAATTAGCAACTCCCCAAAACTAACCAGCAAGCAATGTTTCTTTCTACTGTTTTATTACTTCTATCCAAAACAGCAATCCATCCCAACTACACTATCTGAATTGCTTTTGTTGTTTTGCTAGCACCCTGAATAGATGTTACCTTAACTCTACCTACTGTCTGCATCCATGCATACAGATGTTTCATTGACTATTTTTTGTGGGATACATATAACTTTTACACACTGTCCTATAAAATGTATGATTTCTATGTGCGCAAAGGGAAATCAATTAAAAGGTAGCTTTGATGGGAACCCTTTAAGGACAACTGTAGAAAAAAAACAACTTATGCTTAATTGAAAGATTGTATCAAGTGTAGATGAAGAAATCCTCCTTTACTCCATATAGTTCTCTCAGGGGCAGACATGTTGTTTATAATCTTGGTTCAGATCTTCACTCACCTTGGTTCAGATGAGCAAAGATCTGATCCATCTGACCAAAGATTCTAAACAAAATATCTACCTCCTGGTAGAGCAATATGGAGTAAAGTTGGCTTAACAAGGTACATTATTTGTGTTTTTTCATTAAAGCATTTCTATTTAAAATGTCTACAGCCAACGCCATCTTTCAATTAAACAGAGCTTTAGTTTTTGCAACAGTTGATTAATTGCTCAAAGATACACATGTATTCTAAATACATATCAAGACTTGAGCAGCCAAATAATAAATAAATTAATAATAAAGTGTTTAACCCAAAACCAATCATCTCTGTCTTAATAGTGCTGTATGTATTTACAAGTAGTGCATGACCAAAAATAAACTGAAACAAGTAGTAAAGAGAAACAAATTATTTTAAGATTATATGATACTCAGAGGAAAAATCTCCATAAGTTTCCAAATTTGCAAGTCTTGATGGTGTAGCTGTGAGAAGTCGCGAGGTCTCTCACTATTGCGCTTGTAGCTGAGCAATGCAGCTATAAATCTGTTCTTTGGCCTGTCTAGGTCACCGTTGGTGAGAGGCAGGAACTCTGGTCCTTACAATGTTGAGGTGGTAGCTGGTTGGAACTCTGAGGCTCCTCCTTGGCGTCTAACGTGTGTCCTCTTTGGTCTTTGTGTCTTTGGTTGGTGTCTCCATTCTCTGCACTTCTTTCTTTGTGGATTAGATCCTTAAGTCTGCAGGTAACCAAGTAAGCCCCAAACATTTACAAAATAGCAGCAGGTTAAACAATTTGTATGGATCTAAATGAAAGAAACCATAAAATACAGTGGCTCTGTTTGATATCACCAATTTAAAAAACGTAATTACATTAAAAATGGATGTGCTTAAATTAAACTAAATACTACATCCTCTTAATGAATATCTATATCAACAAAATAAAAAAATCATCCATGCCATCAAGACTTGCATATTTGGAAGTTTATGAAGATTTTGAATTCAGAGTATCATATTATATTTGTATATCTTTACTTCACTTCACTTGTGTCAATTTATTTCTGGTCACCAAGTACTTGTATATCCATACTGCACTATTAAGACAGAGCAAATTTGTTTTGTGTTAAACACAAGCAGTTTGATTACTTTTATAATTCTTTCACTAATTTATAATTAATTGATTTATTATTTGAGTGCTGCAGTCTTTATTTGTCATTTTAGTTGTTTAGGGAGTAATAATTATGTTGTTGCTTTGAATTGTTAAGGTGCTTTATTTTGTATATCATCAGTAGTGCTGGCACTTTTACCTTAGTTTTTACACTTGCATTCTACATTATGCAGGGGATTATGCATGTAATAGTTATGTGTCCTGCAAAAAACTGGCAACCTGGCAGTCCTAGATGTACACTTAATAGAATCACAACCTGCACATGTGTGCTCTGTAAAAGCTTATTACCAATATACATGCTACATAAGTGCTATATACAGTGGATATGAGAATGAGACAAAGATAAATCATTTCAGAACTTTTTCCACCTTTAATGTGACCTATAAACTGTACAACTCAATTGAAAAACAAACTGAAATCTTTTAGATAGAGGGAAGAAAAAATATAAAAATAAAATAATGTGGTTCGCGTAAGTGTGCACACCCTCTTATAACTGGGGATGTAGCTGTGTTCAGAATTAAGCAATCACATTACAAATCATGTTAAATAGGAGTCAGCAGACACCTGCCATCATTTAAAGTGCCTCTGATTAACCCCAAATAAAGTTCAGCTGCTCTAGTTGGTCTTTCCTGAAATTTTCTTAGTCGCATCCCACAGCAAAAGCCATGGTCCACAGAGAGCTTCCAAAGCATCAGAGGGATCTCATTGTTAAAAGGTATCAGTCATGAAAAGGGTACAAAAGAATTTCCAAGGCATTAGAGATACCATGGAACACAGTGAAGACAGTCATCATCAAGTGGAGAAAATATGGCACAACAGTGACATTACCAAGAACTGGTGCTCCCTCCAAAATTGAAGAAAAGACGAGAAGAAAACTAGTCTGGGAGGCTACCAAGAGGCCTACAGCAACATTAAAGGAGCTGCAGGAATATCTGGCAATTACTGGCTGTGTGGTACATGTGACAACAATCTCACGTATTCTTCATACGTCTGGGATATGGGGTAGAGTGGCAAGACGAAAGCCTTTTCTTACGAGGAAAAACATCCAAGCCAGGCTACATTTTGCAAAAACACATCTGAAGTCTCCCAAAAGCATGTGGGAAAAGGTGTTATGGTCTGATGAAACCAAGGTTGAACTTTTTGGCCATAATTCCAAAAGATATGTTTGGGGCAAAAACAACAATGCACATCACCAAAAGAACACCATACCCACAGTGAAGCATGGTGGTGGCAGCATCATGCTTTGGGGCTGTTTTTCTTCAGCAGGAACTGGGGCCTTAATTAAGATAGAGGGTATTTATCTTAGTTAAGATAGAGGGTAAGATGAACTTCATCTTTCAGCATTACAACGACCCAAAGCATACATCCAAATCAACAAAGGAATGGCTTCACCGGAAGAAGATTAAAGTTTTGGAATGGCCCAGCCAGAGCCCAGACCTGAATCCGATTGAAAATCTGTGGGGTGATCTGAAGAGGGCTGTGCACAGGAGATGCCCTCGCAATCTGACAGATTTGGAGTGTTTTTGCAAAGAAGAGTGGGCAAATCTTGCCAAGTCAAAATGTGCCATGCTGATAGACTCAAACCCAAAAAGACTGTGTGCGGTAATAAAATCAAAAGGTGCTTCAGCAAAGTATTAGTTTAAGGGTGTGCACACTTATGAAACCACATTATTTTATTTCATATTTTTTCTTCCCTCTACCTAAAAGATTTATGTTTTTCAATTGAGTACAGTTTATAGGTCACATTAAAGGTGGAAAAAGTTCTGAAATGATTTATCTTTGTCTCATTTTTTTACAGCACAGAAACCTGACATTTTAACAGGGGTGTGTAGACTTTTTATATCCACTGTATATATCACTGGGCACACTTTGATTGTTGCATTTGTGAATCACATAAAATATGTTGCAGTATTTACTCCCAGGCTCTAGCCACATGTTGGGAAGCTGAGTGGGAGGATCAGTGGAAGCTGCTAACCTAATATTTGAGAGTAAATTAAACATAAAAGGTTTTGCATTATTGAACTTTAATATGTATTAAAATAAATGTAGTTAATTTAAAGTCAGGCGTCTTTTATTAATTCTATAAAATAAGGAGATTGAAGGGAAATCTTATTACTCAATGGAATATCAAAGCTATCAGAAGCTAACTGACATATATCCAAGAGTAGCATAGCAATACTGTTAATTTCACTTCTTAGATAAAGCATTGTTTTTTTTTTATTATGTATGATTTACGCTATTTAGTAAGTATTTTACCTTGAAGTGAGGAACTCATGTGCCACGTGTTTTTCTTTTTACTTTGTCTTTATCAAATTGTACATTTTTGCATTTTGAGAAAAAATGTTGCAAGACAGGATGCCGTGGCTGATCTAGTTTCTCATTGTCCATATCTCGGTTGAGAGCATCTTTTGCCCAGACACACAGATAAGTTAGGAAATGACTTGTTGAAGACATACCTTAGCAATTAATATTGGTGGAAAATATATATGAAAATTCTATGCTTCATTTTGTGATGTGCTTTATACGTTTTATCTTTTTAAACTTTCCTCTTGATTAATCCTTGAGGACTCTAAACAGCAGGCTCAGCTGTAAAACTAGGGATTGTATTGTTAATGAACTGGATGGCTAAGAAACAATTCTTTGATCTTTCTCAAATGAAACCAGTTGTAGAGCAGGACTGGCATGCTAATTGGAGTTTGTAGTTACTTTTAATGTATAACCTTGGAACTCGACCAAGGCAAATACAATGATAACCAGAAAATGCCTCTTATTTCTCGATTCTCCAAAGCAATATAGTCTGTAAGTTCTGTAATGATAATATTAGTAACTTGAATAGTATAATTAGATATATCATTTCAAGTATATCACACATTCAATAAGGTTCCCATTATATCCATATACTGCAATTAATCTATGTTGCATCCAGTGATTGTCCATCATAAGCCTGTATTTAAAATAAAATAAAGATATAGCATTCAGGCATAAAATGACATATCTGTTAGAACTAAATAATTACATACAATAACATATTTTTCAAAGGTCGAGTACGGGAAATAGAGTTAAAGGGATATTAAACTTTTTGTGTTATGTGTTTTGTGAAGGAGGTGGGATGTTTTGGGTATTTAAAACATAGTGTTAAATAAAGTTCAAATGTGCATCATAAATACCACAGACTATTGTCCTTTTAATGTTCTAGAATGGATTTGGCCCAAAGTGTGTTTGTTCAGGGTGGAGGGATGCTAGTTAAAGCATCAGTAAGCTTTCACATTAGTATCCTGACAGGTTGTGGCATATTTGCTGAAGGGTATATGAGCCAAGCCAGTCACAGAAATCCCTGCATGTTGTGTGATCAAGAATTCCCCTGAAAAGTAATAATCTGACTCATCAAACATTATCTATACATTGTGTTAGCAAAAATGAATAAAAACATGTGTTAAATGTGTCTGTGGTCTCTCGGGTTTATGACATCACCTTGTGGCTTAATTTGCAAATTACACACTTTTCTATTGCCAGTATTAAATTTGCATATCAAGCCACATGTGATGTCATAAAAAGGAGATGCCACGGACACTTTTAAAACACATTTTTCTCTTAAATTATGCTTGTATTTTTGTTACACAATGTAAATTAATATTTGGACAATTTTGGAGAATTTTTGATTCTCTACAGTCACAGTGAAAATGTGTTTTTTTTTTTTTTTAGGTGACAGAGTCCCTTTAATATGTTGCTTAGAATACTTAAATAGTTGATTTTTTTAAAAAACTACAGTCAACTAAAGAACTCATACTTGAGATCTGAACAGTATTTGCACTATAAATGCAGCACAAACAATGATTTGCACACTGTGCTAGCAGAATTGTGCACAAATGCATAGCTTTATAGAAAAATAGAAAAATATATTTTAGAATTGTGCTTTCTCCTATTTATGGCAATGTAGTTTGACACCATACTCAGATTCCCAATTTTTCAAGTGGTTAATTTGATTAAGTTGAATTCACGAGGAGTGGACAATGAAGGAAAAAGTCCAATATGGTGTTTCACTTAAAGCAGACAGTTTGAATACCATTTTAAATTCTCTTTAACAGTTAACCCCTTAAGGACAGAGCCTTTGAAACATTTTTGTCCTTTCTGGACAATGGCTATTTTAACATTTCTGTGCTGTTTGTGTTTAGCAGTAATTTTCTTCTTTGTCATTTGCTGTACCCACACATATTATATATTGTTTTTATCGGGACAAAAAGGGCTTTCTATGGATACCATATTTTTGATCATATCTTATCATATTATTAAAAAAAAATAATAAAATATGGTAAAAAAAAAAAAAAATACACAAATGTCTTTGTTTTTATTTGAAACAACTTCTCCTCATCGACAATAGCGAACGAAAAAACATGCTAAATAGATTCTACTATTTCTCCTGAGTACAGGGATACCACCCATGCATAGGTTTGTTGGGTTGTTTGGGGGCTAAAATGCCAAATTTGTGAGGTGCAGTTTTTTGTTTTCCAACTTGAAATTTTTACATGCAGACAGCCTGCACCCATGTCCCATTTGGGACATATTTGAAACCAGCCAGTGTATTTTACCCCATCAACCCATATATTTTTTAAAAGTAGACACCCTAGGCTATCTCAAATGGTGGTATTTTAACACTTTCCATGCACTAATTCTACCACCAGCCTTTGTCAAAGTTTGTGGTAGTAATTTTTTTGTGTTTTTTTTTCACAAACCTTGTACTTCAGACATGAATTTACAGATGTTGGTATGTGTCACTGCCAAATAACACCCCAATAAGTGTTCAGCAACATCTCTTGAGTACAAGGATACCACCCATGAATAGGTTTGTTGGGTTGTTTGGGGGGTAAAAGGCCAAATTTGGGAGGTGAAGTTTTTGGTTTTCCAATTTGAAATTTTGACATGCAGACAGCCTGCACCCATGTCCCATTTGGGACATATTTGAAACCAGCCAGTGTATTTTACCACATCAACCCATATATTTTTTTAAAGTAGACACCCTAGGCTATCTCAAATGGTGGTATTTTTACACTTTCCATGCACTAATTCTACCACCAGCCTTTGTCAAAGTTTGTGGTAGTCATTTTTTTGTGTTTTTTTTTCACAAACCTTGTACTTCAGACATGAATTTACAGATTTTGGTATGTGTCACTGCCAAATAACACCCCAATAAGTGTTCAGCAACATCTCTTGAGTACAGGGATACCACCCATGCATAGGTTTGTTGGGTTGTTTGGGGGCTAAAAGGGCCACATTGTGAAGGTGCGCATTTTCAACTTGGAATATTGACGTGTAGCCAGCCTGAGCCCATCTTTCATTTGGGACTTTTTTTTAAAGTAGGACAGTGTATTTTACCCCAAAAAGTATATATTTTGTAAAAGTAGACACCCTAGGCTATTTTAAATGGTGTTATTTTAACACTTTCCATGCACCAATTCTACCACCAGCCTTTGTCAAAGTTTGTGGTAGTCATTTTATTGTGTATTTTTTCCCACATACATTGTACTTTAGACACAAATTCACATATTTCGGTATGTGTCACTGACAAACAATACCACAATATATGTTCAGCAACATCTCCCGAGCACAGGGATACCACCCATGCATAGCTTTGTCAGCTTTGTTGGGTGTTGAAAGGCTACATTTGAGAGGTGCGCTTTTTGATTTTCAAACTTGGAATTTGAACATGTAGAGCAAGGAAGGGGTTAATAGCTCTTATAAGAGCCTTTGTAGTACTGTACAAAAAAATTAACCCCTAAAAATGCACAGTCAAGAAAAAAAATTCTGCTGTGCAGTGATCAGTGGCAGGGAAGGGGTTAATACACTACACTATACAAAGGGTATGGCTTTTATAAAAGCCCTTGGGACTCACAATTTTTTTAACATTTTATTTAATTTATTACATTTAAAAAATTATGTTATACAGATCTGTCTCTTTCCCTCACTAAAACTCAAGTGAGGAGAGGGAGGCAGATCCATATGGGTCAGAACAATATTTACCAATATTGATCGAACCAGACGAATGGTGATGCTCATCTGAGAAATCACCAAACCACCTTTGCCACTGATCGGCTGTTACTGATCGCTATACACGTGTTCAGACAGCTTCAAAAGGAATACACGTAATCCCCTAGTGGGTATAATTAACCCCTAGCGAGTCTGAAAAAAAAAATGCTGATAGCAAAAAAAAAATCCTTCTGCGACTAGATTGCTCCATATGCGCTGCTTAGGCAGTGACCATATGCACTGCTTAGGCAGTGACCATATGTGCTGCTTAGGAAGTGATATACGGCAAGGAAGGGGTTAATAGCTCTTATTTAAAAAAAAAAATACTTAAAAACGTAGTCCCCTAGCGGGTATAATTAACACGTGACGGGTGTAATAAAAAAGTTTTAAAAAAATTAAAAATGCTTCTGCAGCAAGATTGCTGCATTTGCGTCAGATCTCTGCTTAGGCAGTGATCTACAGCAAGAAAGGGGTTAATCTCTCTTAAAAGAGCTTTTTTTTATACTGTAATGAATTACAGTAAAAAAAATTAACCCCTAAAAAATGCACAGACAGCAAAAAATGTGCTGCTGTGTATGATCACTGCGTACACAGCGATCAATGGCAGGGAAGGGGTTAAATGGCTTTTATAAAAGCCCTTGGTGTTTAAAATTTTATTAAATATTTGTTTTATTATTTTATTTTATTTTTTTACTTTATCTGATCTGTCTCTCTCCCTTACTATAACTAGTAAGGTGAGGGAGGCAGATCAATACTTGTCAAAGGCAATATTTGCTAATATTGCCTTTGACAGTATGATAAGTGCTCATCAGAGCACTTACCATACATGCCTGCACACAGATCACATAGATCTGTTGTGCCGGCATCGATTGGCTCCCCCTAGAGCATCGGAAGTGAAATACTTTCACTTCCGATGCTCTTGCCATTAGAAGGGAAGCGCTGCCTGTACAGGCAGCGTTCCCTTCTACTGAGCCGATGGGGTCGCTCAGGAGAGCGACCACCATCGGCTCTGGGGAGCAGAACGGTGTTGTTAAGTGCCTCGCTGGCGAGGCACTTTAACAACACCGGAGATGTTTTGAAAGCGAACGATCGTTCGCTTTCTAAGCACATGTGTGCAGCCGGCGCAGCCATTTTTAAATGGCTGCTACGATCACTCCGTGGAGTGATCGTAGCGCGCCCCTGCACATTTGGGGGGTGTTGCACAATGCCTCTACCTAGAGGCATTGTAGCAACACCGTTAGAGTAAAGAAAGCGACCGCTGGTCGCTTTCTTTACTCAGTTTAGTGCATGACGTGCCAGGCACGTCACCTGTCGGCAAGTCCACGATTTGCCGTGACGTGCCTGGCACGTCATCTGTCGTTAAGGGGTTAATCGGTGACCATATTTTATTTCTCCCATTAAGGAACACAATTTATAATAAATAAATTATTAGGAATCATTCAGAACAATGTACATTTCGGATTTAAAATATTTCTAAGGTGTCTGGCCAGGAGGCAACATGGCCGCTTAAACCTGAAGCTCCACACCGACGGCCCGAACAAGCCGCAAATCGGAAACACAAACGAGCTATGGGACACAATAAACAGTCTCCATCAGACCCCCAGACACCAGGGATCACGAAAAAGTCCTCGGAATCTTCAGTAAGGCACTTCTTCACACCGCAACCGACATTGGCTTCGCAGCAGGACGATTCCAATATGGCGGATACTCCCGCGCTTTCCCCGGCCTCTGGCGATTCTATCCCGCTATCCCCACACACACAAGCCCCATCACAGGAATTACCCTAACAGCTCCTGTCTGTACTCCAGGCCATGCCATCAACGGAGGACCTCTCTGCAATGGCGTCTGACATCAAGCATGCTATAAAAGAGGTGAGAGAAGACGTAGCGGGCCTCAGAGCTGAAATCGCCGAAGTGGACTCCAGAGTCACTATAACGGAACAAGCAGTGGCTAGAGTGGAGGAACAGGAGAGCAGCGCCCACTCGATGGTCGCGTCTCAAGTCAAACAACTGGCGGAGATCCGAAGGTCGATCGAAGATCTAGACAATAGAGGAAGGAGAAGAAACATAAGGGTGAGAGGCCTACGTGAGGGAGGACCCTCGGAGGACATACCCTTCCTTCTGACGACCCTATTTAACTTCATCTTGGAAAGACCCACCGACACACACATCGATTTTGACACGGCACACCGAGGCCTTGGTCAACGCGGCACGCCCGGTAGTCCACCACGGGACGCGATCTGCTGCCTGTCGAACTTCTGCACCAAGGAACAGATAATGCTCAAGGCCCGCTCCAGGCGCATTTGGAAATATGATAACCAAGATATATCACTATATCAAGATTTATCCTGGATCACCCTGGAGACGAGGCGGGCACTACAACCCCTTACTCGAGCACTAGCTGAAAGAAATATTACTTACCGCTGGGGCTTCCCATTCAGCCTCTCGGCCACCTTGGGGGATACCGTCCACATGATTCGATACCCAGCGGATGTACCGGCCTTCTTGAGAGCTGCCAACATCAACGATGTTGCGATACCTGACTGGCTGGACCCAAACTATCAGGGACCTCCTAGACCACAGCGGCAACACCGGACACAGCCTCTGAGAAGACGACATGATAACACACTACCTCGCCCCAGATCGCCCAGAAGCGAATGGGCACGAGAAGAATAAGCCACACAGTCTCCAGCTGAGATCCAGTGAGGTCCCCAGCACGCAACCAGACCGCAGTGTGCTCGATCGGGGGACCTACCCTGTAAGACCCAGTATCCTGTACCGAGCCAATCTAATCCAACCTACAGGCGACTGTACCTAGGGCTCTAGACCAAGTGTACCTAAGGTGGGCCATCTCAGGTTACAATGGACATACAAACTTCTGTGGAAACTATGATGACATCTGCAATGGGTCACCACAATCCGACCTGTCGATGCCCCACCGATCACACCAGGTACCTTGCTCTTACATTAACCCTCCCCTCCAGATCAAACTACACTAAGTAGGGGACTTGACCTGATCAGCTTCACAACCTCCACATGAGTCTCCCCAACCATCCACTGACTCTAACTTATGCTGGTCACCCCCAGTGACAGATCCACATTCACCACATGCTGAGTTAGACCCGACCATGGAGGTAACGGGAGGAGACATTGAAAAAAGTACAGACCTAGGTTAACACAAATGAAACCCAAATCCTGAACTTCCAACCACCGACTAATCAGGTGGATACGATCAGACTAGTTTTCATAATAACTTATATCCTGAAATACTGGTTAGCCCAGACGTCTGGTTGGCGAACGCAGAGATAGCCAAACCAACTGGACAC
The DNA here is from genome assembly GCA_036172795.1 of Pelodytes ibericus. Taxonomy (NCBI): domain Eukaryota; kingdom Metazoa; phylum Chordata; class Amphibia; order Anura; family Pelodytidae; genus Pelodytes; species Pelodytes ibericus. The sequence goes on along the minus strand of CM069859.1, from coordinate 183,706,578 downwards.
TTAATTCTTACTTCTCCTCAGTGGGAAGAGTACCACTGGATCACGACTTGTGGACTGTTGATTTTTAGCTATGTTTGATGTTTCCATGCTTTAGAGTTAACATAAGACACAGGGCCGGCTGGTGCGGTTGCGCCAGCTCTCACTGTTTTTGGATTAACAACACAATGAATACATATACATTTTATTATATTATTATTAAGTTGAACAAATTGATAAGTGTTAGACCTGTTTAGGTTGGTTCTTGTATCGCCTCTTGACCCCCATACGTTCCCCCTGGGAGCTTTGGTGTCACAAATAGACACAGGCACAACGTAAGTGTTCTGTGTCGGACACACACATCCCCTGTATTACCCCCAACCCCCCCCCTCCCCGAGACCACACTACCCCGGGACTACAATCAGCCCAACCCTTCACCCCACTTGCATTTTTTTCCCCCCCTGCCCACATAAGACATGGATACACAACCCAGTCCATTAGTTATCTATACGCTAAACACGCACGGTCTCAACAAACGGTCCAACCTTTTACGCGATCTTAAGACACACAAGGTTTCCATCGCTCTTATACAAGAAACCCATTTCTTAGACTCTAAACATTGTTCACTGACAAACAAATATTTCCCCCAGGCTTATTACAGTAACAATAAGACGAATAAAACCAAAGGAGTGGCGATACTCCTATCCAAATACTTACCTATCAAAGACATAGAGACGGAAGGAGACACAGACGGACGATTTTTATTTCTTAAAGGGACTCTACTGGGCAAGAAATACACGATCGCATGCGCCTACTTCCCCAATGACAAACAATATCCCTTCCTAAGGACATTGTTTAAACGACTGAATCATTTTCGAGAGGGAACACTGATACTGGGAGGGGACTTTAATATTCCAATGGATCCACAACTTGACACATCGACCCTCTTACCTAAGGCACCAACTGGCACCCAAAGTCGAATTAAAACATTACTAGCTCCCCATCAACTGACAGACACGTGGAGAACACTACATCATAACACTCGTGACTATACATTCTACTCTACACCACACAAGACCTACTCCAGACTTGACTATATCTTTGTGGAACAAAGGGATCTTGACTCACTGATAAAAGCGACTATTGAACCGATCACATGGTCGGACCATGGCCCGGTCCTAGTCCATCTCACTTCCCCACTTACGAGACCTAAGCAGATCTCGTGGAGACTAAACTAATCTCTTATCCAAGACCCTACCTTGGTAACAGATACCACCACGCTCCTACAACACTATTTTGAGGAAAATGCAACTCCCGAGATCTCTATCCCAGTTTTATGGGAAGTGCACAAGAGTGTAGTAAGAGGACACTTTATTGCACAAGGCTCAAGAAGGAAAAAGGAGCAAACACACAAACTTATCACACTCTCTAGAGAAATTGTCTAAAAGAAAAACATTGGGGGAAATTCTGAGCGCTAAAAAACAATTTTTGTTCCCTCTACAACCTACACCCCCGACAACCAGAAGCGAGGCGACAAACTACAGATCACAACATCCAAGACTACTTGACCAAACATTTGCACCACACGCTAACGCCAGACATAACCAACTCAATGGAAAGCTTGATCACGACGGAAGAACTCACGGTAGCAATACGAAACTCCCAGACAGGCAAAGCACCTGGCCCAGACGGACTGACACTTAGGTACTACAAGACTTTCCTCCCTGTGATCAGTAAACACCTCGTTAATACGTTCAATGCAGTGCTACATGGAGAACCACTCCACCCTCATACACTACAGGCAGTGATCACTGTAATACCCAAGGATGGTAAAGACAAGGAATTATGCCCCAGCTACCGACCCATCTCTTTACTCAACATTGATCTTAAACTTTTGGCCAAGATACTATCTATGCGAATCTCACCCCATCTGTCCGACCTCATCCACCCAGACCAGACAGGTTTTGTCCCTGGCCGAGAGGCCAGAGACAACACCACAAAAGTCCATAGCCTCATCGAACATGCCAAACGCTCAGACACACAAATGCTGCTACTTGCCACAGACGCAGAAAAAGCGTTTGATAGGGTGGATTGGACATTTTTGAGAAACACATTACACCATGTGGGATTTGGCACAAATATTTTGAAATGGATCAAAGCACTATATACAACCCCTACGGCCCGAGTATCCGTAAATGGGACACTCTCACAACCCTTCATAATTACAAACGGAACGAGACAAGGCTGCCCGTTATCCACGATTTTATTTATCCTCTCCTTAGAACCTTTCCTCAATGCAATTCGAGGAAACACAGATATTCACGGCTTGAGAGTTGGACACTCAACCCACAAACTAGCGGCATTTGAAGATGACATGTTATTCACCGTGACCCAGCCACAAATATCCCTTCCGTCTATACAATCTGAACTCTCACGATACGGTAACCTCTCTAATCTTAAAATAAACACCAAAAAGTCTGAAATACTAAACATTTCTATTCCCACGACCGTAGCTACAGTTATACGTCAATCCCACCCTTACAAATGGTGTACACACCACCTGACATACCTAGGTACAAAAATAACCCCAGACCTGACGAAACTCTATCAGACCAATTTTGCTCCAATGCTGACCCACTTACAGTCAAACCTAAAAACTTGGGATTACTCACATTTTACATGGATAGGACGAATCAATGTAGTAAAGATGAATCTGCTACCCCGACTACTTTACTTGTTTCAAACCCTTCCCATTAGTATCCCTAAAGTGTTTTTTGACACCCTACGTACCACAATAACTAAATATATATGGCAGGGAAAACACCCAAGACAGAAATACACACAACTTACGCTACCGAAAAGCCAAGGTGGCCTGCCTGACATTAAACTCTACTACAGAGCCAGCCACTTGCTGCGAATACTAGACTGGTCCTTCTCCAGGGACTGTAAGCAATGGGTACAGATCGACCACGCTAAAACAGAAGGACATGTGGGGGTCATTGTGTGGTTACCGACTGATAAACGACCCCACCACCTGCTTAAATTCCCGCTTATACGAGCTACTTTAGGAGTATGGAATAGCACCAATATTAGGGCATCTCTGACCTCCTTTCCATCTCCAATGACCCCTCTCTACCACAACCCGGATTTTGTTCCTGGTATCACAGGCAGTAGACTGTTTCCCACAGCTGATGCCCCCAAAAAACATATGCACTAAGCCATGCAAGGGACCAATTTGGCCCCTATATCACATTTTATAGACACCCCGCAACCGTCCTACTTAGACATATTCAGATACCACCAACTATCCCACTATTTTACATCTATCACACCCAAACACAGACTATACAGAGACATGACTGCATTTGAAAAGGAATGCATACAAACAGGCCCGGTCAAAAGGCATTTCTAGGTTGTACAACCTACTCCTACAGAACATTAACAATGTTGCCCCCTCCTTCATGAGTAAATGGGAAACTACCCTTAAGGTTACTTTCTCCCCACAACAATGGGAAAAGATACTATATTTAGCCCACCACACCACAGTGAGCACCAAATACCAAGAAAAGGCATGTAAACTCCTCAGCATGTAGTACACTACCCCAATAAAACTTCAACGAATTACACCTACACATGATGGTCTATGTTGGCGATGCGCCCTAGCCCCAGGCACCTTATTTCCCCTATGGTGGGAATGTGCTCTGATCAAACCATTCTGGGTAAAGATCCACGAGATTATGTCACACCTCCTAGACAGCCCCCCCCATTCAAACCCGAATACTTATTGTTTCACAACACAACACTGAAACCATCCCAATATAAGAAATCTTTACAGCCCAATCTAATTATTGCAGCAAACAGTTTAATTACCCTGTTCTGGAGAACACCCACCACCCCGTAGGTCACAATGTGGATAGAACGGGTAGAGGAGTTACGCAAAATGATGAAGGTCAATCAGCTAACACCGGAGGATAAAAATAAATACGTGGGAGTGTGGTTCCACTGGCTGGAATTCCTTGACTCCCCCACCCTGCTGACTCACATATAAAGATAATATCCTTAACCATAACGCCAGGAGGTGGACTGTACAGATACCCCATACAATATTCAAACATATGAAATGACATATCAGGTTATAGATTTTGATAAATCCGTAACCTGCCTTGGATTGCTTATTTGTACAATTTATACGCTACATATAACCTCAAAGTAAAAATATAAATATGTGAAGATATTGATCCCCCTCTATATGCCAGATATCTGGCTTCTGTCATTCTTTATCCTAACACATAAATTCTGCCCCAAATACTAAATACAAGGCAGACTGCACATCTACCATGCTGACCCTCGATATCTATTTTTATGGATGAAAACAATGGATCAAAGTAACCTTTTTCCGCCATTTCCCCCCCCCCCCCCGTTATTATGTTTTTATTCGAAGTATACATGTGAAATCAGTTTTGCAATTTTTTCTATACCAAATACTATGTACTGTACAACTATGCTCCTCATTCCCCCCCCTTTTTCTTATGTTCTGTACCCCCACTACCCGCCCCACCCGTCTGTCATGTTTATTATGAAACTTAAAATGAATAAAAACCTATTGAACATAAAATATTTCTAATATCCATATAGTCATAAGCAGACAGGAGCCCGCTAGAAAAAAAAAGTAAAAAAATAAAAAAAAAGCCGATAGAGGCTCTGGATTGGGGAGATCAAAAGATCCTGGGAGGGGGCAGAGCTGACCGGGTGAGAGATGTAGCTCCGCACCCACCCTGTTAAGCAGAGCAGCGTCTGCTTCACGGGGAGCCGCAGGCAGCAAGAGAAAGTGCTGCTCGCGCTCCTCATGCCTGCATTAAGAATGGGGAGCCTAGCAGCACTTTCTCTTGCTGCCCGTGAAGCTGATGCTGCTCTGCTTCAGAGGGTGGGGCGCAGCTACACCTCTCAGCCAGTGAGCTCCGCCCCCTCTCTGGATCCACATTTGCAGGCAAAGGAAGGGGAGGGGAGGAGAGAGAGGCAGAGTAGGGGGAGGGGGGGGGAGAAAGACAGAACAGTGGGAGGGTGGAGAGACAGAACAGGGGAAGAAGGAGAGAGAGAGACAGAACAGGGGGAGGGGGGAGAGACCGAACAGCGTGAGGGGAGGGACAGAACAGTGGGAGAAAGAGAGAGAACACGGGGAGGGGGAGAGAGAGAGAGAGAGAGACTGAACAGGGGGAGGGGGGAGAGAGAGAGAGACAGAACAGGGGGAGAGAGAGAGAACAGGGGGAGAGAGACAGAACAGGTGGAGAGAGACAGAACAGGGGGAAGGGGGTAGAGACAGAACAGGGGGAGGGGGATAGACAGAACAGGTGAGGGGGGAGACAGACAGAACAGGGGAGGGGGGGAGAGGCAGAACAGAGGAAGGGGAGGAGAGAGGCATAACAGAGGGTGAGAGAGAGAAAACAGGTATGGGGGAGTTAGAGAGAGATAGACATGGCAAGGAAGAGGAAAGGGACAAACATGGGAAGGGAGAGAGACACATACATGGGGGGGGGGGGGAAGAGATGGGGGAGCTACGGGGGAAGCCCGCACAGGTCGCATGAACACTTAAGGCCGGCCATGACCCCTCTATTTTCATACAGGAGCAGATTCAGAGTGTTAACCCTATATTGCCATCTATTACAAAAATTTTTCACACTCACACATACTTACACAGTCACATAAACAGTCTCTCTCTCTCACTCACTCATACACTCACACAGAGAGACTGTGGGTTTACTGCTGCAGCTGCATCCTGAGATTCGTCATGGAAGGACTCAGCCAATCAGCCAATCAGGTGAGGCTTCTGAACTTTCAGCCAATCAGGAGAGTTGGGAAGTCTCTCATTATTGGCTAAGACCTCCTTCACTCAGAGCTCTCATCCGAAACTTGTCATTGGCCTGGATTGAGGCTGCTGAGGCCCTAGGACATAAAGACCCATTGCTGGACTGCCCTGGGCTATCCCTATTCTATTATCCACTTCTTTTGCAAGCAGTAAAAGTACCTTAAGTGCAGTTTAGAAAATAAGTTACATCATGATAATTATGAAACGTATTTGTGGCGAAACCAGCCTCGCCACGTGTCCTTGGAGGGGGCTGCTTGCCCGCCTCTTGCCTTTGGACTATGGACCAGACTTTATGTGAATGTGTTATACCCCAGATAGGAATCCCATGGAGCCCATTCGTATGAAACTGACTGTAAAGACTTTGGCTCCATGGCGATTAAACTGTATTTGTGTGGTCCGAGCGCCATTCACTTAATTATGTGCGCTCAGACCTGAGCTATCTGGGGATATGTGAAATGTCTGTGTGTTATGTGTAAAATGTGACTTTATGTATTTTAAAGTGTGTCCTCAATTACCCGTTGCAACATTGTTGCGAACGGGTAATTGAACAGTAAGTAGCCGTCCTTTGTTCTCGGGGGTGGCCGCTGTCACGAAGTGAATTCTGACAGTCTGACTGACTGGGGTTCTTGGAGGGGCCTGAGGGCCAAACACCCCCCTATAGATTATGGACCCTGTCTGTAATGTGTTTAAGCCTTCCATTGTTTAGTTATGTCAGCCACCCAGTCTGACTACCTTGCTTCTGGCTCCAGATTAAAGTGGCTAGATACTGCTTTACTGGTGATGTGTTTAAGTTTTCTATTGTTTAATCAAGTGTTATCTGATTGCAGTTTGGTGTATATAAGTCTGTGTTGTTTGTCAAATAAAGTAGTTCAATCTTGCTGTAAAAGTTCCTGTTTTAACCCTCAAAGTGAAGTGTCGTCTCATTATTGGGGGAAGGATTTATTGTATGCTGTTCCAGTTTGACTGCTAGGAGAGTAAACCTATTCGTATGGTTCCTATTCAACTGTCTACAGCATTCATATGCTTGGGAGGATTCATATGCTTCTCCGGTTTGGTGGTTGTGGTGTCTGCTGCAGTGCTTGGAGTCCTCAGGAAGCGATAGGAGCATCCTTCAACGGAGGTACCCAGTCGGGGTGCCAGGCGATCCGTTACAGTATTTGTCTCTAATAAATGGGGATACACATCTTCATGCCTCCCAACTCTTGCCCTTGTCAAATTGTGACGAGTGGGAGGTTGAGGGTTAGCACTACCGCACATGCTGTAGCTCTAAGTTGCTTTGTTACTTACTGCGCAGTAACCAGTATCCAGAATCCCTGACACCAGATAATTTAATTCATACTGTTGCAGTTTAAAGCTCTTTGGAACAGAGGGATCTCTTTTTATTTTATTACTCAAATATACAAAAATACATACAAAAAATTATTTGTTTGTCTTTGATAATCACAAATATGTATAAAACACTCATTCAACATTCACACATAAAAAACATGCGCAATATTGGGGATTGTACAACTGAAATGCATTTAAAAAAGCTTAAAATATATTGCTTAGAACAAAGTGCCCCAAAACCCTTATGGATCTCACTACCCTCCCTTGCAATGGGGAATGAAGGTTGCTGTTTCAGCTGTTATAATCCTGTGGAGGTGTGGTCCGACGGTCCAAGTCAAGCTGGTAATGGTATGAAAATTATTTCAAACTTAGGACTCTAACGTGGTACCAATTATCACTGGATCCACATAAAATATCCTGAATTTCCTGTTGGGTAGCACTAGCATAGGACTAGCTTCTATTTATCTATCCTGAATTTCCTGTTTGGTACATAATAACAGTACTAGAGTGACTTGGACCCTCAGACCACGTTTCCACAGGATTGTAACTGTTGAAACATCTTGACGCCAGGGACCTGCACTCTCCATGGTAAGCGATGGCAGTGAGATTCCTGAGATTTTCGGGGTGATTTGTACTATGTAATATATTTTATATTGTGAGAGATGTTCCAATAAATTATTTGTGTTTTTTATATTTTAATGGTTACACTATTACTTTTAATTTTCTTTTTCATGAATGCAGCCCAATATACCCTTTTATCCATATTCCCCTGTCTCTACTGTGGTTATTTGCTGGGATGAAACAATAACTTTCCAGCAGACCTAAGTGGATCCTAGGAGTGGAGGGACATTGACAAATCATCCTTCTACTGCAGTCATTGGATTCTTGAAGGAGGTAAGCATTCATATACTTTATAATCTGTAAGACATAATCAATTAAAAATGTGTTTAGTGATGCCCATCCCCTGCACAATAGTAATCAGACTGCTATTTGTTCATCTGGTGCATTTACCAAATAGACATCCATGTGGCATTTGTCGTGAGGTATACATGAGAAAATGTGTGACATCACATCTGCAGCATGCAGCCACTAATGTGAGAGTCGCTGAATGAAAGAAAACACCATTAGACATCACATTTGGGTACCTTAGGCAAACCACATCTTAAAGTAAAAAGTACATCAGTAAAGCGTTGAATCGTTAGGAAACTTGAAGGAGATTGGATAGCAATTTGGCTAATATAAACATATATAGCTATTCAATCAAAGATTTTCATTTTAATTATCTTAATCTGACAAATTATATCTTGTATTTGTACTTTCCCCAAATAAAACACGATTTGTAATTTTCAGCAACAATGCATTTATAACAGCAAGTACTGTATATAAATACATTTGCTTAATTTTAAGTACTGTAATTGTAACAGAAAAGTATTTTTTTAATTTTGAATACTGATGTATTTCAATTATTTCGCTATAATACCCATGCCTTAGATGCAATTTGAAAAAAAAATCTTTCTTTTATAGTCATAGGAACATTGCCTTGTACATGGTAGTATTAAAATAAATGCCTAATTTGGGTTCAACAGACACAGGCAGTAAATGCAGAAAGTTTGTATATAATGCCAATGAGCAGTAAAGGCATACACTATGTTTATGATGCCAATGAGCAGTAAATGCATAAACTTTGTATATCATGCAAAATGAGTAGTAAATGCATAAACTTTGTCTTTCATGCAAAATGAGCAGTAAATGCATAAACTTTGTATATGATGTTGATAAGTTTTAAATGCTTAAACTTTATATATCATGCCAATAGAAAATCAAAGCTCCAAGTTTCAGAACCCTTCGGATCACTTTGGTGATTTGGGATACTCAGGAACTATCACAGTGCTTCCGAATTGGCATAAAAATTGGCCATTGTGGAGGAGTTTGGATTACCAAATAGTAGCCTCTATCCTCCCCTTCAATGAGGAGAAGAACAACTCATGTTGGGAGGACTTCAGCTATTGCAAAATATAGTCAACGTCCACCGAAAAAAAAAGTGAAATAAAAATAATTAAAAAACAATTCATTTCTCCAAATATAATTATGGGGGGTCAGGGTAAGTAGTTATGACCCCCAAGTGCTCCTAGGCCCATATAGGATATGCATCTGGGCCTCACATGTGAAAAACTGATGTCCACAGGGTTAGTATTACTGACGAAAGCCTAATTAAAAGACAGCATTAGTTTATTTATGAATTTGAAAGATAAAATCGGGCACAGAGTATATTCTGGTGACATGTAATGTGTCCTCCCTGTACAGCAGTATTAAGCATGAGAAGGGCTGCAAAATGATTAGATATTTTTTAGACAAAGAGGATGCTTTTCCAGAACCACTGAAGTCCTTTATTAGTGTTAGCATAGAATGGATCTTAAAGAAACATTTTTTTCTAGTATCAAGAGTCTTTGTATCTTCAACCACAAGGTAATGCTATGGGCACTAGGTTTGCCCCAGCTATGCTAACCTCTATATGACATATGGGGAAGACTACTTTGTGTTTGGGGAGCATGACAGGAGCTTTAGGGAACAATATAAAAAATCAAATATATAAAACATATTGTCTCTGCACACTTTCCACCTAACCACAAGGCAGATACAAGTTGGGGAGATTTTATCTGAATGATTGGACAGGCTGAAATGATATGTGTATATAATTTAAAGACCCTTACATTTGGTGATGAGCATTTAGTTTGATTTGCACATTTTTTTAAAATAAATTGTGTAACCAAGATCTGTACAATTTTTAAACTCTTTTTGGCCTTTTTCTAGCTTGTGTATTTTACAATTTGTTTTTATATTTTTACTGTTATGAGAGTTCTTATTTTATTTATCATTTAAAGTTTTTTTATTTTTTCACTATTTTCATTTTTATTTTATATTACATTTTTGTTCATTATGATTATTATTTTTATTATTATGCATTTTATATATTTTATTATTTATTTTATTATGTATTATTTATTATTATAATGTTCCATTTATTTTATATAAAATATTTATATACTTATTTGTATTTGTTCCATTTAATTTATATATATATTTTTTTAGGACTACAGACTTCCTACAAACAGCTATCTAAAGTTAAACAGGAATAGGAATACATTATACATTTATACTTAGGTTTAATAAACAATTTTATTAGTTTTGTACTGGTTATTAAAAGGTAATTAATAATTGTATGCGATTTATAAAAGTGTTTTAATATAACAATTTGTGATGGAATTAAAAGCTAAATGTTAACTTGCTATTAAAAAATACTTGATTTTGCTACTTATGCGTGAATAGATACTAAGTAAGCTCAGCTGCCAGACAATTTAGAATCAGAAGTAAAGACAGGAGGTGGATCCGTAGTGAAGGGGGCATGCACTTTAATAAGCCATCTACTGTGAAACACGTCTGTGGACACGCCCTCTTATCTCCGTGGGCTCCCTTTGTGGGGAAGATTTACCAAGCAGGAAGATCGGAACCTGCAGTCTTGATGCTGGAAGCCACAGTATCAGAGTTATACCTGAGATCAGCTATAGCTGAACAAGTGCTGTCTGTGAGTTTATGTACATATGTATGCTGAATAAAAATCAGTATTGCAAAAAAAATTGTATATGAGCCCCATATTATAACATTATTTTTTTGTTCATAAAAGGGAAAACTTTGCATTTTAAAAGCACAGTGTATTATTTTTTAGATAAGACTGATATATACTCCTGAATAGGGGAATATATACCCCCAGTATGTACACAAGGTTATATCGGACACACTGCCCTAATATATAGCCCATGCACAGGACAATACATATATTAGGACCGTGTGCAAAATATAATCTTGTGTACATACTAGGTGTATATTTTGACTTACCCCAGCACCCAGATTGAACTCACAGGACTTGCCTCAGCACCCAGGATCTAGCCCAGCACCCAGATTGTACTCAAAGGACTTGCCCCAGCACACAGATTGCACTCACAGAAGTTAACACAGCACTCAGATTGTCCTCACAGGACTCGCCCCAGCACCCATATAGCACTAACAAGACTTGCCCAGCACCTAGATTGCACTTACAAGACTTGCCCCGAGCACTGAGCTTGTACTCACAGAACTTGCCCTGGGCACCAGCTCTGTGCTGAGCTTTCACCACAGGACTTGCCCCACGGGGCGGATCCAGAGTCTGTTTTGGGGAGGGGCACTGTCCATGTCTGTCTGTCTTTTCCTCTCTTCCATTTGTGTAGTCTCTCTCCTCACCCCTTCTCATTTGTAGTTTCTATCCCCATTATGTGTGTAGTCTGTCTCCCCTCTCATTTCTGTAGTGTCTATCTCTCATTTCCGTAGTGTCTCTCTCTCCCCCCCTCTCATTTCTGTAGTCTCTCTCTCTCCCCTCTCATTTCTGAAGTGTCTGCCTACTCCCTGGCATGCAATTATGCACACCAACCCCCCCCCCCCAATACAATTGCTGCCTACAATGTAAGTGCTCTCTAATATCCATGTATACTTTTGTAATATAGGCACGGAGTATTTTTATTGCAATGTCTAAAATGTGTATAATAAGTATTTACTTGCATTGTATAAAATGTACATTTGACTGCAAAATGTATACCTTATAAGGCAACACTGCAATAAAAGTAATACACTGATATCAGAGAACACTTACATTTGGTAGGCAGAAATTAACATTAAAATACAACTATGTTACAGTAATGATATATGGCACTGATATTATACAAGGCAAATATTATACAGTAGGGCAGGGGCTCAGAAAACCTTTTCGGGAGAAACAAAATCTACAAGGTGATGGAGGGCTACGTTAATCTATTGTACAATTATAAAAATATATATATATAGCACATGCCTATATTTGCACACATCTCTCTCTTTCTCTATGTAATAAAAATGTTATTGAAAAATTGCATTTCAAGTTCTTATTCCCTTCTTCTACACCCACATTGCACCTAAAGGACTTAACACACCACCAAACAGCATACACAGCCCTTGCCCTACACCTATATTGCACCCACAGCATGTTTGATGGACAAACTGTGGCATATTTGAATGGGCAAACTGGCTGTTGCATATGTTAATGGCAAAGTGACTTATACACCTATTATATCCCTTCCTCCCTGTTCCAGCCCCCCGGGTAAGTCAATTAGTTCCCAAAAACAGGCCTCACCCGTGACGCTCAGGACGAGTGTCAAGGACCTTTGTGTTAAAGGGAGAGATCACCAGCTGTGGTGGATAACCTGTGGACCAATAAAGATGGAAAATATTACAATGCAAATATGGGGTGACAAAGGAAATCTCACAAGTGGGTAATTCCTAGTGTCTGAGTGTAACATAACTCAGGAATACAGTTCAACAATATTGTTTTTGTTTACACAGCAGTTAATAAAATTTGTATTTTTGTAAGTATTGTCTGAAGTCAGGTAGATGACTATAGGTGAAGGGTAACATCATCTTATGTGTCAGGATAGACAATAAGAGGCAGCTTGCAACTGTCCAATGCTGCCAGTGGACTGTAAGGAAATGAAGCAGTAGAAAGTGGACCCACCTCCGATAACGAGTGTTCAGGTAATATCGATGGTGAGTGGGAGAACACAGCTGTCTGTGCAGATAGAAATGAGGTACTAAGCTGGTCGTCCCTGGGTTCAGAAGAGCTGGTGTAATAGTAGGTAAAAATCCCTTGTGGTACTCCTTGGTTTGTTACTCGCCAAAATGGCAGCGAGGCGGCCTGGGCTTCCACTTGTACAACACAAGTCAACTGGAATGTTGGTGCAGAAGGATCTTGTGTAATCAACTTACCTCTTAGGTCCTTGTGATGTAAGATGCAGACCCTACTGAAGCAGATGGCTCTGGGACAGCTACGAAGTTGAAAGCAAGAAACGTTGTCCGTCCGTGGGTAAATACCCAGCCAAATACGGGCTTACCAAAGGTGGGCCTTGATTTGGGGGCCAGTGGCTCCATGGCTTTCACCGTAGTGTGAGGAGGGAATAGATTTGATTGTGTGGAGGCTTCTGTAAGTGTTAGTGACCATGTGACCCTCCTGGCATGATGTTATGGCCCTGCGGGTTAAGAATGGGCCTGGGTATTGTAGCTGATGTCGGGTCTCAATCCAGATGTCAGGTGTCGCATGGGGAGAGCATGGGCCCTGTTTTATGGAGGCATCTGTGAGGGGTAATGTACGTTGGGTGGTGTGTTCTCTTAAAGTGATCGTCAGGCCTTCTGGAATTATGGGACTGAATGTTCGGTCTAGTACGGGATTCATGGCAACAGTGATGGATGGGTGCCCTGTGGGGATGGCGAGGTCTAGGCCCAAACTAACAGCTATCCTGAGCCCACCAAGTGGATGTCCGGGATAGGTTGTCCTGTGTAATGCAGATGGCTGCGAATTCTGTCAGGTGAGGAGAAAGATGCAATTTAAGCAGACATCTTGGCCATTATTATGCCACTGTTACTTTATCCATTAATATGCCACAGCCAGTTTGTCCATGATTTCGCCACTGTTAGTTTGTCCATTAATATTTTACAGCCAGTTTGCCCATTAATATGCCACTGTTAGTTTGCCAATTAATATGTCACAGCCAGTTTGCCCATTAATATGCCACTGTTAGTTTGTCCATTGATATGCCACAGCCAGTTTGCCCATTAATATGCCACTGTTAGTTTGCCAATTAATATGTCACAGACAGTTTGTCCATTAATATGCCACTGTTGATTTGCCTGGTGTGGACCAAGAAGGAGCTGAGTGTTCTTTGCAGGCCATAGGGTCTAGTAATCAGATGATGCTGGGGTTTGAGGGGGAACAGCATCAGATGCTATGAGTAAAGTAAGAGAACAGTGTTAATACATTTCAAATTGACGTACATAACATATCAATGGATGTTCAATTCTCTGACCAGGCAAGTCTGTGTCAACTGTCCCCGCAACCCCTTTGATTGTCTCAGTCCTCATGACCTGCAGTAGCTACTCATCAAAATCCAGCAGGTCAGCCAGCTCAGGCGCACTGCCGCTTGTGGCTGTGGTAGTGGCGGCTGCCTTTGACAGCTTCCTCTTCACCTGATGCTTCATGTCCAAATAACTAAAATATAAGAGTGGAAAATTGCTATTGGTACACGATCATTAATCATCTATACATTACCTCATTTAAACATTTACATGTGTCTATCTGTACATGTATGTATGCACATACTGATTACATGTATTTATACATGTAAAGACACACTTATTTACATGTGTGTCATGGGAGGGCTACTAGATGGGTAGCTCCTACCGGAATTTACTAAACAAAATCCCTCCACACGTCCGGTAAATAGCAAATGGCCAAACAGGGCTATAGTCACTGTTTCCCTGCTAGCAATTCCCCAACTTAGTGGATGAGACCTGTAGTGTTGGGTAAAACAAGAAGAACTGTTTATTGATTCAACACACACAAAATATATACAGTTGAACATCTTGATAAGGTAACTTGAACAAAAGAACTCTAACAGGATTACATTAAGGATACAATGGTGAAAGGGACAGACTTAAGAGGATTTACACTTAACATAGAATAATGAATGGGAACAGGACGGAAGGGATTACAAGTTCACACTTACACAAAGCATAAGTGAATTTGGTGCCAGAGTACCTGGCAACCAATCAGATTCAATGTAGAATCAGTAGCGACCAATCCTCAACAGGAGGAGTGGTCACAGATTGAGTAAATCCCTTTAATCCCTTCAAATCGGGCATTTAACTCAGCGACCAATCAGAACAGTGCCCACGTTTTGAACCAGAGGATGAGTTCAGCAGCCGGCTGCTGAAGCTACATTCCTGGAGAAAGCGCACAAGGGATTCGGTTTTTTACCGGTGCACCATACATGTAAAACACACAGTTAACAAAGGGGGAAACAGGGACCATTCGTGAGG
Source organism: Pelodytes ibericus (assembly GCA_036172795.1). Taxonomy (NCBI): domain Eukaryota; kingdom Metazoa; phylum Chordata; class Amphibia; order Anura; family Pelodytidae; genus Pelodytes; species Pelodytes ibericus. The sequence continues at coordinate 183,691,478 of CM069859.1, read as the reverse complement.
GAAGCAATGAACACAGTTCGGATAAGATTTCACATACATTTCGGTACACATTTGGCTCAATAACCAATCAGAGACCGAGCTACATTTAACCCTTTAAACAGGTGACCAATCCGTATGTGAGCTACCAGCAAGCTGGTAGGCGGGCTGTTTAAATCAGCCAATGGGGAGAGTGCCTACCCAGCACTTCTCCCCAGTGTCTGTAGCGGGCAGGGGTGCACCTGCAATGGCTCTAGGGTGATTCCTGCTGTACTACAGTTAGACGGAGAAAGCAGTAGCGGGGTATAGGACAGTCTCTGCTCTTGGCTTCTCCAGCAGACAAGGTCCATAGTATCTTGGCAGGCAGCCGGCCCCCTGTGCCCGCCAGGGTTAAGAATCATGGTGGTTAACGTGACAATGTGTTATCACAGATATCCAGTTCTACTGCTACACAGTGTTTGTGAGTGCAATTGCTTATACTGCACTAATAATTATTGTAAAACTGGATTACACTATGGTCTTTGTTTTGTTTGTTTTTTGTTTCCCTATGCATACTGTGAAATACTGACGACCTTTTCCATAATGTACTGCCATACCAGCATTTTTCAGGCAATTATCACATTTCCCTATATATTTTCTTCTGTGTGGGGTTTACTCAGCGCACCAGTCACTCCTATTGTCTGGGTTTATTTTGCTTTTGTATTACAGTATGTTCCCCTCTTTATGATATGATTGAATGATATGGTCTGTTCTTTTTCTATACTTGACTTAAACTAGAAATTGTGGTGCACCTGAGGTACCCCACGATGCAAGGTCTTGTTACTAGTGGGGTACCTCAGGGATCTGTACTTGGACCCATTCTCTTTAATATTTTTATTAGTGATATTGCAGAAGGTCTTGTTGGCAAAGTATGTATTTTTGCTGATGATACAAAGATTTGCAGCAGGGTTGATATTCATGGACGGATAAGCCAAATGACAAATGATTTAGCTAAACTATAAAAATGGTCAGAGCTGTGGCATCTGACCATCTAATGTGGACAAGTGCAAAATTATGGACTTTGGGCGTAAATACCCAAAAGCAGAATATAGACTATTTGGTACAGTCCTAACTTCAACATCTGAGGAAAGGGATTTAGGAGTAATAATTTCAGAGGACGTAATGGTACGTAGGCAATGCAATAGAGCACCAGGAAATGCTAGCAGAATGCTTGGTTGCATAGAGAGAGGTATTAGCAGTAGAAAGAGGGAAGTGCTCATGCCATTGTACAGAGCACTGTACACTGTACAGAGACCATATCTCCAGCAGGATATTGAAACTTTGGAGAGAGTTCAGAGAAGGGCTACTAAACTGGTTCATGGGCTGAAGGTTAAAACTTACCAGGAAAGGTTAAAGCATCTTAACATGTATAGCTTGGAGGAAAGACGTAACAGGGGAGATATGAAAGAAACATTTAAATACATGAAGGGAATCAACACAGTAAAGGAAGAGAGTATATTTAAAAGAAGAAAAACTACCACAACTAGAGGACATAGACTTAAATTAGAGGGGTAACAATTTAAAAGTAATATCAGGAAGTATTACTTTACTGAGAGGGTAGTGGATGTCAGTGGCGTAGCGTGGGGGGTGCAGGGGGGGGCGGCCGCACCGGGCGCAATATCTGGGGGGGCGCACTAGCCCTATGCGGCCGCGTGGCCGCCAGGGCCGTCTTTAACGCGGGGCAAACGGGGCAGCTGCCCTGGGCCCATTTACTCCTGGGGGGCCCCAAGGCAGCTGTCCCGTGGGCCCCCAGCCCCTGCTGCCGCGTTCACAGCGCATTGCGCTTGTGAACGCTTTTTTCCGGCAAGCCGCATCCGATGGATGCGATGGCCGGAAAAAAACAAAAACAAAACTGACGCCGGATGTGACGTCGCGTCACATCTGGTGTCTGCTTCCCTCCTCCGTGCAAGAGGGAAGACTGCACGGAGGAGACATCCGGCGGGGGACACGGAGCCGCTTCATGTAAGTACGGGGGGGGGGGGGGGGCTGGCTGGCACAATATTCCTGGTATCTGACTGGCACTATATTACTGGGCATCTGATTGGCACAATATTACTGGGTATCTGATTGGCACTATATTACTGGGTATCTGATTGGCACAATATTACTGGGTATCTGATTGGCACTATATTACTGGGTATCTGAATGGCACTATATTACTGGGTATCTGATTGGCACAATATTACTGGGCATCTGATTGGCACAATATTACTGGGTATCTGAGTGGCACTATATTACTGGGTATCTGAGTGGCACAATATTACTGGGTATCTGATTGGCACAATATTACTGGGCATCTGATTGGCACTATATTACTGGGTATCTGAGTGGCACAATATTACTGGGTATCTGATTGGCACTATATTACTGGGTATCTGAATGGCACTATATTACTGGGTATCTGATTGGCACAATATTACTGGGCATCTGATTGGCACAATATTACTGGGTATCTGACTGGCACTATATTACTGGGTATCTGATTGGCACAATATTACTGGGTATCTGATTGGCACTATATTACTGTTTATCTGATTGGCACAATATTACTGGGTATCTGATTGGCACTATATTACTGGGTATCTGAATGGCACTATATTACTGGGTATCTGATTGGCACAATATTACTGGGCATCTGATTGGCACAATATTACTGGGTATCTGACTGGCACTATATTACTGGGTATCTGATTGGCGCAATATTACTGGGTATCTGAATGGCACTATATTACTGGGTATCTGTTTGGCACAATATTACTGGGCATCTGATTGGCACAATATTACTGGGTATCTGACTGGCACTATATTACTGGGTATCTGATTGGCACAATATTACTGGGTATCTGAATGGCACTATATTACTGGGTATCTGATTGGCACAATATTACTGGGCATCTGATTGGCACAATATTACTGGGTATCTGACTGGCACTATATTACTGGGTATCTGATTGGCACAATATTACTGGGCATCTGATTGGCACAATATTACTGGGTATCTGACTGGCACTATATTACTGGGTATCTGATTGGCACAATATTACTGGGTATCTGAATGGCACTATATTACTGGGCATCTGATTGGCACAATATTACTGGGTATCTGACTGGCACTATATTACTGGGTATCTGATTGGCACAATATTACTGGGTATCTGATTGGCACTATATTACTGGGTATCTGATTGGCACAATATTACTGGGCATCTGATTGGCACAATATTACTGGGTATCTGACTGGCACTATATTACTGGGTATCTGATTGGCACAATATTACTGGGTATCTGAATGGCACTATATTACTGGGCATCTGATTGGCACAATATTACTGGGTTTCTGACTGGCACTATATTACTGGGTATCTGATTGGCACAATATTACTGGGCATCTGATTGGCACAATATTACTGGGTATCTGACTGGCACTATATTACTGGGTATCTGATTGGCACAATATTACTGGGTATCTGAATGGCACTATATTACTGGGCATCTGATTGGCACTATATTACTGGGTATCTGACTGGCACTATATTACTGGGTATCTGATTGGCACAATATTACTGGGTATCTGATTGGCACTATATTACTGGGTATCTGATTGGCACAATATTACTGGGTATCTGATTGGCACTATATTACTGGGTATCTGAATGGCACTATATTACTGGGTATCTGATTGGCACAATATTACTGGGCATCTGATTGGCACTATATTACTTGGCATCTGATTGGCACTATATTACTGGGCATCTGATTGGCACTATATTACTGGGTATCTGATTGGCACTATATTACTTGGCATCTGATTGGCACTATATTACTGGGCATCTGATTGGCACTATATTACTGGGTATCTGATTGGCACTATATTACTTGGCATCTGACTGGCACTATATTACTGGGCATCTGGCTGGCACAATAATACTGGGCATCTGACTGGCACAATAATACTGGGCATCTGACTGGCACTATATTACTGGGCATCTGGCTGGCACAATAATACTGGGCATCTGACTGGCACAATAATACTGGGCATCTGACTGGCACTATATTACTGGGCATCTGGCTGGCACAATAATACTGGGCATCTGGCTGGCATAATATTACAGGCATCTGGCTGGCACTATATTACTGGGCTCTGACTGGCACAATATTACAGGCATCTGACTGGCACAATATTCCTGGCCTCTGACTGGCACACTATTACAAGCATCTGACTGGCACACTATTACAAGCATCTGACTGGCATAATATTACAGGCATCTGACTGGCATAATATTACAGGCATCTGACTGGCACAATATTACAGGCATCTGACTGGCACAATATTCCTGGCCTCTGACTGCACACTATTACAGGCATCTGACTGGCATAATATTACAGGCATCTGACAGGCACCATATTCCTGGGCTCTGACAGGCACAATATTCCTGGGCTCTGACAGGCACAATATTCCTGGTATCTGACTGGCACAATATTATTGGTATCTGACTGGCACAATATTACTGGTATCTGACTGGCACATTATTACTGGGCTCTGACTGGCACAATATTGCAGGCATCTGACTGGCACAATATTGCAGGCATCTGACTGGCACAATATTACTAGGCTCTGACTGGCACAATATTACTGGGCTCTGACTGGCACAATATTACTGGCATCCGAAAGTTACAATATTACTGGCATCTGAATGGCACAACAATTATGGCATATGTGTGTGTGTGTGTGTGTGGGGGGGGGGGTAACATTAGAGGTACAGGATTGAGGAAGTTGGCTCCATCTAGCCCAGTCTTGGATCATCTCCAGGGTATGGTTCCATTTTGATGTTTAGTTTTTGTTCTTGATATTGTTTGTCGTTTACGATGGTTGTGAGACGACATATAATAGCATGGCCCATGCTAGGTTACTACATGTGTATATTTGTATTCATAGACCTGCTGAAAATGTGGAGAATGTGTGTAATGCATGTTCGCACTCAATAAAGCAGGGGTCCTCAAACTAAAGCCCGCGGGCCACATGCGGCCCGCCGAGGACATTTATGTGGCCCGCGGGGGGTGCTGCCGGCACCCACCCCGTTTACTTTTTTTTTTCTTTCTGGCAGCCGCAAAGGATGCGGCTGCAGGAAGAAAAAAAAAAAAAATTCACCGCGACCGGATGTGACGTTACGTCACATCCGGATCCGGTAACTGTTTCCCTCCTGCACAGGAGGACACCGCGCGAGACGTCCGGGGACACAGCAGCTGGAGGTAAGTGAAGGGGAAGCGGGGGAGGAGGGAGGGATAACGAGCACTATTCCTGGCCTCTGACTGGCATAATATTCCTGGGCATCTGAATGGCAAAATATTCCTGGGCTTCTGAATGGCATAATATTCCTGGGCATCTGTCTGGCATAATATTCCTGGGCATCTGACTGGCATAATATTCCTGGGCTATGACTGGCATCATATTTCTGGGCTCTGACTGGCAAAATATTCCTGGGCATCTGACTGGCACACTATTCCTGGGCATCTGACTGGCATCATATTCCTGGGCATCTGACTGGCATCATATTCCTGGGCATCTGACTGGCATATTATTCCTGGGCATCTGACTGGCATATTATTCCTGGGAATCTGACTGGCATAATATTCCTGGGCATCTGACTGGCATAATATTCCTGGGCTCTGACTGGCATAATATTCCTGGGCATCTGACTGGCATCATATTCCTGGGCATCTGACTGGCATATTATTCCTGGGCATCTGACTGGCATAATATTCCTGGGCATCTGACTGGCATAATATTCCTGGGCATCTGACTGGCATAATATTCCTGGGCATCTGAATGGCATCATATTCCTGGGCATCTGAATGGCATCATATTCCTGGGCATCTGAATGGCATAATATTCATGGCCATCTGACTGGCATCATATTCCTGGGCATCTGAATGGCATAATATTCCTGGCCATCTGACTGGCATCATATTCCTGGCCATCTGACTGGCATCATATTCCTGGGCATCTGACTGGCATCATATTCCTGGGCATCTGAATGGCATAATATTCCTGGCCATCTGACTGGCATAATATTCCTGGGCATCTGACTGGCATCATATTCCTGGGCATCTGACTGGCATCATATTCCTGGGCATCTGAATGGCATAATATTCCTGGGCATCTTACTGGCATAATATTCCTGGGCATCTGACTGGCATCATATTCCTAGGCATCTGACTGGCATCATATTCCTGGGCATCTGACTGGCATCATATTCCTGGGCATCTGACTAGCATCATATTCCTGGGCATCTGACTAGCATCATATTCCTGGGCATCTGACTGGCATCATATTCCTGGCCATCTGACTGGCATATTATTCCTGGGCATCTGACTGGCATAATATTCCTGGGCATCTGAATGGCATAATATTCCTGGCCATCTGACTGGCATCATATTCCTGGCCATCTGAATGGCATCATATTCCTGGGCATCTGACTGGCATAATATTCCTGGGCATCTGAATGGCATAATATTCCTGGCCATCTGACTGGCATCATATTCCTGGGCATCTGACTGGCATAATATTCCTGGGCATCTGACTGGCATAATATTCCTGGGCTCTGACTGGCACACTATTCCCATTGAAATACTGGTAAGTTTGTTGATTTAACTTTACTTTAAATATTGTATTTGTTCTCGTTTTGTTCAAAATAAGATATATGCAGTGTGCATAGGAATTTCTTCATAGTTTTTATTTTTACTATAGTCCGGCCCTTCAACGGTCTGAGGGACAGTGAACTGGCCCCCTGTTTAAAAAGTTTGAGGACCCCTGCAATAAAGTGTTGGAAAATAAACTTGTATTTAGATGCATTTTACTTTAATTACATAAGTATTTTCATAACAAACAATACATGTGCTTGGGGGGTAAGGGTTTCTTTAACTAATCTAGTAGAAGAGACTCAAGTGCTAAAATCCACGGGTTAGGGGGCGCAAATTACTTGCCTTGCCCCGGGTGCTGACAACCCACGCTACGCCACTGGTGGATGTATGGAATAGCCTTCTAGCAGAAGTGGTATAGGTAAACACAGTCAAAGATTTTAAGCATGTGTGGGATAGGCACAGGGCTATCCTAGCTATAAGACAGGGAACTGGGGACTAATAGAAGTATTTAGAAAAATTGGGCAGACTAGATGGACCGAATGGTTCTTATCTGCCGACACATTCTATGTTTCTATGTAATTTACACTCCAATTTATATTGCAGCAAGTTATGTATTCAAACAGTGTAACTATACTTCAAATGAACACGGTTATGTAGCACATACCCAACTTAAATCCTTAGAATCCTTAGTACTATGTCCCGATATAAAGTAACAGTGAATGAGTGGGTGTGATAGGTGTAGCGAGCTGCCTACCGAATGTAGTAGGCCCTCTGCTCGTTATGGGAAAATACTCTTCTTGGAACCGCTGGAACAGATACATACCTCTGGAACTTCTGCTATGAGTTCAGGAAAGAATCACTCAGGACACCGATCAGTTGAACAGCAGACAGAGAACATTTATTTGTGGTTTACACAGCACATATATACCAAACTGCGATCAAATAACAATTAAACAATAGAAAACTTAAACACATTACTGGTAAAGCAGTATCTAGCCACTTTAATTTGGAGCCAGATGTGAGATCAGGCTGGGTGCATGACAAAAGGGAAGAGGGGGAAAAAGATCAGCTTCGGCCAAGGTACAATAGTGAGCTCATTTGAGGACTACTTAAATAAAATGGTGTAACCAGGGTTTCACTCCATTGCTGCATTAATGTGTTAAATACTTCGCTTGGTAACGTGAGCAGAGTGTCCTTCAGCAGGATGTAGCAACAAATTTCCTGTAACATTAATGCTGCAATGCATCATGACATTATAGCACCACAGCACTTGATGGTCCCAATGGATTGTCTTACACTAGATTCTGCCACCTGTTGGGCCATCGGAATAGGCTGGAGTCATCAGAAAGGTGTCTATGTCCTTGTCATTATTGAGCAAATTCAATGACCTTAGAAATGTATCTCTGGCCACTGAATACTATAGACTGCAATAGACAATTTTGATTTCAAAACCACTAAAAAGTGATTACTCATGTCACTGAATAGGGCCCACTGTCTACAAACATTCATTCAAAAGCATCTAAGCGTATAGTTAAATATTAACCCTGTTCGTGCATACATAACACAATAGACCCAATAATTACCCGTATACAGTAGGTGTATGATATAAACATTTAGGGTATGTACATACACTAGACTATAAAACTTCTGTAATCATAGCTCTTTAAAGGGCCAATAAATATGTGCAATACATACACACAAGAGAGTCATGAAGAAGACAGGGAAATCTATTCACTAAATAGTGAATGGTTGTGAACTAGACAACGTAACTCCATGGTTCTTGGGTGCTGTAGTAAATCCTGGGTGTGAAATGTGGGTGATGGAGCATGACCTGGGTGTGCAATGTTGGTGAGGGGGCTTGTCCTGTGTGTTCAAGATAGATGATGGGGCATGCCCCGAGGTGCTGGAGTAAGTCAAGGGTGTGCAGTATGGATGGTGGGGCATGTCCTTGAGTGCTGAGGCATTTCCTGGGTGTGCAATGTAGGTGATGGGACATGTCCTAAACAAATTTAATACCATGCTGTATTTTTTTAAATATGGTTATATTTATCCACCTTTTCAGGTATAAAATTTATCAGGAAGATGGGAGAGGGGCTTGTATGTGGGCGGGGCTTGTATATGGGCATGGCTTGCACATGATCTTCTATTGCCTAGGGCCCCATGTTTTGTCAGACCACCCATGCTCGACACTATTGTGTGTGAGGAAATAGGATCCTTCACCACTGATGACCACCTGATATTTTATACATGCAGTGCACATCAGAGCAAACCAGAGGTGTGGGACCAGCGCTTATAGTGCTGAGTATTAGTTTTATCCATTGGTTTATACATTGGTGCACACCCTGGATAGCGTCAATACATGCCCTACTAACAGTGTGTCCCACTGTTATACATAAGGACTTGTGTAATTGTTCGAGATTCCTTTGATATGTGAACTTTAGGATGTTAAAAGTATGAAAAAGGGAAAATTGGTTAAGGTTCTCATTGGAGTCTTACTTTATTTTAATCGTATTTTTTTCTCATGGGGAAAACCACCAATGGTTTTGTTAAACACTGCTAGCAAAGTGAAGTACTCACAAAATGTGTCCTGTTTTAAGTAATTTATCTCCTTTAAAGACTGATAGACTGCATACACTATTTGGTGCATTGTCTTTTTCAGGCATGCCAGGTGACTGCAGATGTCAACATGGTGTTTGATGGTGTTTGAGGATTCATGGAGTCATGGAGAACATCCTATTATTGCACTAACATGTATGTCAATCTCAAGCAAGTATAGAATAGTAGTAAGCACACAAGACTGCTTTAGTGCTGTGTGTATTGTACATAAATTCCTACACTTCTTCACAATGATAATACAGCACCATTAAATAACTTAACGCAAGATGAAAATATAAAACATAACTGGACTTCTGCATACAATATCCAAGCCTAGGCCCCTGTCTGCTGCAAAGGCCAGTCTGGTCAGCAGCTAAAGGTCACTTTACCAAAGTAGCTAAGTATTTAACCCATAAAACAAAGTGTTTTTACTACTGACTTTCTTAATCTCTTGGCAGATAAAGCATTGGAATTTGAAGAGATATAGGATCAATTTCTATTGTATGCCCATGAGAAAGTTGGTTACACACTAAATACTTGTGTCATTTCTGTCCAGAAGAATTATTCATGGAAAGTGTCTTTAAACAGTAAATTTACAGATTTGGAATTACAGTATCCATAACGAAAAACAAAAACAAACCAACTTTGACATCATTCCTAAGATTTCTGATACTGGTAAACATTTGTATTTACCATCAGGACCCGCAAACCACCTCAGCTGCCCATATACCACCAGCTCAAGGCGTGCAAATGTGATCCTTTAATGGGCAAATTGTCTATGGCATATATGTGGGCAAACTAACAGTGGCATATTCACTGACAAAATAACACTGGCATATAATGAGCAAAATAACAGTGGCATTTTAATGGGCAAAATAACACTGGCATACTAATGGGCAAATTGTCTGCTGCATGTTAATGGGCAAACTAACACTGGCATATTAATGAACAAAATAACACTGGCATATTAATGGGCAAATTGGGTATGGCATATTAATGGACACATTGGCTGTGGTATATTAATGTGCAAACTATCAGTGGCATATTCATGGACAAAATAACACTGGCATATTAATGGGCAAAATAACACTGGTATACCAATGGGCAAATTGCCTGCTGTATGTGCAACCTAACACTGGCATATTAATGAACAAAATAACACTGGCATATCAATGGACAAACTAGAACTGGCATATTAATGGGCAAATTGGCTGTCGCATGCTAATGGGCAAATTGGTTGTGACATATTACTGGATACACTAACACTGGCATATTAATGTGCAAATTGGCTGTAACATATTAATGGGCAAATTGGCTGTGGTGGCATATTAATTGGCAAATTAACAGTGGCATATTAATGGACAAACTAACACTGCATAGTAATGGGAAAATTGGCTACTGCATATTAATGTGCGAGTTGGCACTGGCATATTAATGGGCAAACTAGAAACGGAGTCACCATAATCTGACGAAAATGAGAAATACTTGAACTATACCCTAGTGTAAAAGGACCATGTGTCAGTGGCCACAGTATTCTTTACCATTCCAGCTACCCATCACCCTAGTTACCACGAATGATAGGGACGTGGGATCCCTTCCACATCAGCCATTGGAGCCAGGGTTCAGAAGCTCTGCTACTGGAATCAAGAAAGTGAGTCAGCGATGACATTATCAACCCCGGTTATGTGAACTGCCTTAGATATAGTAGTAGTGAGGGTGTGCAAAAAATATGCAAGACTTATCTTGCTGTCTTTAACAGGCATGCTCTGGTACCAATGCTCAAAAAGTATAATAGGGAAAAAAAAAAAAAATCAAAACTCTTATAGTGCAGTAGGGAGAAACAGGTGGAGATTTATGGTCCCATTCCAAGAAAGAGCTAAAAGTCTCAAGCAGAAAAAAAAAGGAACATCTCATTGGAAGGCGCATATCCACATTATAATTCCCTTGGAAATAGAAACCCAATGAATACCAGACTCCATGAACACAGACTCAATGTCCATTTTGGCCATAAGGCCAGTGGCGTTTCTATGGAAGCTACTGGGGCTGAAGCCTTGGATCTCCCCTCCATAGCCTCGAATGGAGACTCTGACCACGCCCCCTCACGCTTGGACCTGCCCCCTCGTACTTGGCCACACCCCCTGCATGATGCAAACTGTGAGTGGCAGAGTTATGAGTGTGCATGTGTATATTTGTAAGTGTGTAGTTTGTCAGAGTGTAAGTGGGTGTGAGTGGCAGAGTGTAAGTGCATGTGAGTGGCAGAGTATAAGTGGGTGTGAGTGGCAGAGTGTAAGTAAGTGTAAGTGTGTGAGTGAGTATGGCAGAGTGTGAGTGTTTGGAAGAGAGTAAGTGTGCATGAGTGAGTGTAAGCATGAGTGGCAGAGTTATGAGTGTGCTTGTGTATGTGTGTGAGTCAATATAGAAAAAAAGAAAAAGGACGAGCAAAAATAGTGCCAACAGAATATATAATAACTATGTGTATGTATAAATTAGGTGTCCACTGTGCACTAGCAGCCTAACCTAAAAAAACAGACAGCTTCGAAACTGTAGGTAAATAGCGTAGCAAACAGGGGAAAGATCAGGCGCTCTGTACTTGGACACTTGAATACAAAAGTATAAAAGAATATAAAATGACGTGCATAAATACACAATAATCGTGCAATATGAAAATGTGCAAAATGTGCATAAAAATCAGAACATTCACAATACAGTATGCAAATAAATAAAATTGGAAAAACACAGTATCAGTGCTATATGTGCAAATGTGCTTACAGTACATACAACAATTGATATACTTGCAAAAAAACACACAACCATAGATCTTAATCCATGTGCAATATGTGCAAAACGTGATACTTTGACCACTTGAACGCAAAAAAACATACAAAGTGCAATATGTGCAAAAAAAGGAAGTGTTATACTTAGAACCCTTAGGTTCACTGGGCCATGATGTGCCTGAAAAAGATAATAAAACACACAATGGTGCAGTATATCCTATACAAAAGAAAAAACGAATGCAACAAGAAAATCACTCACAATTAAAGCTCCTAATAATCTAGGAGCATAGAATCAGGCCAAACACTGAATGTAGTGGTATACTTGCCCCCTTCAGGGATTCTCTCCTCCAATTTTTTCAGAGTGCAGTAACTGCAGCAAATTCAAACTCCGAGTGGGGTATCGAGTAGCAAGATTTTTTATTATTCCACAATACAAAAAGATGTTAAAAAGAGTATAAAATCCAGTAAAAACGTTTAAACACCGCATCTGAATGACTAAATTCGTATTTCAATACACGAACCTGTCATTGTAATGCGTGTTAGTTAAGCCGAATGATTCGGTTTTTTGCTTCGGACTATTATTTTATTATTTTTGCAAAAGGACATCGATCTTACGGACATATATAAAGGAGAACTTTTCCCGGGACCTGCTATCCCCCTGACGAAGTCCAAAGGACGAAACGCGTTGGGTGACTTTTTGTTCCTGTGAAGCCACCATACTCATCGTGGGTGTCTTGTTTCTAACCCGGAAGTCCCATCCAGCCCCGAAGCGCAAGGAGTGCTGGAGTGAAAGACACGGTGTTTAAACGTTTTTACTGGATTTTATTCTCTTTTTAACATCTTTTTGTATTGTGGAATAATAAAAAATCTTGCTACTCGATACCCCACTCGGAGTTTGAATTTGCAGCAGTTACTGCACTCTGAAAAAATTGGAGGAGAGAATCCCTGAAGGGGGCAAGTATACCACTACATTCAGTGTTTGGCCTGATTCTATGCTCCTAGATTATTAGGAGCTTTAATTGTGAGTGATTTTCTTGTTGCATTCGTTTTTTCTTTTGTATAGAATATACTGCACCATTGTGTGTTTTATTATCTTTTTCAGGCACATCATGGCCCAGTGAACCTAAGGGTTCTAAGTATAACACTTCCTTTTTTTGCACATATTGCACTTTGTATGTTTTTTTGCGTTCAAGTGGTCAAAGTATCACGTTTTGCACATATTGCACATGGATTAAGATCTATGGTTGTGTGTTTTTTTGCAAGTATATCAATTGTTGTATGTACTGTAAGCACATTTGCACATATAGCACTGATACTGTGTTTTTCCAATTTTATTTATTTGCATACTGTATTGTGAATGTTCTGATTTTTATGCACATTTTGCACATTTTCATATTGCACGATTATTGTGTATTTATGCACGTCATTTTATATTCTTTTATACTTTTGTATTCAAGTGTCCAAGTACAGAGCGCCTGAACTTTCCCCTGTTTGCTACGGTATGTGTGTGAGTGGCAGAATGTAAGTGTGTGTAAGTGGCAGAGTGTGAGTGTGTATGTGAGAGGCAGAGTGTGAGTGTGAGTGTGTGTGTGAGTGGCAGAGTGTAAGTGGGAGTGAGTGGCAGACTGTAAGTAAGTGTAAGTGTGTGAGTGTTTGGAAGAGTGTAAGTGTGAGTGAGTGAGTGAGTGTAAGCGTAAGTGGCAGAGTTATGAGTGTGCATGTATATGTGTGTGAGTGGCAGAGTGTAAGTGTGTGAGTGGCAGAGTGTGTAAGGGTATAAGATAAGAATGAGCAGCAGAGTTATGAGTGTGTGTGTGTGTGTGTGTGTGTGTGTGTGTGTGTGTGTGTGTGTGAGTGGCAGAGTGTGTGAGAGTGTGTAATTACTATTATTCACATTGAATGTGATTATCAAGTGTGACACAATGCTATCATCTCATATTATTTTTATTTTCACACTTGCTTATCACATTCAATATGGATAATGGTGATTCCTCTTCATATATAGTCTTTATATTCATGGCAATAAAAGTCCATACACATGGCATTAAAAATCACATGTACCTTGTTATAGTATTAAAACCATACATAAACAATAAATGTGCTGCTTTTCATTATATTATGGAGAGAAAATTGCAGGGAAGTGAGATGGCAATTTCAGATTAAGGCTAAGGTAGCAGAGTTGGAAAAATTCTCACATTCAGTTGAATTCCCTGCATTTCTCTCTTTTATGAGGTTGGTAGAAGGAGCATATCTCAGCTTATGCTGCCGAGGTTTGTGACCCCTTTTTATTAAAAAATAAATATTTACGTATATATTGTGTGTGTGTGCGTCAGGTTTACATGTGTGCCTGAGTGACTAGCATGATGTGCGTGTGAGAGTTGCAGGTTTACACACGTGTCTAAGTGGTAGAATATCTGTGTGGGAAAGGCCATCTGTGTGCAGGGCTGCCACCAGGAATTTCAGGGCCCCTTACTGAACACATTTTCTGGGCCCCCTATCCCCCCCCCAACAATATCTCCCACTCACCCCACCTACCCTCACAAGCATGTTATCCGGGTCTTGTGTAATATGGAGGGTGGTTGGGAGCAGTTGGTCACTATGCCAGTAATATTTTGCCACTCAATAGGTCAGTATTTTGCCACTAAGTTTGCCAGTATTTTGCCCCTCAGTATGCGATTCTTTTTCCATTTAATATGCCAGTAGTTTGCCATTTAATATGCCATTCTTTCGCCAATTTATATTCCAGTATTTTGCCCCTCAGTATGCCATCCTTTTAGCATTTAATATGTCAGTATTTTACCCCTCAGTATGCCATTCTTTTGCCATTTAATATGCCAGTATTTTGCCCTCAATATGCCAGTATGTAGCCACTCAATATGCCATTCTTTTGCCATTTAATATGCCAGTATTTTGCCCCTCAATATGCCATTTAATATGCCAGTGTTTTGCACCTCAATCTGCCATTCTTTTGCCATTTAATGTGGCAGGATTTTGCGCCTCAATATGCCAGTATTTTGCACCTCGACATGCCATTCTTTTCCCATGTAATATGCCAGTATTTTTCCCCTCAATTTGCCATTTAATATCCCAGTATTTTCCCCCTCAATTTGCCATTTAATATGCAATTATTTTGCCCCTCAATATGCCATTCTTTTGCCAATTAAGCCCTCAATATGCCAGGATTTTGCCCCTCGATGTGACATTCTTTTCCCATTTAATATGCCAGTATTTTTTACCTCAATATGCCATTTAATATGCCATTATTTTGCCCCTCAGTATGCCATTCTTTTGCCAATTAAGCCCTCAATATGCCAGGATTTTGCCCCTCAATATGCCAGGATTTAGTCACTCAATATGCCAGGATTTTGCCCCCAGCATGCCAGCGTTATGCTCGTTATGTGCCACCCTCCTCCCCCCTTCCAGAGTACTTACCTCCTTCCTGCTCTGTCTACTGGTGCTCTGCTCTGCAGGTCCGTGGCTGTGAGGGAAGCGATCTGCGCTCCCCTTCAGCCGTGCGGCTTCAATAAAGTTTGTTTAACCCCTTCCCGTCCTTATGACGAGTTAACTCGTCATAAGAGCCGCACCGTTAGCGACCTTATGACGAGTTAACTCGTCATGCAGTCTAGCCGGCGGTGCGCTCCGTGGGCACCGCCAGCTAGTCTGCAACGGGTCCAGGACTAAGCCTCGCACCCGAGGCAAAGCTCCTGGACCCGATCGGTCAGTTTCCGGGCATGTGATGACATGCAAATTAGATGGCAAAGTCAGTGTGTTCACACACTGACTTTGTCTCTAATTCACTCCCTGTGCTTCACACATTCTTATTCTTAAATAAATGAATAACATACACATAGGTAAAAAAAATTAAAAAAAAAAAATTAACCCTTTCATTGCTGATCACAGTTTTTAACTGTGATCAGTTTCCTTCCACTTTATGGCCCTCATTTAGGTTTTTTTTTTAACAGATTTTTTTATTTTTACAATTTATAAAGTTTTTTTTAATAAATAAAGGTAATTTTAATATATTTATTTAATAAAATTTAACCCCTGCATGCCTGTTGCATGATGTTTACTGATCTGACATCGCACTCTTCAGAGTTTTTTTTCTGTCTTTTTTGTTATGGGGGGTTTGGGAACCAATATTTTCTTTTTTATTAGTTAGTTAATTAGGGGGGATAAGTGGGTTAGTGTTGCACTAGTTATGTAGCTTATTATTGGGAAAATAATGGGGAAAAACTTTTTTTTCCTCAAAAATTTCCTCTTTTATATGTATTTTTTAATACTAAAATGTAAATCATTTTTATGTATAGGGTATAAAAAGAAAGATCTAACTGTCCTCTAAAAAACAACATATAACTTGTATGGGTACGTTAAATGAGAGAGAAGAAATTTATGTTTCAAAAACCGCGTATTCAAAATTGAAAAACGCTCTGGTCCTTGGCCCAGGAAAATCCCTGGTCCTTAAAGGGTTAAATTCCCTCAGAATGCTTCCCTCACAGCCGCAGTCCGGCTTAACAGAGGGGAATGGCCTGGGCCCACCGGGCCCCCTGGACCCGCCAGGCCCGGGACACCAGTATCACCAGTCACCCCCTGATGGCAGGCCTGTCTGTGTGTATAAGGGTGTCTGTGTGTAAGGTTGTCTGAATGTGTGTCTGTGTAAGAGAGTGTGTGAGTGTAAGGTTGTCTATGTAAGGGTATCTATGTGGGGGTGTGTAAGGGTGGGTGTCTGTGTGTAAGGGTGTGTGTGTTATATCCCCTATATTATGGAATATTATGAGACTGTTGATACACTCACACACTGTACATAACTATAATACTCACACATTGCACAGTACCGTCACAGACAGACAGACACATACACACATACAGTCGGTCACAGGCAGACATTCAGTCAATCACACACACAGTCAGTCACAGACAGAAAGACACACACACATATAGTCAGTAACAGACAGACACACACATACAGTCAGTCACAGACACACACATATACAGTCTGTCACAGACAGACACACACATACATTCAGTCACAGTCAGACATACAGGCAGTCACACACACACACACACACACATACAAATGGTTACAGGCAGACACAGTCAGTCACACACACACATGCAGTCAATCATACACACACACACATCAGCAGTAATGTATAAATTTGGCATGTCATGTATAGATTTGGATATTAATTTAGGGACTACTATTAATTCACATGTAAACTGTTTATTCATATTTAATTAAAACTATGATTGAACATATTGGCAATATTTATCCTTTTATTTGCCAATTTGCCCCTCACACTTGCCAATGCATCCCAAGACTTGCCATTCTGTCCCCTGATTTGCCAATATGCCCCTTAAACTTGCCAATGTATCCCCAAACTTGCCAATGTGCTCCTGGATTTGCCAACTTGACCCTTAGACTTCCAAATGAATCCCCAAACTTGCCAATCTGCCCCCCTGACTTGCCGATGCACCCCAGACTTGCCAATGCTTTCCCACATTGCACTACCAGGACATGCCCCTTCAACCACATTGCACATCCAGGTCTTACACCAGTACCCCAGGATGTGCCCCATCATCCACATTGCACATCTGGTGTCTAGTGGCAGGCAGAATGGTGGTAGGTTGACACCATGCTGCCTGTCTGTAATACTACATGCGTGCTTTGATGTCTGAGCAACGGCAGGTTACGTGTACCCCATCACTCTGACGTAAGGAACATGTGGGAAGAGTGAGAGGCATGTGCACCTGGGCAGCGCACAGACTCCATGCAGCCCGTTAGCCAGCTTGTAAGCGCCCCTCGGCCAGCCCCCTTGAGGCCCCCCATCTGGCTGAGGCCCCTGGGCTGAAACTCGTACAGCCCATACATTTTTCTGGCCCTGGTCATCACAGTGCTTACAAACTTCTTGCCAACATGGAATGTTCTGTATAATCGGCATCAGCTGCTCTCTAGAGTCCTGTTTTCATTGGAGTAGGGTATTGAAGGAGCAGGTTGTTAAAAAGATACTTACAGTCCTTAGTGTTGTAGAGAAACAGGAAAAATTTAAGAAAATGCAGAAAAAATATCTTTCTTCTCTGTGGAACTGTTATTTGGCAAAAATTAGGGTGACATACTGAATTCATCCATAGAATTTAACAGCAAAGTAAATGGCCAATATTCAATATATATATATATACAGGCATTTTTATTACCACAGTTTTGTAATATACCTTATCTCACTGAAATATTTCCTATAGCCTTCATTTTTGTACAGGATTTAAAATAGTATTTACAGCTGAGGTGATAGTGTTGTTGATACATGTCATGTCAATAGAAAGAAAACTGAAGGAACTAAGACGGTAATTTTAAACTTAAGGCCAAAGTAGGATAAATTCTCCCATTCAGTTACATTGGCCTAAAAATCTCATCTCAATTCCCTGCAATCCTCTCTATTGAGTAGACCCCATGTAATGTTGTTGGCAAGAGACCAACATGCAGCACAGACATGACACACCGCGAGGCCATTTTACCTTCAGGGGAAAAGATTTGGATCACAACAAAGAATTTACAAGACACTTCTATGCTATTAAAGCTCTAAGCGAAAACTGCAATTCCTTTACAAGCTCTGAGAAAATATAAGAGTTCTACACATAGCATAAACTAAAAATACTAGACAGAGAAAAATAATGGGTCCCTTTGCTTCTAATGGTATTAGAAGACTCTCCTGGGAATCTACACAGCACATGAAATAATCAGAAAAAAAACATCAAACTGTGCAAAGTTCATCACCAAGCTCCTTCTGCAAATTTTATTTATTTACCTTGCTTTTCATTTATTAAATATTTCAAAAATGATGGGATCTACTGGATTAAGAATGAATTGCAGGGGATTCCAAACTTTAGCGTCATTGGAGAATGTTTCCAACTGAGGCTACATTGGCCCAAAAGGTTGAAATTCCCATCTCAATCCCAAACAGTTCTGTCTTTATTGAGCAGAACCTTCTGTTTCTGAAGGTACAATCTCAGACGTCATTTGCAATATATTATCAAGCTAACTAGAGGCCGACTTTGTCCATATTATTCCGCACTGTAGAGAGTAAGGTCTTCTCAAGCTAAATAGTAGCTGTATAATCTTTATAGTTTGTACTTTCATAAGGCTTTGCCAAGTTTGAGGCCCGTCAGTAAAGAAACTTGTAGAGAATTTGAGTTTTTTGACCAATTGACCTGAACAAATGATCAAACCTGCTCTATTTCCAACCGACATCCATCATGGCTAGGAAAAATCAGCATTTTATTTACAGCTTCCTTCCTGCAAGTGATAAAGAAAAGGAAGTCTTATATACATGCCAAATAATCACATGGGAAGGTTCCTCATTAAAAACCAATACTCAGCCTGGATGCTCCCGGCTGATCCTAATGATTGGAAAGTGAAAGGACTGGCGTCTGTAAGACAAATTAGCCATTCATATATACCTGGATAACCTATTATGCTGAGTGATGTGAAGCATTTTGAGACATACCCCTAAAAGACTAGAAGGGTTGCATTCTGTCCCAAGGTATAGCCCTGAATAGCTCTAATGCTACTGCGAACACAAGCTGATATCAAGGGATTTTTCCAGTACCCACCGTAGGAGTGTAAATATTCTATATAGTTCTGTAATTGATTCACATTATAATATCTGTGACCAGGCATGATCCCACCCTATGTAGAATTTGCATAAAAAGGGGTTAAAATACTTAAAACGTTTCTGTGTTTTCACTCTGTTACTAAATAGCATTCCTCCTCGCTGCCTGAGTTAAACTTATCCTCTACTTGTTTGAGGAAGAGAAGCAATGCACCATGGGACAGCAAATTCTATCTGGCTTTGGTGAAGGAAATGTGATCTCGCTTGGAGTGCTCTCATCTTAACACGCTAACAGCAGATGCCAGAAAGAATTGTCAGCTACAGGAGTTTACTTCTGCAAGCTCACCTCGTGCATGCATGCTTATGTAAGGAAAAACCACTACACTTTTCTCACAACATGGAGGCTTATAAATTCCACCTTTTTTGAGTTACTTTTAACAACCTCAATTTCACATGATATAATACATCATTGCAGTGGTGTATCTTGATTTTGTGCTGCCCTAGGCAGACAAAATCCGGGCACCCCCCTACCCAAGCTGTACACCCACGTTACACACCTAAGACATGCCCCATCATTCAGACTCACATCAAGCTCATACTCCCATCACACACACACTCCCATCACACTCAGTCACACACTCCTACTCCCATCACACTCAGTCACACACTCCGACTCCCATCACACACACTCTGACTCCCATCACACTCAGTCACACACACTGTCTCCCATCACACACACGCTGACTCCCATCACACTCAGTCACACACACTGTCTCCCATCACACACACTCTGACTCCCATCACACTCAGTCACGCACACTGTCTCCCATCACACACACTCCTACTCCCATCACACTCAGTCACACACTCCTACTCCCATCACACTCAGTCACACACACACTGTCTCCCTTCACACACACTCTGACTCCCATCACACTCAGTCACACACACACTGTCTCCCTTCACACACACTCTGACTCCCATCACACTCAGTCACACACACTGTCTCCCATCACACACACTCTGACTCCCATCACACTCAGTCTCACACACACACACACACACACACACACACACACACACACTCTCCCATCAGTACTTACCTTTCCCTGGTGGCTAGTGGCAGGCAGCATGGTCCCTCCATGCTGCCTGTTCGGCTTCCCGGCGATTGTGCCGACAGGTCGGCACACTGCACGGGGAGCCGAACAGGCAGCACGGAGGTTTCTCTGTGCTGCCTGGCAGGCAGAGTGATGGTGAGGGGGGATTCTCCGATCCCCTCTCACCTCCGTCTCTGCCTGCAAGCGCGGTCTTTTTTTTATTTTATTTTATTTTGTAAAATTTTTTTCTTTTTTTTCTTTTTTTTTCTTTTCAGTGCTGGGGGGCGCTGCCGCCCCCCAAAATTTGCCGCCCTGGGCATCCGCCTAGGATGCCTCGCGGTGAATACAGCACTGCATCATTGCAAGAGTGTGGTTAGTTACAGATAGCACTATCTGCAGTGGGGTAACCACAGTTATGGTCACCAGGGGCAGAACAAAATTTTGCTCTCTCCATGTACCATAACCCATTCCATCCTGTCCATTCTGTTCGAGAACTTTGCATCTCACTGGGGTTTTTTTTGGTGCCAAACACCTCATCAAACTGGGTTTTTTTTTGGTGCCTTATGTACCAACAAGGGAATAAAAACCAGCCCTGAAAATAATAACATAATAGCCCCATAGCACTGCGTCACTCTAGTAGCCCCATAGCATTGATTCATTATACCATCCCCTTAGCATTGGCTCACAGCCTTATAGCATAACATCATAATACGAGCCCCACAGCATAAAGTCATTCATTATACCAGCCTCATAGCATAACGTCAATATTTATAGATAAGACAGATATACTCTAGATAAAACTCTACATAAAACTCTAGATCGTAAGTTTGCAAGCAGGGCTCTCTACCTCACATAGCAGTCTGTCTCTGATCGTCTAGCATAGTATATAGTTGGTACTACATAAATAAATGTCAATGTAATGTAATAAAGAGTCATAGGTGTGGCAAAAGGGGTGTTGCCAGGTCTCCAAAAGATCTAGGGCTTGGGTTCATGGCAATGAAAAATATGTGTATATTTTTGGTAGGTGTATATATTATTGCTTATTATATATATGATTTATATGATGATGCTAATAAGCAACAGGTTTATATAATATAAACAATGAGCAATAAATACATAAAGGATTTATATGATGTGAACAAGCAGTAACTTTATGTGCAAGATTTTCTACCAATACAAATATCTAAACGATGTGTATGATGACAACAAGCAGTAAATGCTTAAATGACATGCACACATAAACTTTGTATTTGATGCCAATGAGTAGTAAATACATAAACTTTGTATATCATATCAATGAGCAGTAAAGACTAGACTTGCGACCTGTGAAGCACACACGTTGGCGCAACCTGCTCAGGTAGGGAATTCTGCACACCTCTGCCGCCTATGCCCCGAAAGACCTGTGCAGCTCTCCCCCCTCCTCCTGGGGAGAATGGCAAGTTCGGGAATGCTTTGCCAGTCTGGGGCAGAATTGGCAAGTCTGGGTGGCAAATATGTGGGTTTTTTACATTTTAAAGTTGGGGGGTGGAGGGTGCCAAATACAGGATCTGTGCAGGTGCCAAAGCTCTAGGTATGCCCCTGCTTGGTATACCATGCCAATCTACAATACATTCCTTAAACCAGGTATATCATACTAATGATAAGTAAAGGATTAAACCTAGTATATCATACCAATGAGCAGTAAATGCATAAACCTGGTATATCATGTCAATAAGCAATAAAAACATAAACTTGGTATATCATGGCAATGAGCTGTAAAAGCATAAACTGGATATATCATGCCAATGAGCAGTAGAATAATAAACTTGCTATATCATGCCAATGAGCAGTGGTGTATCTTGGTTTTGTGCTGCCCTAGGCAGACAAAATTCAGGCACCCCCCTCCCCACCCACGTTGCCCACCTACGACATGCCCCATCACCCACGACATGCCCCATCACCCCTTACATGCCCCATCACCCCATTACATGTCCCTTCACCCACATTGCACACACATTAAATGCCCAATCACCCCATTACATGCCCCCATCACCCACATTGCATACAGACTAAATGCCCAATCACCCAATTACATGCCCCCATCACCCACATTGCATACACACTAAATGCCTCGTCACCCCCATTACATGCCACCATCACCCTCTGGCAAAGTGCCTCCCTCTGGCAAAGTGCCGCCCTAGGCGAGTGCCTTGTTTGCCTTGTGGAAGATACACTACTGCCAATGAGTGTCAATAAATATGGTATCTCAGTAATCCAGCACACAGATGTGTACTCAGACTTGCCCCAGCAACCAGATTTAGACTCAGGACTTGCTCTAGCACCCAATTTTGCACTCAGGATTTGGATTCGCAGGACTTGCCCTAGCATTTGTATTCAGTACTTGCTCCAGCACCGAGATTGCACTCAGGACTTACCCCAGCACCCGATTTGCATTCAGGACGTGCTAAAGTACCATGCTCCACATTGTATTCCCTGGGCTTCTCCAGAGTCTGAGCACCGGCAGGTAACGTCACCCCCAATGTGACGTGGGAGCAAGAGGTAGCCTAAGAGGATGTTTTTGCATCTGGACAGTGCACAGACATTGGCTTCATTCTTTCAGATTACAAATTATGTTAGTCCACAAAAATCTCAAAATTGTATGGAAATTAATGATCATCACTATCAATCAATATCATTATCTTAGAATGGCACATAGGCTATGTTGGGCTCTATATTACCATCAAGCATTTTCATGTTGGTCTGATGCATGTTGAAAATTGAAATAGGACTCACACTTTTAAATTAATTAATTTAAAGGCATTCTGTCACCTAAACATGGTTTACTATGCAAATGTAGAGAAAAATTATGAAAAATTACCTGAACGTTGTTTTAGCAGAATTACAAGCAAATGCATAAATTAAGAGAAAATCTGTAGCTTTCTCGGAGGCAAAGGTAATCTGAGCAGTAAAAGTAATTGATCAAATTATAAATCCAAGTTTTTTACCCATATAAAGGTAAGTCAGGGTAGAAACTCTCCAAAAATCAACATTTTTTTGCTCAGGCAGTTATCAACATACTATTTATTATTGATGAAGACATATTTAGGGGGTCAGTATGCTGGTTTTCACAGCTATAAAAATATTTTACTGCTTACATTGATGATGTGCCTTATAATTCCTCATTATTTTGTGAATAATGTTATTTTTCACTAATTTTATTTTAAACCATTAAGGTGTGGTCTGGACACACCAGGTCTGACAAAGAGAACATTACGAATGCTGATACAAGCTCTACTTTCTTGGGGCAAGGGCTAAATATATTCTAGTAATTCCAGTAGCCCGTGTTTGCTTGTATCTATATTTACATAATAAAATCTTGTATGGAAAATTAATGATCATCACTATCAATCAATATCATTATCTTAGAATGGCACATAGGCTATGTTGGGCTCTATATTACCATCAAGCATTTTCATGTTGGTCTGATGCATGTTGAAAATTGAAATAGGACTCACACTTTTAAATTAATTAATTTAAAGGCATTCTGTCACCTAAACATGGTTTACTATGCAAATGTAGAGAAAAATTATGAAAAATTACCTGAACGTTGTTTTAGCAGAATTACAAGCAAATGCATAAATTAAGAGAAAATCTGTAGCTTTCTCGGAGGCAAAGGTAATCTGAGCAGTAAAAGTAATTGATCAAATTATAAATCCAAGTTTTTTACCCATATAAAGGTAAGTCAGGGTAGAAACTCTCCAAAAATCAACATTTTTTTGCTCAGGCAGTTATCAACATACTATTTATTATTGATGAAGACATATTTAGGGGGTCAGTATGCTGGTTTTCACAGCTATAAAAATATTTTACTGCTTACATTGATGATGTGCCTTATAATTCCTCATTATTTTGTGAATAATGTTATTTTTCACTAATTTTATTTTAAACCATTAAGGTGTGGTCTGGACACACCAGGTCTGACAAAGAGAACATTACGAATGCTGATACAAGCTCTACTTTCTTGGGGCAAGGGCTAAATATATTCTAGTAATTCCAGTAGCCCGTGTTTGCTTGTATCTATATTTACATAATAAAATCTTGGACTTTAGACCATGTTTTAGTGTTCCACCCGTTTCCTGTTATTATGTTTTTTTTCAATTACAATAGCCTGACCTTTGACTTGCTAAATTACATCCATCATTCTGTAGTGTGTTTTATTACCTGTCCTTGATTTCTATATAACACGGCCATTTACCTATTTAAGAGAATGATCATTTTACATAATTAAGAAAAGTAATATTACAATGTATTCCAAAGCATTTCATAGGTAACAAAGTGAATTAAACCATGATTTGCTATTTATATTCCAACCTACTGCAAAAAATACCATACTTCAGTGCATTTTTATCATCTTTGCAGAAGTATGCAGAATTTTTTACTAAAAAATAAGTATAATTTCTGCAGATAACAAGCATTGTGTGGTCCCTATTTTTTTCCAAAAGTATAAAAAACAGTAACAAAAATAGAATTTTATCATCTCATTCACATGTCAAATATAACCCAAGTGATAATGGTGATGTCATCGGCACAAAGCAAAAATATAAAATTACACTTACGTACTATACAATAAAATAATTGATATATAAAACTGAGGCAGTACTAGGCTGGACTATTACTTAAACATGGCAAAAGCCAGTGCTATAGAAATTGTTGTAAACACCCTCAACACCACCGCAGATTTAGCTGTGACCTTTTCCCTGGCCAAGTGAACATCAAAACTCCAGATTTAGCGTTCTCAGCTTCGCTTCAGGTACCTGTACCCAGTAACAGTGTGCAAATGGGGTTGTAGGTTGTATTTGATTTGGAAAGTACCTAAAAAGTATTTGGACAAACATTAATGCTTTAAAAAAAAAAAATCAGTTGTATTTTTAGATACTGGCAAAATCCATGGGAAATAAACAGCTAAGTCTCTGAGCTTTCCAAGCTCACTGAAACCTTTACCTGCATTATTTGGTGTAATGTAAGTGCACTAAACACGTCTGATTTGTGAATCACACAGTGTGAACATACTGTGCATAGTACTTACATATAAACTTTAAGTTTTAGTTCACACACTAAAAAAGGATACAAAAATAGATAGAGTAGATCATTTTTAAAGAAATCTTTAGTACAGATAAAATTCCAATTTACTTAAAAACAAGATGCCACTAAGATTAAACAAATAGCAATGCGTGTTGGAAGTAGAATACCAATATGTGTTTCCCAAGTCAATATCTGGAAGTTACCAATATCCATGGAATCTGCAGATCAGGATTGAATACTGAAAGTGAGGCTATCCACCAAAAGGTTAGTTGAGAGGAACATTTCAGCACACTGATTTAGCTATATGCCATATATTTTGCAAGGACAAATCTGGTCAGTTTCCCCTGCTGAGCAAACTCACTCGTTTTGTCTCATTGGTGGATCCAGGGAGGGGGAAATATGCAGTTGTGTCTCTCCCCATCTGAATTTAAATATGAATGAGTTCAGGCAGGCAGCTAGTTGAATGTGCGCTGCCCAGGTGCACACAAAAATCCTCTCATGCTCCATGCACATCTAGGTAAGTCGGCACGTCGGGGTCAAGTGACCTCCTGGTGTTCAGAGTGCAGAGAAATGCAGGTAGCATGAGAGGCAGCCCGAAAGGATATCTGTACCCCTCGGTGTGTCACAGGCATTGAGCTGCCCACCATTAGACACAAGGGAACCCAGGCATGGTAAGTTCTGTGGGTGCAATTTGGAAGCTATGCAAATCCTGTTGGAGCAATTTGGGAGCTGAGCAAGTCCTTTGGTGCGGTTTGGGTGCTGTCAATTCCTGTAGATGCAATCTGGGTGCTGGCTTGGGCAAATCCTGTGGATACAGTCTGGGTGCTGGGGCAAGTCCTATGTGTGAAATGTGGGTGCTAGGTAAATGATGTGTATGCAATCTGGGTGCTGAAGCAAGTCTTGTGGGTGCAATACATATGCTGAGGAAAGTCTTGTCGGTGCAATCCGTATGCTGGGGCAAGTCTTGTGAGTACAATCAAGGTGCCAAGACCTGTTGGTGCAAACTGCATGTTCTGGCAAGAGCTATGGATGCAATACGGGTGCTGGTGCAGTCTAGGTGCTTTGGCAAGAACTGTGGGTGTAGTCTAGATGATCTATCAAGACCTGCGGGTACAAGCCGGATGTTCTGGCAAGACTTGTGGGTGTAATCTAGGTCAGGGATAGCCACAGACCAAGGCTGTGGTGGACATTTTCAAAAGTACAGATCCTAGTTGAGGGCACCAAGATACATTTTAAATAAAAAACATCAAAAATACCCCCTTTATTAAAAAGGCTACATTAATCTGCTATTGATAATATAAGTATTGATGATCAATGGTAAGCTATAGTTATCAGATAATAAAACAGTTTTTTTTTTTTAATGCATTCCTTGTTTTTATTTCCTTTCTTAGCTAGTTTACTCCATTTCTCATGTCCTACTTTCATTATTGTCCTCACATTCTTTACCACTGCACCAACAGCACCTGACTGAATCTACATAACGTGCCACAGCACCACCTTGCAGAACCCATATTTCACCCACAGTACTTGCCAAAGCAATTTAAGACTGGGGCCTGAGGTAACAACAGAGCAAGCTGGAATACCTAGGCACAGCTCTTGACTCGGAATCTTCCAATCAGTTAACTCTGGATAGAGTAGCTAGGCAGGTAACCCTGAATAGGACAGCTGCTATACAGGACTCGTGTTTTTTTTTATGTCAGATTTATATGTCATGTGTGACTTGCTGCAGAGGCCATCAGGTTGCAAGTCTCTGCCAGTGGCAGTGCTGGGATTTGATCGCCTTTTTTGACCAGTGTTCCTTGCCATGTATGCTTTATCCACATGTCTATTCATTTCTTCCATTCCACTTGCAATCTGATACTCTCTTATTTTTTTCTTTCTGTCACTCTCATGTTTCATCCCCTTTTTCAGTTCTCCTTTAACCTCTGCTCCGTTTCCCTATTCATTTTCATCTTTTTTTCCCTCTTCTCCACAATAGCTAATTTTGATATTGTATACATCTATATTTACTACTTATTTGCAATATGTTGCACTTGTGTGCACTTTATCCAACTATTTCCATTTTTGATGTAAAATCAATACAAATACATTTACAATGACTTGAGCAATGTACTTGACCTTGACTCAGCTGACTCACTTTCGTCTTCCACTTTGTGGCAGTCTGTTGCCACTATTTATGGTCTGAATATCTGTCACAATCAGTTTCTTTCAGACAGTGCATGTGTTTTTAATTTAAATAAGCTTTCAAACTCTGGGGTTCATCCACTAGAGGGAAGAGGCTGCTTTGTTAGAAAACATGCTCTTTTTTCAGTTTTATTTGGTCCCATTATGAGCAAACTACTTTTGTGACAAAACTTCTACAGTCATTGCATTGAGGGATTTTAGTGATTTTTTGAAGCTTTAGTTCACTGAACTAAGAGGATGAAAATTATACAGGGTTAATAATTGCTTTATCTAAATGGTGTTTGTATAAAATAAAACATGTTGGGGACTTTGCATGCATTTTAAAGAAAAAGCAGTAATAGACTCATTCAAAATAAGTTATGAACTTATGAAAATAAGTTATTTGATGTTAACTGATCTTGATTATTAACATTTCTTTAGCATAAAAATGCGGAAAGAATATATGCAAGCAGGTGAAAATAAAAGGCTTGTGCACTATGCTTGTCACACACTTAAACACTATCATGTTTGCCAACAGTCTCGGTTTTTGGGGTTCTGTCCTGTACAATTTGGGTCTGTCTCAGCATTAATACTGTATATTCACATTGCTTTGCACTAAACAAGGAGAATTGTGTTTCAGACTGGAGGGGCATCTCCTTGGGTCACACAACATTGCTTAGCTCTGACCCATTTAATCTCCTCCACCTTTGATTCCCAGAATGAGCAAAACAGTTTACATATGCACTATATATGTGTATACAGGACTGCCTTCAGGGGGGTACAACCCTTATGGTTGTTAAGGGCACAGATGTCCTGGGGGAGCCTAATCATGGCTCTGTGATATAAGAAAACATGTGACCTGCTGTCGTGAAAACTCCAGAAATGCGAGGGAGGCACAGGAGGCAGCCTGGGAGGATTTGTGTGAACTTGGGAAGTGCACAGACACTCAGCTGTCTGCCACTAGACACCTGTGGATGCAATCGGGGTGCTGGAGAAATCCTGTGCTGACTGGGGTAAGTCCTGGGTTTGCAATCTGGGGGTTACTGCATGTTCTGGGTGTGCAATCTGGGTGCTAGCTGAGGTAAGTCCTGGGCATGCAATCGGGTGTGCAGAAGCATGACCTGGGTGTGCAATCTGGGTGCTGTGGCATGTTCTGGGTATTGAGTATGGGTACCGGGGCAGGCTCTGGGGCATCTAGGATAGTTCGGCTGCTTCACCTCTGACAGTTCAACTTTCAAACTTCTGCGCTAACATGACAGCAGTGAAGCAGCCAAAATGAAGATCAACGCGGCCGCTTCATCGCGGCTATGTAAGCGCTGACAGTTCAACGCTGAACTGTCTGCGCTTACAAACATACCCCCCAATAAATCAATCCCCCATGAAAGTGACCCGAACCCCCATACTAGTCCCCAAACCCAAACCCTGATACTAACACAACCCCCGAACCCTAATACTAACATTAACCCCGCGGAACCCTAAAACTAATACTGAACCCCAATACTAACATTAACCCCCCAAATACCATTCTGAATACCATCCAGAGTCATGTGGATTATAGCCCTTTTTAAAAGATATGTCTCTTTGTCCCCAAAAGAGTCTATCGCTCCTGGGTCGCTCGGTCCCTGATTGGACCATTTCAACTGCCCGCTGCTCAGCTAACCGTCGCACGTGTCATGATTGGCTGGCCGTTTAACAGGCTGAAGTAGCTCGCTTACAGATTGGTCGCTACTTCCCTGGCCTAGACACGAGTGGCAACCCAGGACAGATATCGAAGGCTGAGTGGCTGAGCACCCAGAGTAGCCAAGGAGAGACAATAGGGCCAAAAGGAGCTACGTTACTAAAAGCTATGCCCGACTGTCATCAGTACAAAGCCTCCAGCATGGCAACCCATTACCCGGTCATACTAGGGCAGTTTGCCCAGCAAGCTCGACGGAGAGGTAGGCGAGTTAGCGATTGGTCCAGTTAAACTTCCAACCATTTCAGCTGGATGTAACTCACCTACATACTGGTTGCTAGTTTAAAGGGACTGAGAGAGTTCCTCTCTGACTGGCTCACCCCAAGCGGTATTATACCCGTCACAGAGAGTCTTCACACTTCCAACCTATTTCAGATGTTATACGTTAGTGTGTTATAGCCCTGCTGTAATATGTACCGTACTGATCATCTGAGCTCCCAAGTGGCTATCCCACAAGAAAGGTTAAGCCCATTCGCTCGGAGGCTAATTCGCATACAGGCGGAGAGGAGGTCGACGACTATGAATGAGTGGACTAAACCTAGGCGCTCTTCTGATTGGTCGTTCACTGTGTAACCGAAGTCGACTGCGCTGTTCTGATTGGCGCCTTAGTTAAAACCCAGTTAAAGGGATTAAAGGGCCTGGCACCATCAGCTGACTCCACTAAGAGCATTACCACTAATGTAATCTAAAAACCTATTGTTCTCCCATTTACTTATTTGATCCCTGACTTTATAAAAATACATATGTCCTGTTCTGAAATAAAGGTGATTCTTATTCTGTTGTACCTGACTGATGTTCTGTCGTTTATTGGGGCAAAGAGCAGAGTGCGAAGGGATTTTATTTGGCCAAAGCCGTTATCATTTACGGGGCAAGGATACCCATCTGGAGATATGCTTCTTCACAGTTTACCTCTATTTCATGTTATCAAGTATGATTTTTTTTATACTACTATGTAACCCTCTGCTGCCTGTGATGTGCCTTGAAGATCAGAATTCCTCTATTTTTTTGTAACATTTTTGTTATATGTTTGCTTAACCATGATTTTCATGTTTAGTGCAGCTGATGATGACCCCCCCCCCCCCACACACACACACCTTTTCTAACTTTGACCTGAAAATCTTTTATACAATTACAAACATTAAAAAAGACCCTGTGTATATAGTTTCTAATATTTGAGTTTAGAAATACCAATGTTTCCATGTTTTTCTGTTGTTTTTTGCAAGTTATAGGGCAATAACCCACAGTAGGGTTTATTTTATTTCTAAACATTTTCTCCTACCTTTTGAACCAACCTAACCCTGGACGTAGGGTTAGTAGATCTAGGCTTAGCTTTTTCCTTTCTTTTTTCACTGTAATGTGAAAGTGATTTTTAGTATTTTGGTCTCTTTGGGTGGACACAGGGCAGCGCTATATTGGAGAGTAGCATGCTTTTCTCGTGGCATCATGGTAACACTGTCAATGCCTGATCACTGCCTATGCAAGCTTTAATTTATACGATCACATTCGTGGTGATCACATGCTCCAGGGGAGGCACAGAGTGCCAAAATAACATTTTGAGGACTGCTTCACATCTGAAGCAGCCTCTGAGACTGAGTGCAGACAAGTAGCTTTGTGCTCAGGACGTGTATATATACATCCATATGGTCCTCAAGGACCATGCTTTGCAGGACATATCTATTCTCCAAATAAGTTAAGGGTTTAACATTTTTATTATTTTGTATAATATTTAGTCACTTGGTTTCTATAGGGTGCCTTTGAATTGTGGTGGAATTCTGATCACATCGGTAACCGAATTTCAGCATCAGCCAGTTTAACTATTTTAACATTTTACAGTGATGAGTGTTATAATCACACTGTAGTGCAAAACGACACAATGTATTGTACAGAGTGTCGAGTTTACCGAGATGGGTCTGCAGGGCAGAATCATAAACAACATCTCCATAGTCTAAGATCGGCATTAACATTTGCTGCACAATACTTTTCCTTACTGTGGAATCTAAGTTTGATTTGTTTCTACATAGAAAGCAAATCCTATGATATAGCTTTGACACAAGCCTATCAATATGGAGACCAAAAGATAAGTTTGGGTCTAGCCACATGCCTAGATACTTATTTGAATTTACCTGGGTCAGGTTATAACTGGATTTGGTCTTGATGTTTATTTGAGGATTGTTTAATTTAAGTAGTTTAACATTTGTCCCAAACAACATGGACACAATCTTTTCAGTGTTGAGGAATAATTTGTTGCTAGCTCTCCAATTTTCAACTTTAGAAAACTGACCCTGTAGGTTCGGCACACATTGTAATTTCATTTTTTGATTGAGGAGATGTGCTGCTAATTCACTATTTGATATAGGAGCAAATTCAATTTCTGCATGGAGCTTTGCCAGGGATGATATTGATGGTGACTCGCCTGCCACAGAAAAAGTGCCAAGATCTTCATTGTGGTGTTTTGCTATAAGAGCTGTGGCACATCCTACAAAGTAGTTATTGAATAATTTGCTATTGCCACTGGAGATGTTAGAACTTCATTATGTGGTTTAATTGTGGTTGGTTCTGAACAGCAGGGGGGTCATACATGTTTTTTTTGACACTCCAAAATTCGGTCGGGTTGGCTAGATTTCTATTCAGCCGATCAGTGAAATAAGTTGCCTTGGCAAGTTTGGTTTGAGTCTTGCACCTATTACGGATGTGCCGATAAGCATGGTGATCTTGGTCGGAGCCAGTTTGCTTAAATTTTGACCATAAAGCATCCCTGGGATGGAATAAGGCCAAATGAGCACCCTTTACTCTCATTCTATGCAGCTGGGCATGTTTATCACAGACCTGCATGAACTCAGATTGAAAATATACAGTTGCACAGTACATTTCGTGTATCAAGCTTAGCCTGCTCAACAGACAGTAGCTCAAGTCACTGAGAAAAGACTGGAGAATAAACTTCTTAAAACATCATGTAACAATTACTCTAGGGGTCGATTTGATAGGTCTTACTTTCCGTACACTAAGCAATGATCAATGAACACATTGGGTAGGATGCGAGACTGCTAGATTCTTCGGGGACAAGATAAAAGGATCCAATCCAGCAGCGTATGGTTAGAGCTGTTGAGATTCATCCGAGTAGGAGAAGAAATAAGCTGGGTTAGGTTCATGGATTTGAACAGTGAGCATGTTTTAACACTCTTGTGATCTACCCAGTCTTCATTGAAATCTCCAAGAATGAGCAGATCACTTTTCTTATTTAGGGTACTAATATCTCCCAGTAGTTTCTTGATGTCAATAAGAAATTGAGCAGTGGAATTTGGTGAGCGATCCCTACAAGTACTAATGGTTTTATAAAAGGGTGTAATATTCTTCCAGCTATAACTTCAAAAGTTGACGGGGTACTTGATAACGTAAGGTCTATGTAATTCAGTGCATATGCATATATAAAACAATACCTCCTCCTCTCTTATTTCTGTCTTTTCTGGAGCAGATTTATCCCTTTATTTGTATTGCAAAGTCTGGGGTTCTAGGGCTTACCCAGTATTCAGTGATGACAAGAATTTTAGGTTTGTACTCCTGACACCATGCTCTTAGATCATAAATTTTGGCTAGAAGGCTGCATATGTTGCAATGGACACAGGAGAGGCCCGTATAGAAACTGAAGTTGACATTTGTACTAGGACAGGGCCCAGGGTTGGTTGCAATGTCATTTGCCAGGGCAAGAAGAAGAATGAACACAAATTTGCAGAGCTGCTTCCTCTGAGCTTTCACTGACATGTCTTAAAAGGTGATGGAATTGTTTGCTGTGACTGATCACCATGATATTGAGCAAGTAGATGACACCATACTTGCCAACGTTCTGTTTGGAGATCCTGGGACAAAAATGGGGCAAAGCCTTGAAAGGAAGTCACATGAAGCTGTGTGATATCATGTGACATTTTATGACCCTGTGAGCAGTGGCGTCGCTAGGGGGGCTAAGGGGGCTGAAGCCCTGAGTCTCATTGTGAAAGCCCCGAATGTTTAGTTCGGACTTGTCACATGGCTAGCCCCGAGTGGATGAGAGACAGGATAGGGGCAGCTCCCCTACCCTGCCTCTCCAAGCCCCAGCAGGAGGAGAAGCAGCGCAGGATCTGTGCAATGTGCACAGACACTCCTCCTCCTCTTCCTGCTGCTGTCTGTGCGGCTCTGTCTGTCAGAGACACAGGTCACATGATCACCTGTGCTTCTGACAGACAGAGTGAGCAGGAAGAGCTGCATGCAGAGTCTCCCACCGGGCTGCTCACTTAAGGTAAGGGAATTTTTAAAAAAATTAAAAAATGCTGCTGTGTGTGAGTGATGTGATGTGATGTGAAGTCATGTGATGTGATGTGAAGTGATGTGAAGTGATGGGAATGATGTGATGTGAGTGTGGAACCTATTTATGTGGGGGGGGGGACTACACTGCCTAGCACTCTCAGCCAGCTATCATTTGTTGGGGGACTGCACTGCCTTGTACTCTCATCCAGCTGGCATGTATCGGGATACTGCCTATCACTCTCAGCCAGCTGGTATTTATGGGGGACTGCACTGCCTATCACGCTCAGCCAGCTGGCATTAATGGGGGGACTGCACTGCATATCACTTTCAGCCAGCTGACATTTATGGGGGGCACTGCACTTCCTATCACTCTGTCAGCTGGCATTTATGGGGCACTGAACTGCCTATCACTCTCAGCCAGCTGGCATTTCTGGAGGATTGCACTGCCTATCACTCTCAGCCAGCTAGAATTTATGGGGGGGGGCACTGCACTTCCTATCACTCTGTCAGCCTGCATTCATGGGGCACTGCATTGTCTATCACTCTCAGCCAGTTGGTATCTATGGGGGACTGCACTGCCTGTCATGCTCAGCCAGCTGGCATTTATGGGGGCACTGCACTTCCTATCACTCTCAGCCAGCTGGTATTTATGGAGGACTGAACTGCCTATCACACTCATCCTGCTTGCATTTATGGGGGGACTGCACTGCCTATCACTCTCAGCCAGTTAACATTTATGGGGGGACTGCACTGCCTATCACTTTCAGCCAGCTGACATTTATGGGTGGCACTGCACTTCCTATCACTCTGTCAGCTGGCATTTATGGGCTACTGCACTGCCTATCACTCTCAGCCAGCTAGCATTTATGGGGGGATGCACTGCCTATCACTCTCAGCTAGCTGATATTTATATGGGGTTATGGAATTCTTTGATGACATGACTGACATTATGAAGTGACAGGACACTAAAGAATAGTGGGAGTTGTAGTTCCACAACTGCTACTTGCTAGCAAATCCTGGCCATATTAATATACAGTTTAACTCCAGAGCTGCAGTCTCCTTCACTCATGTAATGCACCTGTTTATATACATTGTGCAAGGCAGATGTCTAAGCAAGTATATTAAGAATTGTTTTTAGCTTTATCTCTGTGCCAATTGCACAGTAAATTCTGCCTCTACATCTACAAGTGCATCAGTTGCGGTGCCCATGTTGGAGATGGCACCAGGAAACTTAACCCAGCAAATGTAGATTAAATGGATATACAAATTGAAATAGAAAAAGAAGGAAGAATCCGCACTCAGGATCTTTGGTGATAAATCCGTGATGATTTTAATGGCAAAAAATGGTGATAGATATAACAGCAGTAGACGGAGGGGAACACACGCTTAATCATAAGTCACTGGCATCATCATATTAATCTATGTATATGTATGTATTACTTATATTATATATGATTAGTGATGTCGCGAACCGGAATTTTCCCGTTCGCGAACTGCGAACGCGAATTTGCGTAAAAGTTTGCGAACGGGAGAACTCCGCAAACCACCATAAGCCGACAGTCTATAAACCGAAGTTAAAGTTCGGTTTATAGGCTGTCGGCTTATATGATCACAAAAGTCCCGGCGGTCGTGCCAGGCAGCAGCAGGGGAGGTCTGCGCTCAATGCGCAGACATCCCCTGCTGCCCCGCTAGCCACCAGGGAGAATTGGGCAGCTGGGGGACGTCTGCACGATTTAGAGGGGTCTCAACACAGGAAGGTTTACAAGAAATGAGCCTTGTGCAGTTTACAACTGACAGGGCTTAGTTATCTTCTCTCCAGTTCTGCTTGTTTTGCGGTATTTGTGAAAAAAAGCTTTGTCTAAGTGTAAAATTATATCCTATCCCTGCTGAAAGTGGTCGCTGAGCACAGTGTGCAACGGCACAGACCACCTTATCCTGCAATCCTGCATATTCTTCTTACTGAGCGCAATGATGTCACGTGACTCCTGGCTCTCATACTAAGAAGCGGGAAGGGGCAAGCTGTCTGTGCCAATGCTGCTAGTACAGACTGTATGCCCTTGTGCTGTACTCCCTGCACACTGAAAAAAGAATAAAAACTAATGCTAGGGGTGGGTGGCAAGGACGACATGCCACTTCCCTTTAAGTGCCCCCTGGATCCAATCGATCTACCCTGTAGGTTTGTAGGGCTGGCTCTGGTTTTTTATGCCCACTTTTGCACAGTAGGTTTTACCCCCAGCCTTCTCTTTCATACTCTGTGAATAAAAGCTTAGCATTTTGTATTAGTGCAAGATTCTGACATGTAACACATTTGCTGTTTTGCAAAATCAGTAAGCTATGTGGGAGGACTGAGTATACTACCAAGGGGCCACTAAAGGGACCTGGAAATATTAGTCTCTCTGAATAGCCTGCACACAGTTTGCAGTGAGAGAGCTGCAAAATGATTCAATATTTAGCGAGGTTTAGCACTTATAATTAGCAGAGATCAACTCATTAAAATTAAAGAGAATTCTCTTTCATATAGAATTTGCTCAATTGATGCATTTAGGGCCATAATGTTTAAAGAAGGTATTTTGATCAAGGAGTTTGATCTAGAGAGCTAATGTATCTGTAAGGTAAAAGAAAAATAAGGTGGCCCAGCTGCCGTAACCAGACATATTTCACTAGCCTTATAAATGTATTGTTTTGTTTCATTTAAACTGTTTTCAGACTGCTTTCATATTACTTCTATATAAACAAACCTATGTTTTAATGGCTGACAGGCTGTTTTTCATCATTTTATTTCTGATCATGTGACCCACTTCAGAAAAACTTAAGACGCCCGTACTCTAATGAATACTTAGTAAACGTTATATGTTTGCAGCCCCTGCCCCTAACACTGTGATGACAGACCCGTGACCCCTCTGTCATTAGACCGTAGCACCCAGAGTGACTGGGGAAACTGAGGATAACTGAGAGATTCCAAAATAGCACTGCAAGATATATATATTTATATATATATATATATATATATATATATATATATATATATATATAAACAAATTCTAAAATGCCACCTAAACTAGCATTTATCATAAGGGGTGCTGCTGATCACCAAGTAATAATACACAATCCAAAAGCCAGCGCGCTCACATCAAACAAGTCATGAAATTCACACAGAATGTTAAAAACACCTTTCTAAGATAACATAATTGGAATTTTGGTTACATTATATGGCCATAAAATGCTAAGCCCACAACTACGTGGTGCTCAGTAAGTGGTGTCCAGACCTATAAATTGCTGGAGTGTCTCTGTGTTGTACTATAGGAAGGCACTTTGGCCCCTGGTAAGCAACACATTTAAAGTATTTAGTGTTAGGACCCACTAACTGTGACGTAGTGGTGGACACACACACACACACAAATAAATGAGTCATTTATTGTGCATCTCCTTCAAAATCTTTAGCCATGCTTTCAGGGAAGTCTCACTAGTTTCCAGAGTGATAGAGAAATACATCATATTAATCATTACAGTATAATTAACTTACTGGGTGACATATGACACAGGGAGGGTCTAATATGGGATCCCAAGGATAGGGGGCATTATTATTTTTTCAATGGATTACTTTTTTGGATATATAGAATGCCAACAAATCCTCCCATGTAGTACAATAGGATAAGGAAACCTATAAATAGTAGGGGATATAACAAAGTAGACAAACTTAGAGGACCACCCCAAATGAACATGTCCTCCCTTTTATGCATTTTATTAATTATAAAAATATATCTTTATATGTTTATTAGAATTTGAACATCTGTAATCAAAAATATTTGTATTACAAATATTTTAGTTTAGTAGCATTTACAGATCCTTCAACTCAGCATTTGGATGGAGACTGGAAGGGAAATATGTAACATTTTAAAGTGTATAAAAAAAAATGTAACAATCAAGGTGTCCATCTATACATTGCACAGGGCATGGCTCTGTTGGTGCACAGCCAGGCTTCCAGATGAGACAGATTTTTGTGCGACACACATACCTTTCATGTGCTCCCTTTCAGAATGAAGAATGCAACTATGTTTAGGGGGGACCAATAGATTAATCAAGGAATGGATCACAAAAGAACCACCTCGATTAATTAATCAGTTTTCCTCTGAAAGCAGATGAATTATACATTCTGCATTGCAGCATGTAAAAGTTATATGTGTTCCTCAAACAAATGTGTATGCATGGAATCAGAAGTATGAGCAGTTAAACTAAGATCTATACAAATTAATAGCAGAGAGTAATTGTTGCAGTATGAAAAGATCAAAAGTGCCCTATCCAGACAGGTTTAAAGTGTCAAAGTAGCAGAGCAACCGTCTTACAAAATATGTTTATTCAGTGCAATTCACAGATTGGCCACATATCATACAAGGCATAGTTTCATAACTATAGAGAGCTCACTCCGGTTACCCTACTAGGCGTTGGAGATTCAGTGAGTGGAAAATTCAGCCCAACATTCCTATTGTGCGCAGAACTTTTTTTTATTTATATCTGGTGCCATGTAAACATTCTTGATTGCTACAGTCCTTCTCTTCGCAATAAAAATAAGATGGACCATAAAGCACTTTTTTTAAATACATATATATATATATATACCCACCGATTTACGGATCACAGCTAAAATTTACGCTTGCCCATTTCTGCTCACACTACACACAACCTGTATTCAGTGAGTGAGCTTCCTAGAGCTTACGATAATAGCTCATTTGTCCTACAGTCAGAGACATGTCTACACCTGCGCAAGTGCAATGGAAGTCTCTTTACAGGGTGGAGTGATGACGTAATGACGTGGGGGTCTCCTTGCATCCCCATAGGAGGTCGTAGGGACATCTCATTTCCAAAGGTAGACTAGACATAATGAGTTTCTGTGCTCAAAGTTTTTGAGACTGGTAGATTTCGAGATAACATTTGCATCTCAATATGTCTGCATGCTCACGTGGATAATTATCTACACATGTTTCAGCATATATGAAACAAATTAATGCAAACCCTCTCTCATATATATTTTTTTAAATCCATTGGAGAGGCCCTGTAATATTTAACATGCATTTACCAATGTTATGAGCCCAGAAGCCACTGTAGTCACCATGTTACACGTGTTTGTATATGTTATGTGCAAGTGTGAGTTTCCTTTAGAGAAGTTCTGTGTAACTTTTGGCTCTTCAGCTGTGGACCACACATCCCATGATTCTTGGGCATCAAATTAAAAAAATAACTATAGGATAATTACCTTTTTATATGTTTTCATTTTGAAATGTGAGTAAAGATATTATGTAAGCCATAGTAAAAACACTGGAGATGACAAACGTCTCATTCCTTACTGGCAGTGACACAGACAAGTGGAAGATACAGGCACAGCAGCTCACCTGATTATAACCAGCGGATGGGGGCGCAAGAAGACAGCAGATTGTTCATCACACGGCCTGCCTGTGAGGCTACCGAGGCTAACACAACAGTGCAACAGTAGGCGTGTAGCAGCTGAGAATAAAGGCATGTTTGTAACAAGGCAGTAATATAATCATTGCTCATATTCCTGATTTCTAATGCTTAAATGAGACAGACAGATATATAGATAGATAGATTTATATATAGTTTATAATGATAGATAGATAGATAGATAGATAGATAGATAGATAGATAGATAGATAGATAATAGAAGGATAGATAGATAGATAGATAGATAGATAGATAGATAGATAGATAGATGATAGATAGATAGATAGATAGATAGATAGATAGATATGATAGATAGATAGATAGATAGATAGATAGATAGATAGATAGATGATAGAAGGATAGATAGATAGATGATAGATAGATAGATAGATAGATAGATAGATAGATAGATAGATAGATAGATAGATATGATAGATAGATAGATAGATAGATAGATGATAGATAGATAGATAGATGATAGATAGATAGATAGAAAAATAACATAATAATGTCCATCTATCTATATGAAAATGAAAATAATACCGTCTATCAATATGAAAATAACATATAATATTGTCTGTCTATATGAAAATTAAAATAATAATGTCTAAATGAAAATAACATAGAATAATGTCTGTCTATCAATATGGAAATAATAATGTTATTGTAATATAATACAAGCATATGTTTGTCCAATTATCAATGTTCTGATCTGCATATGTATTGTGGAAAAAAATGGACCGACCCCTCTATAAACGTATCATTCATAACCAGATCAGTAATTCTCTCGTTGATAAATAACCACCATGTTTTATATGTACATCCTGCATGTGAGAGATGGTTATATTACATGATCTTATTAGCAATTCAAATGGATCCCAAAGTTTATTCAGTAACCATGAAGACGTGTACTTTAAAAAATAAAATATATGTAATTAGCATGTTTCAGAATTTGAGATAAAAATAAAATTCCATATTGCAGAATACGCCTATAGTTGAAAATAATAATCACTGTGATATACTGTTAAGCAATTAACATAATACAGACAATTTAGAAATGTAAGACAGCTGGAAATATTAGTAATATAATTGAAGATGGGTTCTTTTAATTAAACTTAAAGAAATACAATTGAAACACCGCGATTTGTAGTAACTCGGTGTGGTTCATCCTGGCTTTGTACATTGCCCAGAAGTCATGGCCACACACAAAAAAAATTAATGATCAATATTTAGATACAAACTCTAAATATTCATATTTACCTCTGTCCAAAAGTAAATGTGTCACATTAAATTCAACATTAGAAAAAAAGTGTACTCCAACCTATATAAACTGCCTTGGATCACATTACGTGTATAGTGTAACTCGGTGACTCGGTTATAATAGCTGATAGGTATGCTACCATGCTTGGGGCTATAGACTGTTATTTATTAACTGCAATAATGTCGAAAGACCAGTGTCTTGAAGACCAGTGATGCAGTTCCCATGATGCTCAGCGTTGCTGATTCTGCACCATGTGAATTGTAGTCCAGCATTGTTATAAACTCCCAGGTAGTGGTACAATTTAGATTGTATGGCTGTATCTTTACACATTCTCATAACTTTTTTTTTAATGTCTAAGGAAGTTGGAAAACTTTGAGATTACTGGTCTGAGTCACCAAGATTTAACTGCACACAACTCGAGGGTGTTAATTTAAACATGGGAAAAAGGTCAGTCTCTTACAAACAAGTTTGTAATTATAACCTGAGGTGTGCTTGTTGATCTATCATAAAATATGAATATGTGTTAAATGAGCTTCCTCCGTGTTTGCAGAAGTGAAAGTTAATACATAACACCATTTCTATTGTTTTCATCAATAAAAAAAAACAGATTGCGATTGTTGTATTTGCGTCGGCTCCATTCATTGGTCCACATTTCTGTCTTGTTTGGTTTCAAGGTCGAAAGGAAGTGTGTAGTATATTCCTTTTCAGGCAGCTATAATGACACCACTGTATTTCGTTTATTTTTACTTATTTGAAACCCGGGCACAAATTGATCCTTCTTTTCATAAGTAACTGTATACAATGTAAAAGCCATGTGGTCGTTTTCCAACAGCTTCATTTATTATGAACCATTATTAGTAGTGTTACTACTATTAATATGTTGATGAACATTAATAACAGTATTGGTTTTGCTTCTTTTGTAGTTTAATGTTATTATTATTCGTACTTTGTAACCCTCTTCAGTCCAAATAACAATTTTCAGTGATGTAAGTTATTGTAAGTTATCTGAGTTTTTGACTCAAACTTTTCTATGTCTATATCTATATTTTAAGTACCTCCAAATAATATTTCGTGGGTTTTATTCAGTGATTTAAGCTATTTGAGTTATTATGCTATTATTAGCTATGCTATTACTGTGCATGGTATTCAATGACCAGACAAATACGATTCACATGTCGTTGAATAGTGTCTAAGATGTTATCTTGTAAACAGAACATTAAAAAAATAGATTGTTGTTGCAATAATGATAAACTTAAATATTGGCGGCTTCTATCATCTAGACATCTTAGTAAATTCAATATATCACTTATGAGATGTGGATTATAACGTTTTAGTTATAAATGTGCGTTTTCCAGCTTTTTGGAATACCGTTAAAGCGTTCGTTTAATATAAGTG
The DNA here is from genome assembly GCA_036172795.1 of Pelodytes ibericus. Lineage (NCBI taxonomy): Eukaryota > Metazoa > Chordata > Amphibia > Anura > Pelodytidae > Pelodytes > Pelodytes ibericus. The sequence goes on along the minus strand of CM069859.1, from coordinate 183,649,401 downwards.
TTGTTAACATTAATATATTATTTTAGACAAACATATTTGGCTATTATGCTCTTAGAGCTGAAATATGATTTCATAGCATAAAAAGCACATAGGGAGTATTAATATAGGTAATAAGAACAGACCTTAAAAAGAAAAACATTTACAGGCAGTTAGATTTAAGTAAGTATATGAAGTGAGCCTGGCAGTAAGTTGTTTAAATGGATCGCAAAGTCAGGTCCGTACGTCATCATAAGCTATATTATCGTCATAGAAAAAGATAACACGTGAATATGGAATGTGCTGCACAGGCATTAATAATGGAGGATGAGAAAACAGGCTCTATGGTCATCAATACAAATCGAAATATTTTTTACAACGTGAAGAATATATTGTTTATTGTGTAAGGAAAAGGGCATGCAAGTGAATAAGTTAAAATGTGCTTTAGATGTCTCTGCTGATTCCTAATTTATAACTAAACCTTGTAGTATTATACCGACTGGACCATTACAATCAATAATAATCATTTGCATATAATGCCTCTATGTGACGTCATCAATGCTAGCCCAATCATATTTTAAACATTGTGTTATTTTAATCAATGCATTTTGTTGAACTGTTGTTATCATAACTTACCTGCTGGAATGTAACCGTGTTCAATTTGGTACATGAGATATTCGATGTTTGTCACATGTGATCCCTCTTTGGTACATGACAACAGAGTTTGCATAATAAACAGGCTGCTTTAAAATGGATGTTCCGAAAGAGACCACGTCAGAAGCTGGCTGTAACTATCCATCTATCTGTATATATAACCAAAATGAAGTACTAATAGTAATAAATATATTACTCCAAGTGGGACTGTGTTTAGATGTAAATCCAATGGTATGGTATTCTATGATTTATATTTAATAAAAGAAGCAGGACTATGTTATACACTATGTACCAACATTATTCATCTCTCATTATTTAGATAATACATATACACAATACTGATATTTGTTGGTTTCGATTATCGAAATGTCCATTAATACTATTAAATTATCAATACTTTTTTTGTGTATGTGTACAAATTACTAATGGAACAAGTAAACTTTTCAAATGATTTTTTGTTGCAATTACATCCTTAATGTAATTTCAGCAAGATATTACAGCAAAAGGACACCCGGAAACTGAAGATATTTGTGCCACTAAATATCAATGCATGGATTGTGTAATATACAGCACTGCTCTGTGTGTGTGTGTGTGTGTGTGTGTGTGTGTGTGTGTGTGTGTGTGTGTGTGTGTGTGTGTGTGTGTGAATCTATGTAATATGTGTCTAAAATATTGATGGATAAATGACACATTGAATAGAGGTATCAATAATTAACAGTGTAAGTACTATATCTTTTATTTTTATAAGCTCAATCAGGAGACAAGTAGAGTTAAAATGATCTAATTTATTAGCCAACTGAGAGTTTGATTGTAAGAATAAGTTTCTAGGTCGCTTCCTCAAGCAGGGATCTAGCAACTTTGTCTATAAAGCTTGCAATCTCAGTCAATAATTTAGAATATTTTAACTCTACTTGTTTCCTATTATTACACGGCTAACACGGTACTACTCTTTTATGACTTTAAACGGGATATTCGTTGAAAATCATGAAACTTTAATAATGCATATGAGAGCTAATAATAATAATAATACGCATATCAATATTAACAATAACTATAATACTGACGTTGATAATAATAATAATAATAATATCGGTAATAATGTTGCAGTGCTAATATTACTACTATTAACGATAATAATAATAATATACTTTTTCATTATAATAAACATGTTTTCGCATTCTCTAGTGGGCTTTTGTTGGCGATATATTCTCCCAATTACTGAATCCACACAGAGTAATGAACCATAGTATACACACCTGTGTGTACAGATTCTCATCTTGATCCACGTGATATGAGTTACAATGGAAATAGATTTACACATTCCGAAATGACAGAGTAATGAATCCACAGATCGCCACTGGAACTTGGTTTTATTTTAGTATCTAGAGATCCAACGTGTCCCAGCTGAGGTACACATCAGTCAGAGTCATCTTTACAAACATCGCAATAATATGTTTATTACGTATTAATGTTCATATATAAATCCTTATAAGCAAATCATGTACAAAGTCCATGTCGCTTATTTTCAAGTGTAATAAACAGTCACACCAGATGTATAATAATGTTTGTTTATGTATATGTGTGTGTATCAGGGCCGGATTAAAGGACAACTTTAGCAAAAAAGGAAGTTCTGTTTAATTGAAAGATGGCATCGAGTGTAGGCATTTTATATAGCAATGTTTTAATGAAAGAATCTAAATGACGCAATCTTGACTCCATAAAGCTCTACCAGGAGGCAGACATTTTGTTTAGAATCTTTGGTCAGATGGGTCAGATCTTTGTTCATCTGGAGGAAGGTGAGTGAAGATCTAACCCTAGATTCTAAACAACATGTCTGCCCACTGAGAGAATTATATGGAGTAAAGAAAGCACTTAATTTATATTCTTTCATAAAATAACTTCTTTATAAATCATCTACTCCTGATGCCATCTTTCAATGAAGCATAAGGTAATTTTTTTGCTACAGTTGTCCTTTAAAGCCAACTGATGCCAAAAACACAGCCCAACAATACAGCCGTTCATTGACCTACCTGGTAACATTTTAGTACTGAGTACATGCTCGATGTGAAATAATAGACTGACATTATAATACTAATAATAATTGTATAATATAATAGTATTAAGCGTATTATGTGTCATTATATATATATATATATATTTCGTGTGTGTGTGTGGTGCCCCTTTCCCTTGGTGCCCTAAGCAGGTGCTTGTTTTTGCTTCATTCAGCCCTAGTGTGCACACATGTAATTGCAGTGATATTTTATGCTGAAATCCCACATATGCTATGTAATTATATGATATAGACGATTTGTTTAATCTGTTATTTTACATAGATGGATTTATAGAAATATAGATAGATCTATGAATAATTCTGTATACGTGTTATTGCTAATATAAAGCATGTAATAATAATAATAATTAGGTTTTGATAAATAACTTTTGCCACTACACACCTTCCCTTTATCAAGTCCAAATATTTATGTGCTTTGACTTGATATTGTACTTTTTATCAGTGATGTGAGAAATATATATCTGCTCTTTGTTTACCATAGTCTGAAATAGAACACTGATAATAGCCAGAGATGAGTGATAATTTAGGTTATTGTACAGAATGTATATTATAACTTTACTATACTAAAACACATATACGTTTCGAATCTATGCATAATGATTGATCATGAAATGGTTGGATGAATGTGTTTAAAAAGTAAATGTGACTTAATTTATCAGATTAGAAAAATAGTTTGTTTCTCTGGTGTATCAAAGCATGGAGCACTATCACAGACCATAACACATGTATTCGCTTAAAAAAAAAAAAAAAAAAACATAGAAAAAACTATTTAATAAAAGGTGCATAATTCTTGTATGTTGTATTTGGTGCTGGATTAGTCAAGCCCTCACTCCAGCTACTGTAAATTACAACACCCCATCATGCTCAGCCTAGATGTGATTTAATTGTAGATTGTGATAGTTATAGTCCATAAAGGCTGTAATAACACATCTTGCTATAACTCATTTCAAACACTCATTATGTGCCTAAAAATAACTCCAACTCCCATCATTCAAAAGTGAAAATGAGGTATGTCCTATATCATATAGGACATACCTCATTTTCACTTTTGAATTTTCAGGTCAGCAATAGTGGGTATGTGTCAGATATATCTTTATAGTCTTAAATATCAAGACTTATTGGGAGTTATTTTTAAAAATAGTTGCCCATTTCTAAACGTGAGGCAGTACCATTGTATTGGTTGCCATGGTTATTGCTCCATTTTTAAAATCTGCTCTCTTTATCTTGTTCCCATTACAAAACAGCGTTTCAAAGTTTCACAGATCAGTCCTTTATTTCTCACAAAAATGAAATCCTGAGAGATACCGAGTATTTTGGTTTTTATCCTCACCCGTGAGGGTTTAACGAGTAAGCCCCATGTAATCAGTTTGAATTTCTTTTATCTTCTATATGCCAAACAGCTTTGTACCAGCGGGATCACAAACGAGTTACAAAGGAAAAAGACATTTCCCAGGACAATAAAACTAAAAATCCCTAAATGCCATTCTTTTAATATGTCATTTCTCACTGCATTTTTTTTGCACACGATTTCTAAGCCCAGAACTGCTTGTCATTGGCACAACCAGTCAGTACATGGTATACCCGCTGACTAGCAGATGGTAAAGCTGTGTTTACAGCTTCCAGCCTGGCATTGGGTAAACAAATGGCTATATATTACTCCCAACTGAGGAAAAACTGCCTGATATAAATAGATAACTTGTGGCAAGAAATGTGTTGGATAAGTGATAGTTCACATTTGGCAGGCTGGTTGATGTGAACTACAGTTCCTATGAAGCTCAGCCAGCTATTCAAATCAACTGCCTAGTAATTCTCTCCTTAGTAGACAGTCATCTGATGGGAAATATAAGGATCTATTCAATAAAGAGAGACTTGCAGGGAATTGATATTTAATTTCAACCTTAAGGCCAAAGCAGCTGAGTTAGAAAAATCATCCCATTCAGCTGCATTGGAGAATGTTTTCCAACTCAGCTACATTGGTCTAAAGTTTTAAATTCCCATCTCAACTCTATAGTGTGGCATCCATTTGGAGGGACATTTACTTTTCCTTACCCATATACTCTCCTGTCTCCCATTTCTTATCCTAATGTAAAGGTACAGAACATATGGTGAACTCACACTAGTGTGTATTTAATATTCAATAAATAAGACATATATTCATTTTCATTAGTAAAATCCACTTACACGGTATTTGTGTGGTGTCTGTACTGACAGAGAAGCTAGTTGCTTTGGAGAATTTTTTCAACCCTAAGTAGACCCTATAGTCTAACATGCTTGGCTGTCATCACTATATTAGAAACTCTAGCAAGTATAAAAAAATAACATCAACATTAGTTCTATTTTGCACTGCAGAGAGAAACATCCCAACCATGTGACATCATGCCAGCCTATCCCAGAGCAGAAAGAAATTATATCACAATTCAGTGACTTTTAAGATAGGTACAGAAATCCTACCTGTAACACTTAAGGGTCTACTCAATAAAGAGAATTGCAAGGAGCTCCAATGAATTGGGATGGGAATTTCAAACATTAGGCCAATGTTGATGAATTGGAAACATTATCCAACGCAGTTGTATTGGAGAATTTTTCCAACTCCGCTACTTTGGCCTTGTTTAAAATTCCAGTCAAAATTCCCTATTTATTGAGTCAACTCTTGTGCTAACGCTTTGAAAATAGTACATTGCAAAACGTTTCTGTGACTGAACGGGTTAAGTTGAGTGGACTGTTGCTTACTTTTATAGGACCAGTTTACCCTGTTTCTGCTTCCTTGTTTACCTTTGTGTTTGACATGGGTGATCGGTTTATTGTCTGAAGAAGTGAACGTTGTTGAGATTATTAAAATGCTTGCAGCTTCATCTTCCTTGGGTTTGTCTTTCAATAAGCTGAGACCGATGGGAGTAGAGCATCTACATTACAGGGCAGATCAATAAAAGATCAATAACATTTTAAACTCTTTCCCACATTGTGAAAAGAGACCTCAAGATAATGTCATTGCTTGCAGGGCAGTGTTCACTAGCCAATGCCCAATGTAATCAATGTGGGCACCAGATCATCCGTGATTTTAACATAGTTCATTCAGCAGTAGCTTTTCTTTACGTGTAAACCAAATCTTTTGAACCTATGACCTGTATCCTTCATCCCTTCTGGAACAGATAGCGTTAACTCCTTGATCTCTATCAGGGCCTGTGGCTGGTAAATTATACGAGTACAAAGGTCTTTTATAGATCCACTTTTTTCAAATAAATATGTGATTTTCCTACCATTCCCCAGTACAAGTTTTTTTTCTGCCCATCATAACATATTCAGTATACTGAGATGAGAATCTGATATTTTAGTACATATATAACTAACATATCTGACAATGTAAGGTAAAATGTGTACTAATATATCAGATTCTCATCTCGGTATATTGAAAAAATGTATGCCTTTATGAACAATAGATTCATTTTGGATCAAAGAGATTCCTTCAAATCAGAGAAACACGCTACAGTCAACATATTCTTTCATATTCACAATACATTGAAGACAAATACATATAAGCCAAATACATATAAGCCAAATAGCAGACAGTAAATGTGTACCGAAACAAGGGCTATTTAATGGTTTGGGAAATAGAACGTGCATTCTAAATGTCAAAACAAATTCACATGTTAATGACAAAATCCTATTAATTAATTGAATATGTTCATCTAATACATTGTTTTTTTTTTTTTTAGATGTGAGTGTATCTTGAATAATTAAGGTCGAATGAGTAAACTTTGACGTTCTCAGTCTAATGGTCAAAATAATGCATGGATAACTGGTGATGGAAGTACTATCACAGGTTATGTTTGGAGCTAGAACTGCGAATCCAAATCCAAATGCACAACAACCAGTACTGTGTCTATATTATTAAACATTTAGAGTTACACGCTGCAGAGCCACTAGGCTAATATCCTGGTCATCTGTCTCCATTGACTCCCAGTAATTGGTGTCAGTTCTGTTTCATTTGGCCATTACCACACTAAACCCTTCCCTGAAAACAGTGCTTAGCTGCAGGAGCTGGGCTGTTTACTTTAATATTTTTTTTTTCTAACCATGTAACTTATATGCAGAAGCTTTGACACTTCAACTGTTGGGGATTTCGACTCCCACGATACTCAGCCAGACAAATACTGGATAAGCATCATGGTAACCGCTGTGCACAACAGCCGGAGTTCCAAACGCTAGTCATCAGTGATTTACTATAAAAAAATAAAAAAAAACAACATCTAATCATTACGAAATATATATATAAAATTAACACGAATTGAACAGACGAGGTTACATTTTTTTTTCTATGGCTGGAATATCACAGGCAAAAGGTTGTATAATACCAATTAAATGACTTAATTGAAGTCTTGGGAATAAGAACGCAATAATGAAAAAGAGGGTGTAAATCAGCACATTTGGAGGTGAGAAAGGGGCATAAACTCTTAATTTGACTCTTTGAGGGGCGGACGAAAGGTCACGCTCTGGAACTCGAACGCTATACAGTACTAGAAAAAAAAGCCACTGGCTGGCTGAGTGTGATGGGAATTGTAGCCCATAGCAACTGACATAATAATAACAATAAAACAAATTGGCGAAAAAACGTCCTCTTTTCAGTTTAATTGCTCAATAGATTACATTTGTTGGTTTAGCTATCTATGACTTCAGCCTCCCACATTTGTAAATGATCTTAGACTTAACGCGGGATGAGCATTGTCAACTGTACTCTGTTCAGATCTTTAGGTGACATTACTATTTTAGGATTTTTTAAAAGAAGAATTTAGTTTAAGAACCACTAGTACCACTAAATTAAACACCACTTCCGGTTTCCTCTGAGATTTTGATTTGCAGAATTGCACTGGACCCCTGGCTCCTGGCAAGTGGGTGAGTCAAAATAAATAATTCCTCTCAATTTTTGCTATCTGACAGATACTGCCTCTGTATAAATGCCGGTGGATTCTTGCCATAGGCTTCAAATCCCATTATGCTCAACCAGCCATAGATTTCGTAACTAATATCTTGGATTTTGTAGAGAATAGTATTTTATGGTAATAGTATTTTTTAAGTTCGTGCTTATTATCTCTGGACAACTTTAGCTGCCGCAGGCTACAAATCCTATCACACCCAGACAAACCCAAAATAATAGTATTTTTGACCGACTATGATAAAAATTGTAGAACACCACCCATTAATTGTCTTAATCACCTTGCCTTTAATATTGGACAAGCTACTATTTTCTTTCTGTATTTCAGTGAGGGGTACCACAGCACCTTTCCTGATCCATTAGTTAGAAATTGGCTTTCTTTTCTTGTTGTTGCTGGACTAAAATTCCCATCATTGACAGCTGGATGGGATGATGGGATTTGCAATCGAAGAATGGCCGCAAGCTACCCAATTAACACGTGATATACACAGTAGAGCTTCATAAAAACTCGAACAATGTGAAACAAATAGCCATAAAATATTACCTGCTCTAGAGGAAGGAGCCATCAGTGCGCTGAGAAAGACCAGACAGCCAGTCCTTCTTATAAGGTGTTAAAATGTCTGTTACTAGGAAAAATACACTGTATTTAAAAACAGAGAGGTTAATTTGCAACTCTATTCCCCCAAATCTGCTCCAGGCAACTGATACAGGACTCACTGTGTTACCGATCTTCTGAATACTGGAGGGACTGTGTAACACAGACCCATCTTGTTTAGTCCTGTAATTTATCTGCATGTACTATACTCATTTTTAATTTAATTTTCGATATCATTTTGCAGTGTATGCCCCTTATTAAATAGTACAACTGCCATTTGAAACCAGCTTTTCCATTATCCAGATGCCATATCACTGGAAATGACAAAATCATGAAAATTTACATTTTCACATCCCCAGAGATTAAACGAAAACTCTCATATTTGCACATACTACAATTTTATTCTGAAGATTTTTCGATGAGAGTCTGTCTCCTTCAGGGAATTCAGAAATAAAATGAATATTAAAAATCCTGAGTTAAATTTATTTTATTGTTTAATGTTTCTAGTTAACGATTTAAAATAAAACACAAGTATACTATCTGTGTATTGTATTGATTGGCTAATAAATATGTATAGCAAAAATGAGACTATTAAAAACCGAATTGTATATAAATGCAAATATTTCTGGGTGGATATTAGCTTTTTTGGGATAATTGTTTGTATCATGTAATATTTTACTATTACCTTCTGGATACAAAAAGATCAGATATCTAAAAACACAAGAAAAGGCATCTTTAAAAAATACAGCATCAGCTCACTACCTGAAAGGCAGAAGATTCTCTGACATGAAAGATGTCAAATCCTTGAGGATCCATCAGTGGAGGAAGACATCTGAAACAAAACACAGCCACTTAAACTAGAATGAGAAACAGCAATGGGCTTGTGTGCCTTATGTTAAAAAAAAATAAAAAATAATAATATGTAAAATAACTTAGAATTGATCTGAAAAATACTCTTCTGAACAAACTTAGTAAAAAAAAATGTGTCAGATGGATTAGAAGGTTCTTCAAATAACGATTTTTTTTCTTTTCCTTTTAAGAAGTGTGAAGATCTGTTCAATTATAAATATTCTGCTTAATTATGGAACAAAGTCTTGTGCTCAAAAAAATAAATAAAAATACAACTATCAGAGCCCCTATTTGTTGCTAGATGCATATCGGTCTTCACACTTTCTTCATCATCCGTGTTCATCTGGCGCATCAGTGCCATAAACCATTAACTCCAGCTTTCCTTTCATCTTGAAGGTGGTGGATGTGGCTATTTATCCACTAGCAATCAATGAGTGGCGTCAGTGGTACTGTAATGACGATTGCACCATTAAGGATGACAGCTTAGAAAGAAGAGGGCAATGGTGATCCCTCCCAGAGCCAGTACAGCACTTAGGAGTGCATGCATCACAGGATCACCCTAGATCTCCTCACTGTTCATCTGCTGGTCTCTGCTGACTGCGCTAGGTCCTTTCTGGCTGACTCACATACACAATGGAGACCAGAAAGGAGATGGTCATGTTCCTGGAGGGAGGTCAACTTGGCACTCTAGTTGGCAAGAGAATGTCTAATTTGTCTGACACAGTGGGAAGCCCCATTCAGGAGCCGCAGGAGAAGATGGTTTCTAGAAATTGTCTGAGCCCTAGATCTGCCTCTCTGGCACCCAGAGAGAGGGCAGAGGAGGAGGTGGAAGTTCGAACAGGGACCGGGCTAGGCAGCAGGTCTGCAGGGCTGAGGGTTTCACCTCCTCACCCCCCTCTTGCTCACTCAGACTCTTTATCTGGCAAAGGACATCACAGCAGCTCGGACACAGAGTCGGATTTCTACGAAGAGATCGAGGTCAGCTGCACCCCGGACTGCACTACAGAGAGCTCCGACTACCAGCATAGCACAGGTACCTGCTCCCACCCACAGGCAGAGCTGTCACCCGGTCAGCCAGCTTGCAGTTTAGAGCCGGCTCACCTTATATAGAATACAGCACAGATATTCTTTGCATTACAGTGCATTGCATGTATTTAGTAAATATTATTGGCAGGTCACACTGCTCGGTTTATTGTATTTACTAAATATTATTTGGACATTTCCTGCATTTCGTAGATATTACTAGATCTCCTGCATTTCGAAAATATTATTATGCGATCTCACTTCTCAGACCATTGTATTTGGTAAATGGTTGTATTATATTGAAAACAATATCAACCACCTCCTTGCTTAGATCTGTTATTTAGTAAACAACACCCAAGTATGCATAACAGAAGGTTAGTTTATTATATTGAGCATAAGCGAAAACTACATGAATAAAATATTTTTTTAATCTAAAACATGCGTGGCACAGACTGTATATTGCAGCTAAAATGACTTTTAGTCATTTTTATTTAAAATTTCTTGTTTGCTTTTGTATTATTATGTCTTTATATTATTTATTATAAGCTGCATCGTTTACTCAGATACCCTTTGCAGACACCACACTTCAATTTGCAAACTGAGTCTATTAATAAGTCAAACCGGTCCCAATGTGTAAATTGGTATATAAAGGAATCCACCTTTATTCCTCTTCTAATGAATGCAGCCTCTTTTCCTTGCTGACCACCCCTTGGAGGGCTGCTTAACACCATTTCCCCTGTATTGAAGATCAAAGATTTTGTTGAGGAAGCCAGTCTGTGATAGCGCCTAGGTGACCATAAAGACAATGAGAAATGGACTGGAGACTCCTGCTCTCCAAGGATCTTCCTTTACATGTAGGTCTTATGTCCAAACGATCTTCTCACTTCCAGAGATCTCTGGCGCCAGCTAGGAAATTGTCTTTTTGTAAAATAGAAACCCTTTGGTGTTCAGTACAAAAAGCCTTGGTTGCATTTAAAAGGGCACTAAGCTATAGAGGCCTTTTCGTTAGGTGCCCAATATAGTCTGACTGTGGAAGTCCCTGGGCCAGTATCAGATTGAGGTTATAGGAAAGACTATCTCAGACTCTTCCTGGACCCACTCACTGACCACTGGACACAGCTAAGTCAATTCCTGGTAGATTTAAAAACCCTGAGTTTCAGTATAGTCATGGTTAATATTTGGCACTGTAGCTCACCATAGTTCCCATGTCGCTCAGCCAGCCATCTGGCATCTTGGGGAATAGCGCAATAGCTGGGACACAACATGGTACCTATTAGTGTTTTAATATTTTATCAGCTTATTAGGTCATGTTAACTGACCATTTCAGCAATGATGTGCATTTATTTATTTTTATTTGTATGTATTGTAACCAATAGACAACGTATACCAGCTGTATAGTGACTATTTATTTCAATTATCCGTCATTCGTCTAGGCTCCCATTCTCTAATTTATTAGACAGTTATCCAAACATTGCAGAACGAGTACAGATGGGCATGAAATTGGGACATGAAATTTACTGGTTACTACCAATAATGGACGTTTATCATGGTCTCTGGTGTAACAAGGGCACTCAGACCTTTCATTTGGCCTTTTCGCTGGCAGAAGCGAATTCATTTGTCATTATTTGGACATCAGAGATTTGCTTCATCTGTCTCAGGGTAGCACCAAACATAGGCATCATCCTATTCATGGTCACTGATGTCTGCACTGGTGACCATGGATGCTCGGAAGAGGTCAATGCAATTTCCAAACGGACACTGGGATTAACCCATTGTAGTGCTGGTACAGAGATTTAAAATTAAGAAGGAAAAAAAATAATGAAGTTATTTTAACTGAGGCTACTTCACTTGTTTTATTTGGGTAAGGAAGTTTGCCTCTTGGGATGCTATATAAAGCATTACACAATGTATTTATTTAAACCCCTGAATATATATATATATATATATATATATATATATATATATATATATATATATATATATATATATATATATACCTTTGAGCTGTCATATAATGTATATGTAAAGGTGCATTAGAGTCCAATGTAGTCTGTAAAGATCTTTGGGCACTCAAGATGGATAAATTGGGGTTTTAAGGAGAAATATTTCGAAATGCATATCATATATTGACCTTATTTGGACACTGTATATATGGTGCTCCTCTGCTACATGGCTGTACTGTGATGTTACAGAATTTCCCGGCTAGTATGAGGAGTTTTTAAAATATATTATTTATTTGTTGTGCTGTTTACACTGAACTTTAAGGTTCTTGTCCATGAAACGCTATGCATGTGACCAAGCTAATACTGGTGCTTGACTCTTGTGTGCAGGTCACTGCTCTGAGTCTATGGGTGGCAGCCCTGTAAATGGAAACGATTCATCAAAAGGAAGCGGTGGATCCCAGAGCTCTTTATCCTGTACTTCAGATCAGATGCGCAGGTACAGGACAGCCTTTACCAGGGAGCAGATAGCACGTCTGGAGAAGGAATTCTACCGGGAGAACTATGTTTCAAGGCCTAGAAGGTGTGAACTGGCTGCGGCCCTCAACCTCCCAGAGACAACGATCAAGGTACAAACTCAAGGCTATAGGTTTGGGGGACAGTATTGCGGTGTATTGACTGGGTGTTTATTATTTCCATATCAAAATATCCCACACATTTTTATTTTTATCAATTGGAAGAGATGGGCAGAGGGACTAGATAACTTATGGTTACCTTGTCACACACCAGATGTAAAGACAGGAGAAGGCCCATCTCAGACCATGGTTTTGCATGGCGAGTCTGCTTTCAGACTTACCGATGAAAGCCAGAAGGCTGATGGAAGAGATAATTTATGTTTACTATAAATGAGGTCTTTACATACTACACTTTGAAGTTTCTCCTAATGGCTGTAATGAACAGCCAGGTCAGAATCACTGACATCACTTGTTTGATATGCCTATGGTTTGCTGTAGCCATTTGAACTTTTAGGTCTATTGCCTGCTAACCATCTTCTTTCCCTCTGGTATCAGGTGTGGTTCCAGAATCGAAGGATGAAGGACAAGCGACAACGCCTGGCAATGACTTGGCCGCATCCTGCAGACCCTGCTTTCTACACTTACATGATGAGCCACGCAGCAGCCACTGGCAACTTACCTTATCCTTTCCCATCTCACCTACCTCTTCCTTATTACTCCCACATGGGAATTGGTGCCAGTTCAGCCTCCGCTGCCACCCCTTTCGGCTCTCCACTAAGACCCCTGGACACTTTTAGGGTTCTCTCCCATCCTTACCCTAGGCCAGAATTACTTTGTGCATTCAGGCACCCATCCCTTTATGCCTCACCTGCTCATGGACTTGGCGCTGGTGGGAACCCATGCTCATGTCTGGCGTGCCACACTAGCTCTGCCAATGGTTTGGGACAGAGACCATCAGGATCTGACTTTAGCTGTTCCTCTTCATCAAGATCAGACTCCTTCCTCACTTTCACCCCCTCAGTTTTGAGCAAAGCCTCCACTGTCTCTCTAGATCAGAGAGAAGAAGTACCTTTGACCAGATAAATGAGCTTCTTTCACAAACATCCCGTTCTCTATGGTCATGTCTATGTCTTCATCCTATACACATATTTTTGAGGAAGGTGGCATTGAAACTCACCTGGCCATATATCTGATATCTTCACAAGAGCAACGATGAAAAACCCACATGGAGTCTGAAAAAAAAAAAAATGGACTACTTTCTAAGTCATTATTTTTTAGAGCAAACAACTCCTCAATTTTATTTGAATTTCAGTCTCCGACAAAATGGAGTGCATAGCACTAAGATTGCCAATCTGGAATACTTGAATGTTATATTGACAAAGATTAGATAATAATGATAATAATAATAATAAAGAAATTAAACAAGTCATGTAGAAATGACGGAGTGCATTCCATGTCAGATGTGGAACTGTTTCTAAAGAACAATATCAATCAGTATTATCCATTCCCTGTATCTTACAATTCTTTTACACAAATTGATTCAATTACAGCATCTGTGTAGTCTAATACCAACTTTATAAATTCACTGTAATCTTATGTAAATTATTATTATTATTAATTTTAAATCAAAGTGTGAGAATACATTTATTTGCTTATTTCTATTTGGTAGGATCAAACACTGGGAATTTGGGTAAGAGAATTATAAGATTTGTACGTTGAATACCACTGATATATCCTCAGCTGCTGAAAACTACGCACACTGATTTAAATAATCAAGTGATGTATATGAAAGGAGGATCTTTTTTTGAATGTAATCATTTTCTCACATTGCCAGAATTTAACAAGGCGCAAAGGGAAGAGATTGTGTTGCCAAATCTCCACAGACAGTCACCTCTCTGCAAATTAGGGCACATGCTTGCAGTCTGAAACCTGATAGTCTTGTAAGCTCTTTTGTGTACAAATATTCCTTTTAATTTCTTCTTTTTTAATTTTTTTTTTACAACTTTTTTGCATTATTATTGAACTTGTTTCAGGGAGTTTGTTTACATTTTGAAATATTTTACATTATTTATATTTTGCTTTTATTGCACACGCAGGGCTGGATTCTAATTTGTCTACCTGTATTTTTTGTCTAACCATAGATTTTTACATTTTATTTTAAACCTATCACGACTAAGTTTGTAATTTCTTTGCAATTTATGTCGTTTGTGAAAATGATTAACACAGTTCAAAAAAGCACTGTTACATTATTTTATCAATTCGCAATAAAATAATCACAAAAAAATGTACAATAATTACCCAAATGTTCTCACTATTGTCAAACGCAAAGGGTTATATTGTATGAAATATAAGATGGGATTAAATAGGGTACAGAATTAATCTCAATGGCAGGGTACACATAAGTCTCCCTCATTTGTTAGCCTGGGAATTGTTTATTATTCAGATATGTACTGTATTCCAGATACATAGTAACTAACGATTTTATTATTACATATCCAGATTCTGATTATTTATAAAGAGCTCGATTAGATTTACTCATGTATTTCTCTTCTGTTGGCCCTTTCATTTACACAGCTGATAATTATACTATTAAAAAATAACAGCAAGTTAGTGACTAATATTCGGAAAAAAAAAAATAGGGAAATTTAATGACGCAGAGCACACAATTTTTTTGGACATTTTTTACTATGAAGCACATCAATAGGATCTATGGAGGTTACATATACATGTTTATATAGGCATAATATACATGTTTTTTTTTACATAGGCATAATATAGATAACATGTATACATTCATTTGTGCAAATACAAAAACTGCATACAAATATGCAATACATATATGGAATATATGCAAATATCAATATATATAACCCTTTATTCTAATTTATTTTGTACAACATCTACTATCATCATATATAATCCCTTTTATGTTTTAGCAGATCGTCTTAATGCATGCAATTAACCATTCGAGGACATATCAAAGAGATATATGACATACAACACATGCATTTATAAAAGATGCGATAAAATATCATACTATCTAATTGTGTGTCACTAGTATTAGTTAATGAAACGTGAAGATGTATCAGGAATCTAACAACACAAAAATCTCTCCATCACCCAAACCCCACTAATAGTGATTAGAAACACGTCCCATTCCCCGGAAGGCGTCAGCTTTCGTGTTTAGCTAAATGGTTCCTGGCAGGTAAACAGGTTGGAATGAGGCAATGGGGGAATCTGGAGCAGTCCTGTTTAACTGGAAGCTTAAATGAGATGTCTCAAGCAATATCGGGAGGAACACGATCAATGATAAACCCTGGTGTCCAATCAGCAGCCTTTAATTGACTGTATTTTCTGGATAATTGAGTCACTAGCTACAAATAGAAGCTAAACATATTATTATATTTCTCCCAAGAAAGCATTGCTATTTTGACTCTAAAATAATTCCTCCAGCACTCACAGAGTTAATTGATGTAGCAGTATTTAACTGATCAAGCCCCCATATCCGAAAGAGAAGAATGGACAATAGTTTAAACACATCCACTTTTGTGTTTGTAAGTCATTCTATTGGTGAAGTCATTTTAGCTCTGAAGGGGTTACTCGAGTGATAGTTAATCTTTTGGCACCCCCAGTATATTGTGGACTGCCCTTCCCATAACGCTCAGTCAGACATTCTGTGGATTCCAGCTTGTAGAAGCCAATGCCAGCTCGTTATCAGCCATGCCCCTGGATGTTAGCTGGTGATTGATCGCCTTATTAAACCGTGTTCTTGTAAGTGTGACCAAACTGATTGCAAAGTGCATGTTTAGAATACAGCTCGTGTTAACAGCTGAATAAAAAGGAGGGAGGATATGAATAGCTGCTTAATAATTTATCATCCCAGTGGAAATCTGGTTAAGTAAATTTACATGGTGTACAGGATGGTTCCTTGGTACAATCAGTCAAGCTTTTACCCAAACTACATGTCACATTATAGGATAATCCAGCAGTAAATCCTCTGCCTGACAAACTCATGGCTACAGGCAGTGTGCACCAGGGCCTGTGTATAGGATATACTGCTTTGATAAGTACTGTGCACGAGCATAGGCCAACATTGCATGGTGTGTAATATACAGTCAGATATGTATGGGAAGTGTGAAGTAGGAGTGTAAACTACATAATCGTAAACACATTAGCACATGGCATATCACGAGTACAGTCATGGTAGATTTGTGGTATGTTCAGACTGGAATACAATGATGAGTGCATGTCAATTGTGTGTTGTGTAGTGTAGAGATTACAAGTTTAGGAAATGGCAATGAGTTTGCAACGTGCACTTACACGAGAATGGCTAGCTGTTATGGTGTGTATTGTACACTATCAGGAATACATAAATGCTGGTTGTTTAGGATACACTTATACAGCATTGATATATGTTTGGTGGACATCGTATACTAATATAGTCATGGCCCAATGTTGGGGCTACATATTTTGTGTCTGTTTATCCTAATGCAGGCTAAATATTGGTTGTAGATGTTGAGTGAATGGTGTATACTAATACGTAGATTATGTCTAAATATTAAGTGTATGGTCTACACTAATAAATGCATGGCTAAATATTGAGTGTATAGTATATGCAAATGCAGGCATGGTTAAAAGCTGAGTGCATAAGGTACACTAATATAGGCATGGCCCAATGTTGGGGCTACATATTTTGTGTCTGTTTATCCTAATGCAGGATAAATATTGGTTGTAGATGTTGAGTGAATGGTGTATACTAATACGTAGATTATGTCTAAATATTAAGAGTATGGTCTACACTAATAAATGCATGGCTAAATATTGAGTGTTTAGTATATGCAAATGCAGGCATGGTTAAATGCTGAGTGCATAGGGTACACTAATATAGGCATGGCTAAATATTGAGTGTACACCAATACAGGCATGGTTAAATATAGAGTGTATGGTGCACACTAATACAAGAATGGTTAAATGTTCAGTGTATGGTGTACACTTATACAACAATGCTTAAATATTGAGTGTATGGTGTACACTAATACAGGCATGGTTAAATATTGAGTGCATGGTGTATTATAATACAGGAATGGTTAAATATTGAGTGTATGATGTACACTAATACAGTCATGGGTAAATACTGAGTGTATAGGAATACAGACATGATTAGATATTGAGTGTATGGTGTACACTAATACAGGCATGGTAAATATTGAGTGTATGGTGAACACTAATACAAGTATGGTTAAATATTGAGTGTATGGTGTACACTAATACAAGTTTGGTTAAATATTGAGTGTATGGTGTACACTAATACAAGTTTGGTTAAATATTGAGTGTATGGTGTACACCAATTTAGGCATGGTTAATGTTTATGATATAACTGTATGCCAAAGAAAGCATGACCAGGTTGTATAGTGTGACAGCATGTTGTTGTGTGCACTGTGTACTAATACAGTATGGTTAGGCTATCTTGTGTCCATTTACAAACCCATGTTGTCCAAACAAGGCTTTAGAAATTGACTATAATGTCCATCCTATTGAGACCTCAATAAGGCTCCATCTCTCAGCCTCTAGAAACACACAGGCAGTCTGGATACTTGACAGTCCCCTTTGTTTTCAATTATTCTTGTGCTCGATTTGTTACATTATTTTACTGAAGTTGAGCAGTCAGTGGAAGTACCCGCTACCATATGTCAGCCTGCTCCACAGCCTGCCAAATACAATGCTTTAATGAACAAACCCTGGACCTTTGTTCCAGAAACATGTTCACATCTATCCAGTCTGTGTGTATAAGATGTTAATCAGCTTATGGGGTAAGCCTTAACTTAAAAGAAAATATGATATGGATAACAATATATAGAAAGAGGGAAATAGTGAGATATAGAGAGAAACAGAGAGTGAGGGAGAAAGAAAGATAAAATGTGTAGATATATAGATTTAGAAATTGCAGATCGATACATTTTAGATAGATAGATAGATTGCAGATAGATAAATTGTAGACAGATACATAGATTGTAGACATATAGATTGTAGATATGTAGAATGTAGATAGCTATATAAATAGATAGTTTGTACATAGATCAATTGTAGCGAGATAAAGTGATTGTAGACGTATAGATAGATTGTAAATATTTAGACTGTAGATATAAATAGATAGCCTGTAGATAGATAGATACATTGTAACTAGATGGATTGTAGATATATCGATTGTAGATAAATTGTAGAGAGAGAGATAGATATCTGAAAATCGCATTTTGTTCAACAAAAGAAAATACGTTCACTTTATAACAGAACAAAATAAATAAACAAAATAAAACCTTCATAGTTATGTAACGGAATCTGCAAAGCACACTACGAAAAGAGAATTGTAGAATTACTTCTTGTCACAATGACATACCAAATATTTTCGAATTACCTCAAAACAAGGTTTTAAATATATATATATATATATATATATATATATATATATATATATATATATATATATATATACTGTGAGTTATTTACAGGGGGCTAAAACTATGTATCTCTTTCAACAAGACAGATACATTCTAACCAAAGCCACAAAATTCTTTCTAACCTCAACTAGGTTAATAGGTTTTAATCCGTTAAATTGGTAATATTGCGCATATGCAGAGCATTATGCCACTATAGTGTTTTAAACTCAGAATTCTGATATGATACATGTTAAATAGAAATAGAAAGCTCCCCACTGGGATTGTGTTGTTAAGTGGTTTTAGATCAATGTGTAATGAAAACATTGTATAAATATTTAAATCCTCTCTCTACACTAGACGGTTAAGGAAAAAATATGTTTAGCAGCTGCCCAATGGGCTTGAAAAATAGCTGGACATTTAAATTCTGCTATAGTTTCATTTAAATCCTGCCCTGTTTCAGCAGAATGAGAAGAGTGAATAGACCAATCACTTTATAATGATGATGAATGAGGAATTAATTCACATACAAGCAAGGCAATTTAGGCTTTCATCTGTTTAAATAGCCTCTCCAAATTATTCGCAATTGCAGGTCATAGATTTAATCAATTGTCCAATCTTGTAAAAGTGATATCCTTACATCTCAATCTGTATTATTTATAGAGCAGTGGAGACCAGTGAAAGGTATTGTGTTAACAGGGGCAATTACTTACAGGAGAGCTGGCTTGGAATGGAAAACAAATGTCTTGGTTGGCAGTAAATGATGAAACAAGGCGATGTTCATCTTATTAAAACCCTGTCAGATAATACTACCGCAGCAATGGCTACCTTTGGCACTGCTAGGGACTGTACTACCAATGATGCTCAGCCAGTCATTTGACTGAGGGACGCTCCAACGTTAGCATAATGGGAAATGTAGTCCACAAAGGTTGAAGTGCCACTGTGCAGAGTCTTCCTTGTGGGTAGCTTTATGGAAGGGCCTGGATAATGTTCTTGCATAATTTCTATATCCCACATTAATGGGTAAGCCTCAAACCCTTTACCAGTTAGCGGCAATTTCAGCTACGGTTTTTACTCACTGTGAATAGTGACAATGGGCATCAGATCTGTGCATGTTTATGTATTTGTGAGTGAGAGAGTAAGGAGGATTTGTAGTGGTGTACATCTATCTATTCTATTGCATCACATAGCACATTCTGCCTCTTACAGCCCTATTCTTTAATATTTACAAAGTAATGCTGCCTCTTAGCCACGAGAATACAGTAATGGTTTAAAACTTCTCAATAAGTCAATAAGTAATAGTAAGGAAGTGATATTACTATGTAGTTATTTGTATATTGTTACACATATTTTATACTCAATAGTAACAGAAAAATGTCTAGCTATGTTTCTTTGTCTATCTCTCTCAGTCATCTATATATATATATATATATTTATATATATATATATATATATATATATATATGCAAACATTTATATTTATGAATATACACGACTAAGATAATTTGTACAGATATACATTTCCTAGTCTATTAAAGTGAAGACAGACATGATAAACTCACTAGCATTTGTCTAATGCGTTGATAATTGCTAACTGAACAAAGAGGTTAAGCAATGTTTCTGTTTCTGCCTGTGATGGTATCAGTGTTATCAGTGCTAATCCCATTAATTTACCAACGTATCAATATCCTTTGCTGCTCATTCTACTGTACACTTGATGAACCCTTACCGAAAGGTTAACACATCCACCTCACTCCTCCGTCATTAACGTTAACACAGTGTATCCTACTAGATTTAAATAACATTTCTGAGGAATATTTTTTTCCATAAAAAATGCGTTAGATTTTTGTTTTCCCAATGTTTGTGCTATTTTGTCCTTACTCAGCACTGGATAATATATTCACACATTTATTATGCATCTTTGCGAGAATCTAGGGGATTAGTGATCGACAAATTCACGTGTCCAAAATAATCATTTAATACTGAATGATCACTGTACAGTCTGCATGCACAAGAAATTGATTTTTTTTTTTTTACAAGTAGTTTCCTTGGATAATGAATATTAGTTTAAAATATCCACATCTAAAAATATTTATCATGTTGAGTACAAAAAAAAAAAAAAAGGTGAGCAAAAGGGGGAAAAAAAAAAATCTGTACCTCAGAAGAACCAATCTCTGGGGTGACTTTGATGTATTGCTGTCAAATTAGTGCTTGTAATTGGTGTCCCATGGGATTAACAGACCTAAGCCTTAGAATATCCACTCCAAAATCTGCAAGGTAAAACACATACAATGGCTTGCCACTGGTGTATACTACATGCACATAAAACAACAAACAAGTCTTATCTTAGAATAAAAGAAAGAACAATATACACATTATTATTCCTAATTTAAACTTTCATTGTGTGTACCTGTACCCACTGTTTATTAATAAGCTTCATAGCATAGATTCCAGTAAATAAATTAGATACATGACCCTTATTATCAAATTATTTCTTACTAAAAGAGCAGGGAAACATTTAACACATTTGCTTGTTTAAATGTAACCTTGAGATCTGACTAGTTAATATAGAAGCTATAATATTCTGTGTGAAACTCATTTTTAGAAGATGTGAGTGTTGCACTGTGTACAGTAGACATTGAAAAAACACACTCACACAAACAGACACGCACAAACACACACACACACACATCACTCTACATATCAAATCATTATTCAGTTCACATTTTAAAGAAATATGTTTAAATGATCACACTACAGGATGTCTTAATTTATTTTATATATGCTACTCTATTTCACAATATACATGCATTATTAGTACTGCATCTTGTTCCAGATTTGCTAGCCTCTGCATCTACACATACACACACACACACACACACACACACATATATATAGTGATCGCCAATTGCAGTGGCTTCAAGCACTATTATTAAGTTCGTGTATAAGAGGTAAGGAATGAACAGAAGACAGAGAGCTAAATTAGCCTTCTGCGGAGAAATGAAATACTGGTTTGTAAGTAAAAAATATTATTTCAATTACAATGTCCCTATGATTAGGAATACTCTATCTGTAAATAAGACAACATATTATTATTATGTAGTTTTAGATAGTAGATACATCCTTTATGAATCAACATACAGTGAGAGTATATTAACTGTTCATTAAAGGCCTTAAAAATTAGCTAATTCTTTCATAAATATATATATGTATCTATATAGTACATATGTTATTCGGAACAATATATAACTAGCCAATGTTAACTTACAGAAACAAAACTCTATTGAAACCTTAAAAACCTTATGCACCAATCTTTATCCATACATTTTAAATGAAATAGTGCAAAAGAAAATCAATGTTTAAAATGATCAATAAAAACTAGACACTCCTGTTTGCAAAGTGAGCTAGCAACCTGATAGTGGTGCATTTATGTAGGATCCATGCTGACGGCCTATGATTTAGTTTTCACTTGACCGCAAGTGGTTAAACGGTTTGTACTCTGTAAAGGTTTTTCCAATGTAACTCACACAGAGAGGCATTATGCTCACCCAGCACAAATTCTGTAACAAGAAACTGAATGTATAATTAAATGTATATGACATGCATTTGTATGCAAAGCTCTTAGGCCCTTGATACAGCGCTTTGTGATAAAATATGAAAAGGAATACAGAAAATGCATAATGCAGACAGCGTATACAGTATATACACAAACCCTCTAATATATTAAAAAATTCTCTCAGGGGAGGTAATTTATCAATGTAAAGATAGTCAAAAATACCTCAAATATGCACTACCTTATTAGCAACTGCACAACGAGAGTAAAAATAAAACCCTGTCTGTCTGTCTGTCTGTCTGTCTGTCTGTCTGTCTGTCTATCTATCTATCTATCTATCTATCTATCTATCTATCTGTCTGTCTGTCTGTCTGTCTGTCTGTCTGTCTGTCTGTCTGTCTGTCTGTCTGTCTCTCTATCTGTCTATCTATCTATCTATCTATCTATCTATCTATCTATCTATCTATCTATCTATCTGTCTGTCTGTCTGTCTGTCTGTCTGTCTGTCTGTCTGTCTGTCTGTCTGTCTCTCTATCTGTCTGTCTATCTATCTATCTATCTATCTATCTGGCCAAGATACCCAACCAAGATGCCAACCTGGCCGCAGGGAATACAGAGCCTAAACGTAACAACAGCTCCTCTGGCCTGCGTGTCACTCACCAATCTTTTAAAACCCTCTACGACATGGTGGGGGATATCAATGGATTTTTGCAAGATTTTGAGAGGCAGTGCCAGTTACACAATCTGGAGGAGCCAGATGCCAATCCTGGTAGGCAAACTGACTGGCAGAGTGGCGGAGGCGTACAGAGCCATCTCAGATGATCTCAGCTGAAATTACCAGGAAGTGAGAAAAAAATTACTGGCCCATTATGCCATTACCCCTGACACTTATTGGCGCCGCATTCGAGAAGCTCGCCTGGGAGCTAAGGATTCCCACTGTGAATGGGCGCATCGCATCAACAGTACTGCCAGGAGCTGGATGCAAGACAGCGCCGCTATTACGGCCGAGGAAATATTGCAGCAAGTTCTCTTGGAACAATTTTTCCAGAATATTCCCCCCTGACACATTCAGGGAGCTGACTCTCTTAGACCCCACATTGAGCCGGTATAGGGAGAGAGCCAACACCAGGGAAGTAGGCCCTCATGGGGATCTCTTATAACGTTCTGCATTAGATAATCCCAAGGGTCCCCGATCTGTTCCCATCCTCCAACTCGTAACCCCTGCCAACTATCACCCCACTTTCTTGGCCCAGGCTCACAAAGCCTCCCTTGTAGGGCACCTTGGAGCACGCAAGACCCAACAGCGGCTCAAGAAAACCTTTTTCTGGCAAGGCATCTCCCTAGACGTAGGGACCTGTGACATCTGCCAGTGGGTAGGGAAGTGGAATGACAGCTCCAAGATACCCCACCAGCCCCTGCCCCTTATAAGTGAACCATTCCGGCGGGTCGCCATCGATCTAATTGGCCCCCTTGCTAAGCCCAGCTGGTCCAGGAAGAGGTAACATAGTAACATAGTAATTTTGGTTGAAAAAAAACAAAAAAACCCTTCTACCTATCATTCCAGCTTTGGATCCAAAAGAAGGCAAAAACCCCTAAGGAAGCTATTTCAAATGTTGCCTCGTAGGGGAAAAATTGCTTCTTGACTCCAAAGGGCAATCAGATTTCTCCTTGGATCAATAAGCTCTATTATTAATGCTTATTCTATTATTAATCGCCCTGTATGTTCTGCTTTTCTAAAAAACAAAACACCCAGACCATTTCTAAATGCATCTAATGTGGTTGGTAGCACTACCTCTTTTGACCGTGAGTTCCATAACTTTATTGTCCTGACCGTAAAGAATCCCTTCCTTTGCTGTCTATGAAATCTTTGCTTTTCCAGTCTCAAGGGGTGACCTTTTGTTCTTTGTACATTTCTGTTAAGGAAGGGGTCATTGGATCCCCTTATTAATTTTGTAGCTCTCCTGTGAACTTTTTCTTGTTCCATAATATCCTTTTTAAGCACTGGTACCCAGAATTGTACTGCATATTCAAGGTGTGGTCTTACCATTTATTTGTAAAGATGCAAGATGATATCCTCCTCACGTGAATCTGTACCTCGTTTTATACATGCCAATATCTTATTGGCCCTTGCAGCTGCTGACTGGCATTGAGCACTGTTGCTAAGTTTGTTATCTACCATTATTCCTAAATCGTTTTCATTAGTAGTTTTTCCCAGGGAAATACCTGCTCAAAAATAAATAAAGGGAACACTAAAATAATACATCCTATATCTGAATGAATGAAATATTCTTATGAAATACTTTGTTCTTTACATAGTTGAATGTGCTGACAACAAAATCACACAAAAAGTAAAAAATGGAAATCAAATTTTTCAACCCATGGAGGTCTGGATTTGGAGTCACATTAAAAGTTAAAGTGGAAAAACGCACTACAGGCTGATCCAACTTTGATGTAATGTCCTTAAAACAAGTCAAAATGAGGCTCAGTAGTGTGTGTGGCCTCCACGTGCCTGTATGACCTCCCTACAACGCCTGGGCATGCTCCTGATGGGATCTCCTCCCAGACCTGGACTAAAGCATCTGCCAACTCCTGGACGGTGTCGTTGGTGGATGGAGCGAGACATGATGTCCCAGATGTGCTCAATTGGATTCAGGTCTGGGAAACGGTCGGGCCAGTCCATAGCATCAATGCATTCATCTTGCAGGAACTTCTGACACACTCCAGCCACATGAGGTCTAGCATTGTCTTGCATTAGGAGGAACCCAGGGCCCACTGCACCAGCATATGGTTTCACAAGGGGACTGAGGATCTCTTCTCGGTACCTAATGGCAGCCATGCTACCTCTGGCGAGCACATGGAGGGCTGTGCGGTCCCCCAAAGAAATGCCAGCCCATACCATTACTGACCCACTGCCAAACCGGTCATGCTGGAGGATGTTGCAGGCAGCAGAACGTTCTCCACGGCGTCTCCAGACTCTGTCACGTCTTTCACATGTGCTCAGTGGGAACCTACTTTCATCAGTGAAGAGCACAGGGCGCCAGTGGCGAATTTGCCAATCTTGGTGTTCTCTGGCAAATGCCAAACGTCCTGCATGGTGTTGGGCTGTAAGCACAACCCCCACCTGTGGACGTCGGGCCCTCATGCCTCCCTCATGGAGTCTGTCTCTGACCGTTTGAGCAGACACATGCACATTTGTGGCCTGCTGGAGGTCATTTTGCAGGGCTCTGGCAGTGCTCCTCCTGTTCCTCCTTGCACAAAGGCGGAGATAGCAGTCCTGCTGCTGGGTTGTTGCCCTCCTACGGCCTCCTCCACGTCTCTTGATGTACTGGCCTGTGTCCTGGTAGTGCCTCCATGCTCTGGACACTACGCTGACAGACACAGCAAACCTTCTTGCAACAGCTCGCATTGATGTGCCATCCTGGATGAGCTGCACTACCTGAGCCACTTGTGTGGGTTGTAGACTCTGTCTCATGCTACCACTACAGAAAACATCAGCCAGAAAGCATAGGAACTGAGAAGTGGTCTGTGGTCACCACCTGCAGAACCACTCCTTTATTGGGGGTGTCTTGCTAATTGCCTATAATTTCCACCTGTTGTCTATTCCATTTGCACAACAGCATGTGACATTGATTGTCAATCAGTGTTGCTTCCTAAGTGGACAGTTTGATTTCACAGACGTGTGATTGACTTGGAGTTACATTGTGTTGTTTAAGTGTTCCCTTTATTGTTTTGAGCAGTGTATATGTTGCTTTGTTATTATTTTTCCAATAATGCATAACTTTACATTTGTCTTTATTGAACCTCATATGCCACTTAATTGCCCAGTCCCCCACTCTGTCCAAATCTTCCTGTAAAGAAAAAACATCAAGATTAGTCTATATTACCTTACCTAATTTAGTGTCATCGGCAAACACTGAGACATGGCTCTCAGCACAACGTGGGAGATCATTAATAAACAAATTAAAAAGAAGAGGGCCTAAAACAGTTTTTTTCCATTTACAAAAACCCTCTGCATTCTATCTTTTAGCCAATTTTCAATCCAAATACATACATTTGCTCCTAAACCTATTTCTCTAAATTTGTAGAGTAACCTTTTGTGTGGAACTGTATCAAATGCTTTAGCAAAGTCCAAATAGATCACATCAACTGCCACACCTAGATCTATATTTTTTACTGACTTCTTCATAGAATGTTATTAAGTTTGTTTGACCTGTCTTTCACAAAACCATGTTGACTTTTTTTTCTTTTCTTTTTTTTTCATTTTCAGACGTGTACCGGTTTCTGCCTTCAATCTACTTCTCATTTAGTTTGAGAACTCGGTACAGTGAGTCATCATTAATATCATCCATGTTCTATTTCTTATCCCTATCCCCCCTCCCCCCATCCCTTTGCTTTATTATCTCTTCTTTTTTGTGACTATATTCTTTAATCTTGGAGGGTGATCGAGAGCTTTTTTGGTCAGTATCTTTCCCTATTTCAAATTTTCCGTGTAGATGCCCTTCTTGGGGGATTACCTCTTCTAAACTATTTTTCCCTTTTTATATTTGTGCTTAACTGGGTGTATTTGTTTTGGATGGAGAGTGACAATCGTGTATGTTGAATCTTATTATTAGATACTTCTTTCCATTTTACTGATCCATGTTTCCCAGTGTTCTATTTGGGTGTATCTGTTGCCTAGATTACCCAATATGCCCCTTTCCATTTTAGCTTGCCAGATGACTTGTTTTGTAACTTCTTGTATTTGTGGTAATGTTTCGGTTTTCCATTTTCTAGCTGTTAGTAGTTTAGCTGCCGTAATTATGTGATATATTCTCATTGAATCTTTTTCCCCCATTTCTGGCCAGTGCATGTTTAGCAATATGACTTTTACTGATTATATTCTGATTCAAGATATATTCTTTACCTTTAGCAATCTTTCAAATAATTTCCCCACTACAGATGTCAAGCTCACCTGCCTATAATTACCCGGCAGAGATTTTGATCCCTTTTTAAATATTGGAATGACATCCGCCTTCGCCAGTCTGTTGACACTGTACCTGAACTGAAAGAATCCCTAAAGATCATAAATAGTGGTCTGTCCAGAATTATACTTAACTTTCTAAGGACACTTGGGTGTATACCATCTGGCCCTGGGGCCTTGTCTATCTTAACAGAGTTTAATTGCTTAAGCACTTTTTCCTGTGTCAGCCAGTCCCATGTTTGCGGTGACTGTTCCGTAACTTCCGGTAGCAGGGGCTCTTCCATCGGTTCTTCATTAGTATAAACAGAAGAAAAAAAAGTATTTAAAATCTATGCTTTCTCTCTGTCCTCACTTACCAAATTTCCCCTTTGGGGAAAGTCCCAACATTTCCCCTCTTTAGCTTTTTTCCAGTTATATACTTAAAAAAAAAAAAAATTGGGGTTAGTTTTACTCTCCTTAGCAATCCTTTTCTTGTTTTCTAATTTAGCCATTTTAATTGCCTTTTTGCCGGCTCTGTTTGAGCATTCGCTACATTTCCTGAGTCAGACTGAGGCCATTCAAAGTGTGTCAAGGTCCTGCAGCGGGCTCCTCAGTACAGCTTATTTCGGGGAACACACTTTGAGCGTCAGCTACATTTTCTGTGTCAGAGTGAGGCCACTCAAAGTAGCCTCACCTGACAGTGGCAGTGGGGTCTGCACATAGCTCATCGCTGGGGGCCGTGATGAGCTGTTTAATGTAGGACGTTCCATGCCGTCCTACTAGCCTCTAGGCACTAAAAAGTAGGACGGCATGGAATGTCCAACAAGCGGGAAGGGGTTAAAGGAATTCCACTTGTCTTCTGTGTTTAGTTCAGAAAATAATCATTCCCAGTCTAAATGTTTAATTGATGCCTTTAGTCCATCAAAATTGGGCTCTAAAATTAAGTGTTTTGGTGGCGTAGTTACCAATTTGCTTTTTTGCATTATTCTCAAATGAAACCATGTTATGGTCATATATCCTCAAGTAGCCCTCCCCAGTATCACAGCAGAGACAGTGATTGATGCCCTGGTTAAAATCTTTTCCTGAGTAGGTTTCCCCCAGAAGGTGCTCTCCGACCAGGGCACCCAATTCATGTCCGACCTGATCCATCAGATCTGGGACTTATGTGGAGTCAAAGCCCTACGTACTACCCGTATCACCCCCAGACCAAAGGGCTATGCAAGAGGTTTGATGGGACCCTCAAGCAAATGCTCAAAACTTTTGTGGCTCAGCATATAGACTGGAAAAAGTTCCTATCCCATTTACTATTATGAGGTGCCCCAAGCCTCGACTGGGTACTCCCCCTTTGAGCTGCTATATGGCCACACAGTTAGAGGACGCCTAGATATCTTAAGAGAGTTCTGGGAAGAAAAGGGCGACCCCCAACAAACCCCGGTACCCTTGGGCGACCCCGAACAAACCATATCAATGCCCTACCTGCAACGCACAGTGGAGATAGCTGCTATCTGTACTCCATCCTCTAGTGAGGCCGGTGACAAACCCTCCCCGATCTCCTACCCAGCAGGAGAATAGTCTCGGACAAATGTAGACTGGCCCCCAGTTACAACCCCAAGAGCCAATCCAATTAGACGCAGAGTTGCAAGCCCGCCACCCCATGTTCACTGCCCTACCAGGCAATACCTCCCTCACCCAGCACCCCGTAGAAACCCCCAGTCAAACCCCTCTTAGACAACCCGCTTACCAGGTGCCTGAAGCTGTTGAAGTTCACATCCAAAAGGAACTAGATGATATTGGGTGTAATTGAACCCTCCAGCAGTCCCTGGGCATCCCCGGTCTAAGTACCTAAAAAGGATGGCACCACCTGGTTCTGTGTCGACTACCGGGGGTTGAACGATAAGACCACTACTAATGCCTACCCCATGCCCCGAGTGGATGATCTTTTGGACAGATTAGCTGGCACTACTTGGGTGTCTACTCTTGATCTTAGCCGGGGGTTACTGGCAGATTCCCTTAACTGAGGAGGCTCGACCCAAGTTGGCATTCATCACCCCGTTTGGCCTGTAGAAGAATGCCCCAGCCACCTTCCAACGGTTGGTAGATCAGCTCCTAGATGGGTTACAGGGCTTTGCCTGTGCCTACCAAGATGATATTGCAATCTTTAGCCGAACTTGGGAAGAACACCTTCAGCATTTGGGTACTGTCCTTGACAAAATTAGCCAGGCAGGAATGACTATTCGCCCCGAGACATGTTAGATAGTGATGGGAGAATAATGCTAAGCTCTCAGCTTCTGGCTCCAAATTCAAGTGCCTAGATAACTGCTTTAGCGGTAATGTGTTTACATTTTCTATTGTTTAATCAAGTGTTTCCTGATCGCAGTTGGGTATATATGTGCTGTGTAAACAACAAATAAATGTTCTCTGTCTGCTGTGCAACTGATCGGTGTCCTGAGTTATTCTTTCACGAACCTATCTCAGAGGTTCCAGAGGTTTATATCTGTTCCAGCGGTTCCAAGCAGAGCATTTTCCCATAAGCAGAGGGTCTACTACGTCCAGTAGGCATCTTGTTACAGCACCTATCAAGCTATGAAGGGCTAATTCATCTTTTCATAAGATCAGTGACATAAAGAAGGATTAACATTGAATTCCGCCCTGTCACTTTGTCAGATTACTCATTAGTGTTTTTCCTGAATTTGACAATGGGAATGTAAATCCAAATCCCTTGAACCCATATTTTGATTTGAGGACAGCTGTAACTAAGGGTAAAATAACCGAGTTGGCTTCGGTGAATAACCAAATTATAAACAGCATTAAGATTCTTCTTGCTGCCTTGTTCTGACCCGTTATAAGAGATGCTGATCCACTTTCCATGTTTCATCCCTGAAATAACATAAATAGAAAGATAATTTAAATAAAAAGAGGGGAAACAGAAATGCAGTGAACAGGTGATGTGTAGAGCATCAGGGTAGCAAAGAAAGAAGGGTAGAGCCAAGATCTTAAATTACTTCTAGGCCCCAAAATCATGTCATGGTTTTATTAAATGAAATCAGTGGTCTAGCACTCATTCTGGCATATGCAAAAAAATGGTTTATTACTATTACACTAGTCTTGGCTCCATCATAGGAAGAAATAATTCCAATTTATAATATATAATATGAATATAATTAGATTTTTCTTCATTAAGTTAAAAAAAAAAGATACATTGTAAATCCAGTGCATAAATTCTCCAAGGGCTGAACAAATATTTTGACATATATCTATTCTTTTATTTTCATCTTTCCTTTTTCAAATCTATTAATGGGAATAACCACATATGATTTATTTAGGTATTTAATCACATATATGATAAAGATTATACTGTCGTCTTGGTTTGTTTGTGATTAATACACGTATAGTCTAAGGGAAATTTTGCAATGCAGATGCCACAAGAAAATTCAATGTTAAAATAATTCTAGTATCCATTCTGATAATACCAGTCTGACACCAAAGTGCCGATTACAAACACTTCCTATATATTAAAAATAAGGTGCAAATCAGAGAACCATTCATCACCAGATTAGTATAGTAGATATTTTAAACTTTAAAACAGCAGTGTTACTCATTATAGTTTGCAGAGTCTGAATCAGAACAGGAAAATGTAGTCTTCACATTGCACTTTTATTTTTGTTTTTATGGATAACCAAGACATCACATGTTCTGTTAAAGGCATAGTCTAGTCCTCAAACTCACTTTGGTGCAAGATGAAGATTACTGCTTGTAATCATGCATGTGCTTTGATTCCAGTATGATTTGATGTAGGCATTCTGCATAAATTACATTTTTAATATTTGACTCAAGCCCTCCCCACGTGATTACTCTGCATGTTTAATGCAGGTATGGCAGCACTGGTTGTATAGACACTGTGGTAACTATAAAGTTTTTTTTCCTTTAGTCACTTCCTGTGCTGCTGATAGAATACATTGTGTGGACTGTAAAATACTTGCTTTTGTAAGGATCTCTTAACAGTGCAACAAATTGTCTGATGACATCACTAAAGTGACAGGAAATGTAATTAATTTGAATTACATTATTCTCATTGGTTCCTGAAGCAAAACAAAACTAAATTGACTATTACTCAGCTAGTGTGGGCAGTCCTAGTTTCTTGCAAACTGCTATAATTTCACAAGTTCATCTAGCTGTAAGTATTATATATTTTAAGCAATGCAAAATGTAAAACATGCATTTTAAAGTACTTTGAAAGCACATTGATATGCATTAATATTTGGATGATGTATTTTAGGCACCTTACAGTCTCTTTAAGGGTTCTGTTTGTGACGACTCTAAGATACAATACTAGACCTTTAAGTTGTCTTTCTCATATCCACTACATACATATGGATGCTGCACATATTTAATAGCGTGGGATTGAGATGTCTGTCCCAAGATCTCGTTAAACTTCCTAAACACAAGTGCATAGAATTTACCTTTATTTGAAAATCTGAAACTTCTCTCCTTTTTTAGGTATGTCATGGGAACATGTACAATATAATAAAACACATTTAGATATATAAAAAAAGTAAATGAATCATAATGTTTACACACTCAAAAGTATAAAATAATAAATGTTCACAGGTGAACAATGAGATCACATTATCTGCCCAGAGTAAAAATTCTGTTTACCTTTGCAGGTTTACTCTCAACTCTGTCTCTTAACTGAGGCAAAGCTGATCTATATACTTACTGCTTTGACACCATCACTTTGCACACAGCCAAGTCCTGTCTGAAATATGTCAGGTCCGTTGGACTCAGAGAGTGAACCTAAATTTTTCATACCATTATTAGGGAGGATCTAGTTATGGAGGCTGTCAGTCAGAGGATAAATGCGCATGTACCTTAAAAAGTACATAGCCGTTTACCTTCATAATGAAAGTTTCCCTTGTGCTTCTATATTTGAAGAACAATTGAATAAAAAGCAGTTTTAGCCTTTGTATTTAGGAATAGTTTGATTTTAGCAATCCATCTTGCAACCTTTGAGATTTACTCCTCTAACATAGTTTGAAGGTGTGTTAAGTTGTGACTTACTAGTATAAATTAAAACATGCATGTGTAGAGCTGAAGCACTGTATATTTTAAGGTAGGTCATTAATAAATAGTTAGAATAGAGGAAAAATAGAGCCTTGAAAGACATGTAACTTGGAGAAGATACTGGGAGGCAATTGCACATGCTGGCGCCTCTACAATTTATGGGCGTACTTTTAGTCTAGGTGAAACAGAATCAGGTGTTGCTTGGGAGGAAGTCATGTTCTGGGACCCTTATTTTATTATTATTCAGACTGGGAGGGATGTATTTGGCTCCCAGTATTGTAATATGTCATGTTCATCCATAAAGCAGGACCTGAGAAGCCAACTCCTAGCAGAGGAGAATCAGGAGTCTTCTTGTTGCCAAGCAACTGCTTTGGAAGGTAATTTAAAATAAATAAATAAATGCATATATTGCAAATAATACATAGGAAATAACAAGTTACACAAATCATAGAAGTCTATTAGCTAAAAAGTGAAATAAACTGAGTTGGACAGAAAATTAAGTTGAAGATTTTTTTCAAGTGCAGTGATACAAACCTGACTTTTCCAATTCCAGCCTCCATGTAATCATCTGTTTCCATATGATTTTGGAGCATCACATTTACAAGTGAGATTACCCCCCAAAATTTAGAAAAAATTATTTTTATTATACTTACATTAGCACTTTTCACATCCTTATGAAATAATCTCGTTTGTTTGAGCCTTGCAGACATAGCAACAGGTAGGGCTTGCATATTTAAAACCAGTGGTGTGCACAAAGACATGTCTTCATAGACATGGGAGATGTTTTTATAGGAATATGACATGGACACATTTTAAACTGACATCTCATCAGTTTCAAACAAAACTCAAGAGTAAGTTCTCATGTGGACTGGTAGTGTCCTCAGCCAGCATTAAACACATTTCATAGAATTTTTTTTTTTAACCTTATTTCACCTCAAGGTCGGAATACTGAAAACTCCTGCAGGGGACTTTGGGTTGTTTTTGGCCAACATTTCTCATTGACATCACTGGCGGTTTCGTCCAAAACACTGTGAACAGATGCTTTCGACTCCATAAAATCGGTCCCTAAGAGTCAGACTGCTGCTAGAAAAAGTTGATGCTAAAGCAAAATAACATTTGTGCACATCCTGATGATAAATATAAATGTTGAAGTAAAACTTTTAGAAAGCAAAAGCAAAGGGTAAATGTACTCATGTATCAAACACTAGATCAACAGTTCTTTTTAGTGATTATGAGTAGGTGAAACATTAGAACATTAATGCTGATTCTACAGTGATCTCTCTTTTTTTTATTCAGACAAAAAAAAAAAAAGCAATACACCGTAATCACCGTCTATGGTTACTTTATTGAAAAACTTATGATGAGATTATTGTGTTAAATATTCGTCTCCTCTTGAGAAGCATTACCTTACAGGAGTGGCTCTCTAATTTAAAGGACAACATGCATTAATCAAATGATACAAACAAAGCACCTTATTCAGCCCTCTTTGCTTGTATAGGTCTATCTCGTAATCTTGGGTCATAGGAAAAATCGTACTTATCAGACCCATGAATCTAAACAACATGTCCGCTACATGATAGTGGTATACAAGCAAGGAGGGCTCAATAAGTAACTTTATTTGTATTCTTTCATGAAGCATTCCTATTAAAAATTATAATCTTTCAATTATACACAAGTCCATTTTTCTGTTGACAGGTGCACTTAAAAAAATATTTAGATGCACCTGAGACTATCACATTCGGATAAATGAATAAACACACAGTGAGGAACACAGTAGGAGCTATTCACAAGTGAGGTGTAGATGATTTGAGGTGAGATTAACATTTCATGTCACCAACTTTACTCTACTTTGTACAGGGACAAAAGTGGTGAATTTCTCCTGTGAGAAGAATAGAGCAGATGCTCCATAATACACTGTTACATCTGCAAAGATTTGACTATGCATTATGCATTAGTCATATCATCTGACCACTTATAGTAGAAGAAACTCAAACTTGGGTTTATCTCCAGTGTATAGTAAAGTCAATGGGGGCTATTCACTAAAAGGTGAGTTGAGGTCAGATTAACATTTACTCTCACTAATCACCGTTTATGTGAATAACCTCCAGGGAGTTGAAATGTTCATGGCAGCTCAACTCACCTGCACCTTAGAGAATAAATGTGTTCATACTTTTGTTTACCTAGCAGTATGCCAAGTCTGTGTTACATTTGCATACTACTTTTCTTCCCTCCGCAGATGGAGACATAGAAACATAGAATGTGTCGTTAGATAAGAACCATTCGGTCCATCTAGTCTGCCCAATTTTCTAAATACTTTTATTAGTCCCCAGTTCCCGGTCTTATATCAAGGGTAGCCTTGTGTCTATCCCACGCATGCTTAAAATCCTTGACTGTGTTTACCTCGACCACTTCCGCTGGAAGGCTATTCCATACATCCACTACCCTCTCAGTAAAAGTAATATTTCCTGATATTACTTTTAAATCGTTGCGCCTCTAATTTAAGACTATGTCCTCTAGTTGTGGTAGTTTTTCTTCTTTTAAATATACTCTCTTCCTTTACTGTGTTGATTCCCTTTATGTATGTAAATGTTTCTATCATATCCCCCCTGATAGAGACCTAGAGGGACATGTACTAATAAAATGCGAATTTATTTTATGTGCAAAGCTATTTTTTGGTCTTTGCTCCTTTTGCAATGTACTAAACATTTAACACTAAAATAGTGAATATGAGCAAATTGTGAATAAAAACAGGCATATTTGCAAATAAAATATTTTCAAAAGTCTGTACTATGCGCAAATATAATCGCAATATATTAGCACAACTGGAAAAATTCACCCCAAATAAAAATAAATAGAAGAGGTGCAAAATGGGAAAAAAAAGTGCAAAATGTTACAAATATTCTCAAATTGCTCCTTACATGTTTTATATACTTTTTTTATATACTTTTTACCACTGCACTTGTTTAGTAGATGACCCCCCTAGTGCATTAATGACTGCATGAATTGTCATTAGGAAAAATACAGATGGGTAGTGGTATCAGCTCTAAAGGGTGTGGAACAGCAACATAAACTCTGATAACCCAAAACCACAAAATGAAAAGTGTAGCAAGAAATGATATACGTGTGTTCAGAAACAACATTAAAATATAAAATCATAATAATCCCCACTGCTGTTTGTAATACAGAAGCATATAATATTACATAACCTTTGCTGATTGTAACCTCACCTGATTGTATCCATTAGCAACATGAAAAAGAAAACATAAAACTACAATAGTGTAATACGTTTCCAGGAAAAGAAACCTACAGCATTTTTAAAGTGCACTCACAGAATGGTAGATGTTTCTGCACCTTGAGTGCATGTAATAGATTATAACTAGATGAAAACCTTAGTAGGTCACAAGATGCCTCCAAATAAAGGCACAGACAATTGTCAGCAAATTTGTATTTACATAAAAATGCACTGTGCTCAGTGACTGGTGCAGTACACAAGCCTTTTTTTCTCTTTCTGGTGTCGTCTATGCCTGGCCAGCACCAGAGAGGACCACACTTGGCTCTGAGGCATGTGAGGCCACACACAACTAAACCTGATTTTCAGCCTCCCAATCGATCATTTCTCGAGGCCTGTGGATTAGCCAATACAGACCTGCTCTCAATTGAGTTGCATATCGCCCTCTTCAAATCAAAAGGGAGTGCGTGGATATGAAGTCATATCCTCGCCCCTAGCACTACACGCCTTATCAAAGAGGTTTGAGCACAATAAATTCCAACACAGCTGCAATGACTGGTAGAAGGCATTTGTTACATTGAACTTCATCCTAGTTAGATACTATATTTAAATGGGTTGGATAAAGCATTTTTTGACAATGCTTTTTAATAAAATATAACTTTAGGTGCAACAATAAATAAACAAAGTCATGGAATGTTTCCCCCAATCATATTTCCGATCTATACACTGGACAATGCCATACACACATTCACAGACCCGAGCCAGCAGTTTGTTTTGTTTTTGATTAGAATAAAATAAAGACATCTCTTTGTATCGATATCTGCCCCCCCCCACCCCGCTGTTTTACCATTAATAGGGGGTTCCTGCTGCCAAGCAAAGTTTAGGATAGGGAAGGGGGTAGACATTAATTACTTTATGAGGTAATAAAATCAAACCTATGGTCTTTTTAGCCAGGATAGGCTGGTAGACTGCCAATTGGACATCAACACTCTAAATGATAAGTATGAAGGACAGATAAGATCATCTTTGCTAATTGGTCAACATTTCTCCCCCATTGGTTAATAATCACATATTTATTAGTACCATCACTTGAGTTGCAGATATGGACTACTTTTAAAATCCCTGCAAAAATTAAAAAAACCTTGGCTAATATTTTGTTATAGCAAAGCTGGACACATTAACAAAAACTGCACAATTATAATTATTAATATAAAACTGGCATCAGGGATGCTGCTATAATAAAATTTGTATGGCGTTTTTATGATGAAGGATCAGGAAAACCGCATACAACACTGCATCCCATATGGACATATTGGCTTCACAACATCCTCGGGTAGGGGAAAGTTGTAGATAAGATGAATGGTACTTCTCATAAAGTTGTTTTATTGTCATGATACTCATTTTGGAAAGTAATGGGCTCATCAATCTGTAGTTTTGAATACTGAAAATCCAATACATAAAGCTTGTTTGAAAATGCTTGGACAAACTAGACTGACAAACTGCTGGCACCACTGTAATGCTCTAGAACAGGGGCGTCCAAGTTATTTTTGCAGTGGGCCACTTCACTAGAAATGTATGTGTGCGTGGGCCGCATTAATTTTTCATTGAGAAAAAAAAATACACACACATATACATTCATAAATATATATATATATACATAAATATGTATCCGTGTGTGTAGTAAGTGTATCACAGACTCAACAACTGTTAGATCCATATCTAACAGCTAAATGTAATGATTTAAAAAAAAATTAATTATCTGTTACACCAGAATATTTTTAGTAAGGCCACATTGTGTCTACTTATTGCACACAATATAAACATCTAAATGTCAAACACATGATACATGGTAAATGACTATGTACTCTTAGATGATAGAAACTAGCAAAGGAATTTAATAAAGCTCATTAGATTACCATACATAAATATCTAAGCATCATGTAAAAATTAATTGCTTCACAAAGTATAATAGATGCCTGAAAAAATGTTCCTGTTTAAGAATCAGCGACAAACTTTTGATAAATAAAAAATGGTATGGACATTTATCAAGCCCTAATTTTATTACTGAGGCAGAATGCCAATATATATTCACCCCTAGTTTTTGCAAGAGCAATTGTAAAGACTAGCGGGTTTCCCTAATATAGACCTATTTGACCTGAAATGAAATCGGATTGGGCAAGTTAGCCGAATTTCCGAAATCTCCGAAATTAGGCTACTCACTAGTCTTGATTTTGGGACCAAATTGGCTATTCAGGCCATTCTGTAACCAGGGCCGGCCCTATAATGGGGCAGAGTGGGACAGCTGCCCCAGGCGGCACCCTGGCACAGGTGGAACTTTGCTGCTCAGTGCAGCTGTCTTTTTCTTTTTTTTTCTGGTGGAGCTTGATTGAAGGAGGTCTCAGCCAATCAGGTGAGACCTCTCAACTCTTCTGATTGGCTGAGAGTTCAGAAGTCTGCCGTGATTGGCTAAGTCCCTCCTTCACACGAGGAGCTCAAAGCACACAGATGCCTGCAGCGCTGAGCAGGTAAGATGAACAGTTAGTCAGTGTGAGTGAGTGTGTGTATGTCAGTGTGAGTGAGAGTGTGTATGTCAGTGTGAGTGAGAGTGTGTGTATGTCAGTGTGAGTGAGTGTGCGTGTATGTCAGTGTGAGGGAGTGACTGTGTATGTCAGTGTGAGTGTGTGTGTATGTCAGTGTGAGTGAGTGAGAGTGTGTATGTCAGTGTGAGTGAAAGTGTGTATGTCAGTGTAAGTGAGAGTGTGTATGTCAGTGTGAGTGAAAGTGTGTATGTCAGTGTAAGTGAGCATGTGTATGTCAGTGTGCATGTATGTCAGTGTGAGTGAGTGTGTGTGTATGTCAGTGTGAGTGAGAGTGTGTGTGTCAGTGTGAGTGAGAGTGTGTGTATGTCAGTGTGAGTGAGAGTGCGTGTATGTCAGTGTGAGTGAGTGACTGTGTATGTCAGTGTGGGTGTGTGTGTATGTCAGTGTGAGTGAGTGTGTGTGTTTATGTCAGGGTAAGTGAGTGTGTGTGTGTCAGTGTGAGTGAGAGTGTGTGTATGTCAGTGTGAGTGAGTGTGCGTGTATGTCAGTGTGAGTGAGTGTGTATGTCAGTGTGAGTGAGTGTGTGTGTTTATGTCAGGGTAAGTGAGAGTGTGTATGTCAGTCTGAGTGAAAGTGTGTATGTCAGTGTAAGTGAGCGTGTGTATGTCAGTGTGAGTCAGTGTGCATGTATGTCAGTGTGAGTGAGTGTGTGTGTATGTCAGTGTAAGTACTGGGGAAGGGGGGAGGAGGGTGACATAAAACGAGCAAAATCCTGGAATATTGAGTGGTTAAATATTGACATACTGAGGCGTTAAATGCTGGCATACTGAGGGGTTAAATGATGGCATATTGAGGGGTTAAATATTGGCATATTGAGGAGTTAAATGCTGTAATACTGAATGTCAAAATTCTGGCATACTGAGGAGTTAAATGCTGGAATATTGAATGGCAAAATAATACAGGCATATTGAAGGGTTAAATGCTGGAATGTTGAATGGCAAAATTCTGGCATATTGAGGAGTTAAATGCTGGAATGTTGAATGGCAAAATAATACTGGCATATTGAGGGGTTAAATGCTGGAATGTTGAATGGCCAAATTCTGGCATATTGAGGGGTTAAATGCTGAAATATTGAATGACAAAATTATGGCATATTGAGGGGTTAAATGCTGGAATATTGAATAGCAAAATTGTGGCATATTGAGGGGTTAAATGCTGGAATATTGAATGGTAAAACTGTGGCATATTGAGGGGTTAAATACTGGCATATTAAATGGCAAAATAATTCTGGAATATTGAGGGGTTAAATGCTGGCAATTGAGTGGCAAAATAATACTGGAATATATTAAATGGCAAAATACTGGCATATATTAAATGGCAGAATAATACTGGAATATTATTGGGCAAATTGACTGTGGCATATTAAATGGCAAAATTATACTGGCATATTATTAGGCAAATTGTCTGGCTTATTAACGGCAAAATAATACTGGCATATTATTGGGCAAATTGTCTGTGCCATATTTATGGGCAAACACTGGCATATTAATGGGAAAACTGGTTTATTTTAATTGGCAAAGTGAGGCTGTGGCATGGTCTGTGGGTCAAAATAACATGTACTATGAGGAAAGTGACACTGGCTAGTTCTGTGGGTCAAAGTGACACTGTGGCATGCCAAATCATGTATGTGCAATATGAGTGCAAGCCAAGTGCTGTGGGTGCAATATAGGTGCATGCCAAGTTCTGTGGGTACTGTATGGTGCTGTGTTAAGTCCTTTAGGTGCAATGTGGGTGCAGAGGAAGGGAATAAACAATAGGAATGCATTGTTTCAATAACATTTTTATTACATATGAAAATAGTTGAATATAATAAAAAATGTAAATAAGTATAAATGCAACTAGTTATAGAGAGATGTCTGTGTGTATAGAAATATATTGTTTTCGAATTGTATAATTGTCACCTTGTGGGACTCCTGTGTGTCATATAATAATAATGGTGGTCCCATGTGTGGAATATTTATTGGGCCCCATGTGTGGCATAGTTAAGGGGCTCTTTTGTGTGGCATAATTAAGGGGCGCTTGTGTGTGGCATAATAATGGGGCACTTGTGTGTGACATAATTAAGGGGCGCCTGTGTGTGTGGAATAATTAACTGGGCTCCAAGGTGAGGTATAAATAATGGGGCTCTGGCGTGGCATAATTTATGGGGCTCTGGTGTGTGTCATAGTTATGGGGCATCTGTGTGTGGCATAGTTAATGGGCTCCTGTGTGTGACATAATTTGTGGGGCTACTGTATGTGGCATATTTAATGGGCCATCTGACTGGCACTACTAAGGAATCTGTTTGGCATGGTATTGGAGGAAATCCAGGGGGGTGACACCATGAGTTACCGCACCGGGTGACACCAACCCTAGTGATGCCTCTGCTGCCTAGATCTATCTAGCCACCAAGGGGTTAACTCCTCTGACACTGCCTAGATCTGTCTAGCCATCCAGGGGTTAACTCATCTGACACATCCTATATACATCAAGCAATCCAGGGGTTAACTCCTCTGACACTGACTATATCTCTCTGGATTTTGTTATAGGTCACTGGTCGCATTAGGTTTTAAGGAATTGCACATGGTATTATCATAATAATGTTTTACCATGACTCTCTTTTCACCTTATGGGTGAGCTCTTTGAAAAAATTATTTTATTATGTACGAGGTGAAAATAAATAAATGGTAAAACTGGCCTATAACATGACTCAAATATTGTACAATAGGTTTAAATGCTCAAACATTTAGGGTAACCATGGCCTGCCAACACTTGCACCATATCATTTTGCATATAAAAAGGTGCTCTTGCATTAAATTATCAGTTACTGATCAGTATCATTTTAGTTAATATTATCATGACTGTATGTGTGTGGGCTTTTTTTTGGGGGGGGGTTTGTTGATCAACCACAAACATGCTCCGAATTCGGGAAACATACACGAATGTTGCACATATCAATTCTCCAAAGTAAATATATTTTAGAAAATAGGTATATACAATTATAATATATTAATGTGTTATATTATAATAGTGTATTTGTATTAATATAAGCATTTTTATATTTTAATTAAAAAAAATCATATTTTGTGTTCATTTAATTTATTTTTAGGTACTTAATGTACTATGCTATTTTTTTTAATGATTTTTATTTTATAAGGCTTTGTGACATTTAGGGATGACTTCTGCTATTTTGACTATAAACAAAGTTTTCATCTCATAGAGCATTAGTCCATTCCAATGGCCATCTTTCTCCATCATTGCTGTGTGAGCGAATGTCAGTCATGCTGCATACAAAAGAATCTCCGACCCTTCAGGTGGTGTGTTCTGTGCTGTAGAAGCTGCACACCAATTGCCAAGTCAATTCCAATTCAAAATGGCATTGTCTCTGTATGGTGTTCCTTAGAACATCACTCAAAAGCTTGGTACTGCTGTGTTCTGTATGATTAAAAGATATTTTTGAAAGATATTAATAAGGGCATTTAGATGATGTTGGCAAGTTAATATTACAGTTTGAAAATTGATATATATGTAGTCAACATTTGCATTGATGTATTCAAAATTTTCATAGTTGATTCCTTTCAAACTAGAAACGTGTCAGTTATTAAGTGATAGGGCAGATTTACATGAAAATTAAAACAACAAATACAAATGCATATTAGCTAATATTTAATCACGCACAGTGATATCTATAATCTTGTAGGTTAAGAAGAAGTCAATTGAAAACACATATCAACAAGTCAATTAGTTGTTTTATGCATCTCATAATTTCTGAGATAATTAGTGGCCCAATTAATATTCTAGTGATTATTCTTAAGAAATATTTAGGAAAACAATGAGTAGCTAAATATGCACTTGTTAACAACTGTAACAACACATTTCAACAGAACAATTATTTTTAAACTAATATAATCATAACATAAAGTTTACAATTCAAAATTAATTACAGTTTCTATCCTTTATTTTTTGGTAAACAAACTTAACTTGGTAACATGGCACTGTGTGAGTGCTCTGTCTCTAGAAATGTATAAGAATAGTGCATGTCCCCAACTATGGGAGATAGTAGATTAGGGGGATGGAACGGTTCATCGCGGCTGCTTCACCGTGACCTCTCACACTATGAAATAGACATCGCGCGAGAGGTCACGTTGAAGCGGCTGCATTCAAGCAACCGCGATGAACCGTCCGATCCCCCTAATCTACTAGTATTAGTATTAGGGTTGGAAGGGTTAGGTATTAGTATTAGGGCTCGAGATGATTAGTGTTAGTATTAAGGTTTGGGGGTTAGTGTTCGGGGGGTTGTGTTAGTATTAGTGTTCGGGGGTAGTGTTAGTATTAGGGGTATTATTCTTTGGGTATGCGGATAGTATTATGGTTGGGGCGGTTAGTATGGGGTTTCGGGTTGACGTTTAGGGTGGGTGTATGTTTACATTGCTGCAATGAAGCGGCTGCATTACCTTTCATAGCTGACAAAGTTGTTCAGAGTTCAAACGGCTGCGCTGAACTGTTAGCGGTGAAGCAGCCATGAAGAAATGTCCTAGACGCTTAGATTAGATGAGTGATCTGTTACTAAAAATGTATAATAATGGTCCATCTCCCCCTTATGAGAGATATCAGATTACCAACTGG
Source organism: Pelodytes ibericus (assembly GCA_036172795.1). Lineage (NCBI taxonomy): Eukaryota > Metazoa > Chordata > Amphibia > Anura > Pelodytidae > Pelodytes > Pelodytes ibericus. Next base: position 183,606,430 of record CM069859.1, on the reverse strand, counting down.
TGAAGGGACTTGGCACCCAACCCTTTGTTCAACAAATTAATTCAAATGTAGAGTTTATGGACATGGTGTTAAGTCAGTGACATCCTAAACCTTGGGTCATATCATGCAATACCTGTGGGTATCTTCTAGGAACTGCTTGCTGCATGACACTTTTCAATTGCTTCTTTTTGGGGGTACAGTTCCTCTTTAGGACCATGTCTAACTGTCCCTCTTTTCCATATGAGACCACTGATATTCATGGGTATGGGGATCTCTGGAGGCAGGTAGAGGGTACTTCTGGGCAAGAGGTGGCAGTGATTGAGGGAAATGGGTGGGATCAGCTACATGCCACTTATCTACTATTTTTCTCTGCCATATCACTCAATCTGTTTTTTATGTTTCTCTGAAAATGTGATTTGTGGATCTTCTGCATACATCTGTTGATGAAAATAGATCTATTAGGCTCTGGGGGACAAAATCACAAAATGACAGATACTGTAAAGGTTTCTTCTTTGTTGAAAGTGGGGCATAAAGGGGGGGGGGGGGGGGGGGCAAGAGCAGCATAATGCATGCCTTACATGTTTCGAGTTGAAGCATAGCTCCTAGTCATAGACTTGGTTGATCTCCTGACATTTAGGACTAGAGCTGCAGAGAGCTGATCTATGAGGCAGGTTTACTATGATTAAAAAAGTGGTAGAAAAAGTGGAAGAAAAACAACAAGCAAACAAACAAACAAAAAAAGGACACCCATAATGGAGCATTACCATGCATGTATCATATCTTTCAGTGCAGCATATTTACTTCTTACATGTCATGTAATTATTTATTTTATTTTTATTTATTTAGAAAGTGTTTTACCAGGAAGAATACATTGAGATTTCTCTCGTTTTCAAGTATGTCCTGGGGACCCAGTCTAGAATGGAATTACACAGAGTTAAACATTTAACAGTAGATAAAAAAATAAATACATACATACATATATTAAACAAGTTGGAAGGAGAACATATCATTATTGATACAAAAAAGGAACAACATGTACAATATAAGAAGGAGTTTGTAAACTAATAACAGGTACAATCTGTTTTGAGGATTTGGAAGATTCGTTTCCCACTCTTATTTATATTTATTATTATTATATATTATTTTTTTTATTATTATTATATATTATATTTATTATTAATATGTATTATTGCTTGCTTTGTGTTGTAAATAGCAAACAGTTATATTTTGTTAAATTGTTTAATGAAATTAAACCCCATTTATAGTAATTAGATCAGGAAAATGCATAACTTTGCATCATTTGATCTTTTATACATTATTATTTCCCCCCCAAGTGTTACAGCCAATAGAATTGTGGTATGAATGCTCCAAAAGATTCTGCTCTGTAATCCCTGCTGTAGGGACACATTTTGCTCAGCGTGAGCACTTGTTCAGTCATGCTCCTATGATAGCACAATACTATGATCCTGCCAGATGATCTCACTTACCCACTTGGGTCCATGGGTCATTTTAAGACACCTGCATATAAAAAGATTAATGTATTCTCAAAGATCTATGGCTAATTAGTGTCATCAGAGACACCTATTATGTTGATTGACAGCAAAGGGACACTTTACTGAGAGAGAACAGAGGGATACAGGTCTCAGACTGAGTTACATAAATATTTTCTTCCTAAAAATATACAAGTCGAAAAATGCAGTTGCATTCTTACTATGGGGGACACATATCTTCCTAATGTGCCCTATATGTTACAATGATTAGGCAGCATTTTAAAAACTTATTGTTACCTTGAGAGTATCATTGACATTCCATGTCAACCCCAGTGCATTGAGATTCCATCTAGTGTCGCATTAGAGCATTGGGATTGGTCAGCACCAATAAAGGTGAGTTTGATGATGGAGGATAATTGAGCAATGCATTTCATTGAATTGTTAGGTTCACGAGCAGGGACTTAGCTTATTTTACTCCCTATCTCTCTATAAATGATGGAGTGGGGATCAAGAGCACTGGGTTAGGAATAGATGGGTGCACAATATCATCTTTGGTCTCCTGTGGATCTTGGGCATTTTTTGATCTAATGGGCGATCATGGAAGGTAACACCTAGCTTATAGGTATATACAGTGGTGTATCTTGGTTTTGTGCTGCCACAGGCAGACACATTTTGGGCACCCCCCCTACCCACGATGCACACCCACGACATGACCCATAACCCACGTTGCACACCAAGGACATGCCCCATCACCCCATTAGATTGCCTCTATCACCCCATTACATACACATTGCCAATATTATTTGCCCATAATATTCCCCAGCTAATTTGCCCAATAATATGCCAGTATCATTTGTCATTAATATGCCCAAGCCAATTTGCCCAATAATATGCAAGTATTATTTGCCATTAATAAGTCACAGCCAATTTCCCCAATAATATGCCAGTATTTGCCATTTAATCAGCCCCTGCCAATTTGCCCAATATTATGCCAGTATAATTTGCCATTAATATTCCCCAGCCAATTTGCCCAATAATATGCCAGTGTTATTCTGCCATTTACCGGTAATATGCCCCAGCCAATTTGCCCAATATTAAGCCAGTATTATTTGCCATTTAATATGCCCCTGCCTATTTGCCCAATAATATGTTAGTGTTATTTGTCATTAATAAGCCCCAGCCAATTTGCCCAATAATATGCCAGTGTTATTTACCTTTTAATATGCCCCTGCTAATTTGCCCAATAATATGCCAGTGTTATTTGCCATGTTATATCCCGCAGCCAATTTGCCCAATAATATGCCAGTGTTATTTGCCATTTAATATGCCCCTTACAATTTGCCCAACAATATGCCAGTGTTATTTGTCATTTAATATGCCCCTGTCAATTTGCACAATAATATGCCAGTGTTATTTGCCATTTAATATGCCCCTGCTAATTTGCCCAATAATATTCCAGTGTTATTTGTCATTTAATATGCCCCTGTCAATTTGCACAATAATATGCCAGTGTTATTTGCCATTTAATATGCTTCTGACAATTTGCCCAATAATATGCCAGTGTTATTTGCCATTTAATATGCCCCTGCTAATTTGCCCAATAATATGCCAGTGTTATTTGCCATTTAATGTGCCCAGCTAATTTGCCCAATAATATGCCAGTGTGATTTGCCATTTAATGTGCCCAGCTAATTTGCCCAATAATATGCCAGTGTGATTTGCCATTTAATAAGCCCCTGCTAATGGCCAAATCCCCCCGCCCCCCATCTACCCAGCACTTACCTTTCCCTTTTGGCTAGTGGCAGGCAGCATGGAGTCCTCCATGCTGCCTCTTCGGCTCCCCGGCGGTTGTGCCAACAGGAAGTGCCGACAGTCACGTGACGGGCGTGCTGACGTCATACGCGCGCCCATCACGTGACTGTCGGAACTTCTGTGTCAGACTGCACGGGGAGCCGAACAGGCAGCACGGAAGTTTCTCTGTGCTGTCTGTTTGGCTCCCCGTGCAGCCTGGCAGGCAGAGCGATGGTGAGGGGGGGATCTTCCGATCCCCTCTCCCCTCCGTCTCTGCCTGCAAGCGCGGTCTTTTTTTTTTTTTTTTAAAGGGCCGGATTTTTTTATTTTTTTTTATTTTTTATTTTTCAGTGCTGGGGGGTGCTGCCGCCCCCCAAAATTTGCCGCCCTAGGCATCCGCCTAGGATGCCTCACGGTAAATACAGCACTGGGTATATAGCAACTGGAAAGACTCTCCAACCTAAACCATGAACCAGGATTTCTTTGCTTAGAGTAGCCTTATTCCTGGTGGGTATATTTGTAACCTTTAAACTGTGTATGTTTCCCTATATGTTTGTATAAGCATCCTCCACCAGTCCTCTCTATACATATCTAAACCATTACAACATTTGAATCTCATCTGTGTGTTTAAAGAGAACTAAGCAGATAGTATAAGAAGGATTAAGATGATAAAAGTTAAAAGATAGCATATAGAAGACAGATTTGGCAAGCGTAGAAGACATAGAATCAGAGTGTGATCTTACAATAAATATGTAATGAAAGTTCAGGTAATTAACTTACCTAGAGCACTGAGTGTGGATAGAGCCACACAATCTATGCCTCTTGGTATCCTGGCCACAGCCGTCCCACTCCGACTACATTATTCTCTCCCATTGGAGAGGATGTTGGGTAATTCACCACTGGTGGCTCTTTGATATAGAGACAGGTCCCCCATCTTATGTTTCACAATGTGCTTGGAGTTGTTTCATCTTTTTAAAAAATACAACCACAGGTGTTAAATAATAAATAAATAAACATACGCTCCTAATGTAAATGTACCAACCCGTAGAGGTACTCCTCCAGCACTTGTTAACAGTCTCATCAAAATGGGGTGCACATACACATGGAGATAAGAATAACATGTACATAGTGCAACACAGTATATGTATGAACAGTTTATGGGAGTATATACATATGCACTCACAAAGGTCTTAATCAAGCAGGCTCATCAGGTAAAAAAATCTTTAATTCCTAACCAGCATTGTCCCAACATATTAGACAGATTCCATTACTTGCAACTTGGACATTTTTCCGCTCCCTTCCTCCAAACCATAACCTCATTAGAACATTTACAGCAATCGAAGACCTGTGCTCAGGGGATACCTTATCTTACACATGGGATCGCACTACAATATCATCTACTTAACAACACTGAAGACTCTCCCATGCCACCCTTTGTGGGCATGTGGGAAAACGCATTTCAGATCTCTTTACGTAAAGCACATTGGGGGAAAAAATGGAGCTTACAAAAGCTCCTTAAAAAACAAAACCCAGGAAATGTATAAATTGCTTACCCAATGGTACCATACACCTACATTGCTACTCAAAATCTTCCCTGGACTTCCTGTTAGATGCGGGAGATGTGGATTGGCCCCCTTATCAAATATTTTTGGGCTGCAATTTACTTATAAACAACCACACTACAATCCTAGTTGGGACATATCAGTGAATAAACATTTGCTCAATGAAGCAAAAGATTTGATTCCCCCCTCGCTAGGGAGACACATCCCCTCCAACATACTGTAAGTGGTCTTGAGAGTTGTGAACGCACGGCATATGAAAGACCTGCCGTCATTGCAGAAGACCAATCAGAGCAATATACCAGAACATGGTTCTGAAGAAGACCTTCGGACAAAAATCCTATTGACCCCCAAAAAACAATGCAGAGCATAGTAATAATGAATCCTCTTGTCCCTACCCTGATGCCTTTAATTCTTTAGTCCTGTACTTTCTATCCTTCCCACTCCCTTCCCTTTACCTAAACGTTTTCCCCTACCCTGAATCAATATACTCCCCTCCAAATATAACAAGATGTTATTTTGTATTACGGTTACTACCATTATGGATATTGATGATTATGACTGTTGATAGAGGGGCTAAAACTCCTACACCAGGGTGCATAACTGAACCCTCTTAACCACGCCTACCTTCTTCACCCCATTTTTCTCTTTTGTACCCCTAAGTTATGTTTTCAGAAAATCAATGAATCTGATTTATTACAAAGACAAGTAAAACCACCAATGGCACGGTTTGACTGTGCAAGGATATAAGCAAATGGAGAGACACTTACTTAGATATGAAAAAATGCTCTTAAATCAAACAGGGACCAGCAAAGGCCACAATAATCAGGTAAAGCAATCGTGGACAGATTGTTATACCTGAGGAGCCTGCATGATTAAGACCTTTGTCAGTGCTAACTAGTCATGCAGTCTGCATTTACAAACATTTGTGAAAAAAATAAGTTGTTCTCTATTGCTCAGTGAATTCAAGAGTGGTACTGTGATAGCATGCCACCTTTACAATGTCAGTTCATGAAATCTCAGTCCTGCTAGATATGTCACGGTCAACTTTTGGTATTATTGGAAAGTGGAAGTGTTTAGGGAAAGCAGCAACTCAGCCATGAGGTGGATTATCATGAAGGACATGGTGCATAAGAATCAACAATGGTCTGCTGATTCATTAGCTGAAGAGTTTCACTGGCATGAGTATCAGCACAAAAACCGCACGGCGGGAGCTTCATAAAGTGGGCTTTCATGGCCAAGCAACTGCATGCAAGGCTCATATCACCAAGTCTTAGATCGAGTGGGGTGAAGCACTCTGACACTTGACTCTGAAGCTTGACTCTGAAACATGTTCCGTGGAGTCTACAATGTTTGTCAGTCTAATGGGTGAGTCTGGGTTTTCCAGGAACGTTACCTGTTTGACTGCATTGTGCCAACTGGAAAGTTTGTTGAAGGTATGGGGCTGTTTTTCAGTGGTTCTGTTAGGCCCTTTACATCTAATGAAGGGATATCTTAATGCTTCAGCATACCAAGACATTTTGGACAATGCTATTCTTATATCTGTGTTGCAACAGTTTGGGAAAGTCCCTGTAACAGACCGTCTACCCGACGTAGTAGACCCTCTGTCCGTTGTGGGAAATCACCTCCTTAGCCCCCACTTACAGCTCAGCATTCAACCAGCAAGTCTTTTCTGGACCCTTGCTCTTAGTACCCAAATAGACAGGACATCTAGCAGTTAGGTACAGCAAGATTGAACTACTCTTTATTTGTGATTTACACAGCACATATACACCAAACTGCAATCAGATAACACTTGATTAAACAATAGAAAACTTAAACACATCACCAGTAAAGCAGTATCTAGCCACTTTAATCTGGAGCCAGAAGCAAGGTAGTCAGACTGGGTGTCTGACATAATTAAACAATGGAAGGCTTAAACACATTACAGACAGGGTCCATAATCTACAGGCAGGTGTTTGGCCCTCAGGCCCCTCCAAGAACCCCAGTCAGGCAGGCTGTCAGAATTCACTTCGTGACATATCTCCTTTTTCAGGGGGAGACTGGCGCCGGAGGAGCCCCCAGACGGGGTGACTCCTAAGTCAGTCTGTATAGTGTTCTCCCCATGGCCATTCACTAGTTTGCAGTCCCCACACTTTTTTTGTTCAAAAATAGAATTTACCCAGCCAACCTCCACCTCTCCCGAAACATGCATCTGCCGCTGGGGAGAAAGGCCAAATGTTCCTTCTCCCAGAAATCCTTTCAGCCGCTGGGGAGCAGATAGGGTGGCAGGGTTAGCTGGGCTTGATACTATGGGGGTATCCCATTTAGTCCCTGGGGACACTGATGCCAGCACTTCTGCTGGGGAAATAACATCCCGGCAAGGCACAGTTTCAGGGGTATACTGCAGGGAACAGGACAAGGTGGCTGTGGTACCCATGCAAAGGAGTTGGGGAACACTGCTAACTGCCAAACATTCAGGAGACCCAGGTGTGGAGACCGATGTCCCATCCACCCCTCCTGGGTCATTTTCAGAAGGTAAAGGGGTTAAATCTAGGGGATGCAGTGGGCAGAGGCCAATTGCACTCTGCTCAGATGCTGGCACCTCTGCCAGGTACACAAACTCCCCAAGCGGCAGGGGTGGACCGAGGCCAGCAGCACTCTGCCTCATTGCCAGCTCTTCTGCTGGGACACAGGGCGGGTAAAAACCAGGGATTGTGTTCCAATAGGGCTCCTTGAACCCAGGTGGAGGTGGGCACAAGGAGGGCAGGTCCTGTTTGGTTTTGGGGAACAGTGCCAGCAGTTCAACTGGGCATTCAAGGGGTGGCAGGGGTAACGGGTCTGGGGACGTGATGTCAGCCGGGGCCTCCACAGGGGAAATGGGACACAGGTCTGGGGTCTGGGGTAGGGGCAGGCAGGAGCCAGCGGCAATCTGCCCAGATGCCAGCTTTTCCACTAGGTCATCCACGGGGGTAAAGGGGCACAGTTCTTGTGTCAGTGCATCTGCTGGGGGAGGAGCAGCACTGATACTTACAGTCTCATAGTCAGGGGGCTGTATGTGGTGGAGTAGCTGTATGTATGCCTTCTCCAGCTCCTCTTCTTGGGTCACCAAATAGTCCAGATCAGCCTCCAGTTTGGGCACAGTGGGAATATTTGCCTCCCTTAACTCCCGGAGTTCTTCCCACCGGTACTCTGTATCACTCCCGAAGCCCGGATCCAGCTGGAGATTTTCCAATAACAATCCAGGACCACCAAAATCATAGCCCTCTGTGGGAGTGTCATCCTCCAGCTCAGGGTATAGCTGTGTGGCATACCACCGTAAAGCCCGGTATCCACAATCCAGGACCATCTCAGCATGGACAAGTTCCCCTAACTCAGCCACCCAGTCTTTTTGTTTGGGGCTGCTCACCCAGGTATGGCATTCTATCACTCAGCAGGCTCACATACCATTCCTGGGAGCTGGGGAGGACCTTTCCCCGGTACTCCTGGTCCCGTATGAGAGCGTTCATCCACAGATTCAGGCGGCTGCAAGCTCGCTGTAACATCTCATCCGGCGGGACCGGACCGGTCATCAATTTGTAGTTAACAGCCAAGGGGGCTGCAGTACCATCCTGGTACTCCCTGGTCAACAAGCCAGTTTTGCAATATTTATAATCCACGGCCATCATACCGACTGCTATCCCTTGCTGGTGCTCTGCTGCTTATCCACTGGACTCTTGCAAGGAGGATCCCACCGCTTGCCACCAATGTAACAGACCGTCTACCCGACGTAGTAGACCCTCTGTCCGTTGTGGGAAATCACCTCCTTAGCCCCCACTTACAGCTCAGCATTCAACCAGCAAGTCTTTTCTGGACCCTTGCTCTTAGTACCCAAATAGACAGGACATCTAGCAGTTAGGTACAGCAAGATTGAACTACTCTTTATTTGTGATTTACACAGCACATATACACCAAACTGCAATCAGATAACACTTGATTAAACAATAGAAAACTTAAACACATCACCAGTAAAGCAGTATCTAGCCACTTTAATCTGGAGCCAGAAGCAAGGTAGTCAGACTGGGTGTCTGACATAATTAAACAATGGAAGGCTTAAACACATTACAGACAGGGTCCATAATCTACAGGCAGGTGTTTGGCCCTCAGGCCCCTCCAAGAACCCCAGTCAGGCAGGCTGTCAGAATTCACTTCGTGACAGTCCCAGTGCACAGAAGAGTTTAAGATGGTATTACTGCAAAGGGGGGAACCAACTACATATTAATGTCTATGTTTTTAGAATGTGTTGTCATAAAATTCCCTGTTGGTGTAATGATCAAGTGTCCCAGTACTTTTGTCTATATAATGTATACCTAATGTATAAAACAGAAAATGTATATTTGTATGTTCCCTTGTCTGACAAGTTAAAAACTCTCGAATGCTGTTTTTAGAATGTGTTGTCATAAAATTCCCTGTTGGCGTAATGATCAAGTGTCCCAGTACTTTTGTCTATATAATATATACCTAATATATAAAACAGAAAATGTCTATTTGTATGTTCCTGTGTCTGACACGTTAAAATCTCTCGAATGCTGAACTCTAGAATCATGAAATTTGCACACCTGTTTGCTGTACCTTTCCCAAGATATGAGATATTTAAGTATTGAGTAGAAAGGCGATTTGCAGAACAACGATTGCGAACTGCTACAAGATGGGACAACAAAACCGATAAGGAAACAGAGATGAGAATTGCTGAACAACTACTGTGAACTGCTACAAGACGGAGCCCAAGTATTAATACCCCAAGTATTACTATTATTATAATCAAGGTGAATAATCCTACTGAATTATGATCATTGTAACCTATGAATGCTATAGCGGATGTACCTGTAATTATAATTACAATATAGAACTGTAGTTTCTCCCAAATTTTACTATCATTATAATCTAGGTGAATGATCCTACTGAATAACGATTATTGTAACCTAATTATGCTAAAGTGGATGTAGCTCTAATTGTAATTACAATTTAAATATTTATTTTTCCATGTGAGAGTAAAGCACTGTAATATGTTTTTATTCTATCTGTCAATAATTGCATTCAAAATCTTTCTTCTTCTTTCACTCAGTTCATTTTTTTAAACTGACTTTTGCTTTATACACCAAATAATATAATTATATATTGGTTCTGCAAATATGTAAACAATCAAATTGTCAGGATCCACTTTGGTGCCACCAGAATGTTGCATTAGTGGATAGTTCAGTGGAAATCATCCCTCCCCCTGCTGTCTTAATTAGACAGGAGAGTTATTGCCATGTGGTCAAACTGTCAGTTTCTGTTTCTTCAAAGGCTGTTGTGTTACAGGTAACCATACCAAAGCACAAAAGTCAATGTCAGCTTTGATAAAAGGTGGGGGGATGGTTTGAACAGACTGTATCATTTCTGTACTTGATAACAGACAAGAGTTTTTAAGGTTGCTGTTCATGGATAGGAATCATGTCTTAAGAGCTGCCAAATGCTTATATTGAACATTATTCTTCTCTTTATATCTCACTAAGGTTTATTGGAACTTTTTTCAGGTCTTTATGACTTGTCAAATAAAAATGATATAAGAGATTATTTTTGTTTTGTAATTGAAAAAGATAACTGATATCAAAGAAATATCAGCATATTGCAAAATATACTATTTAAATATGGTTCATCTTCCATTCTTTAAAAGAAAATACAGGCCATGTTGTGTATTTGTTTCTTGCATAAGTGGTTGTTTACTGCCATAAATGTTCACTTAGGCTAATAGCCCATTATAACTTTGATGAGTTTTACTGTTGGAGTCTTAACATTACCAGACTGTTATCTGTGTAGTGTGTACAGACTTCTGTGCCATAGACTTTTCAAACTGTTTTGAGAATCAGAAAGATGGAGGGGGTTGAAGTACATGGAGATTACACATGGGACAATCCCACCAAAAAATGAAAAGGTTTTACTTTTTTTTTTAAATTTGTATTGTTGAATTCAGATATGTCCTTTGTTCTTGTTATGTGATGTAAAGTTTAGCCACACAGGCTAAACTGTTGCTTTTAATTATATAATGTTAATACAAAACACAGCACTAATAGGTGTGCCACCTTGCCAGTGTTGTTTACTGTTTAATTCAACAATATGTGCAAATGGAAATGAGTAGTGTAGAGGAAACACAAAAGCTGAATTTTAGATAAACAGCAATGACATGGACCCCTGTAATTAGTTACAGAACGCATACAGGCATAATTGCAACCATAAATACATACTTAATTCCCAGGAGCAATGGTGGCCATGAAAAGTAGTACAAATGTATGTTTGAAGAAGTAATTAAAGGATGTTCCAAGTTACCCAAATCCATTACAGCATCCCAAAATGTCAAAGGAGGTATCCAGGTTCTAATACAGGATCATTATCATTCTAAGAAATGTACTGAACTTTGACATACCCACAACCTGTGGGACATATGACTGAGTCACTCAGTAAAGAGAATTACTGGATCATACAGCCCTCTGCAAGTTCAGGCAGACCTCCTTAAAGAGGTCAAAGCGAGCAGTAAAAGCTTTTATCTAGCAGTGTCTGTTTGTTTGCCTAATAAAAGTGTGTGTTTTTCTGAAATGTGTTTTCTCAAGGGGTGTAATGCAGATTTACTTTTTGTTAGGCAGGTTGAGCCAGTAATTATTGCAAGCCAATAACAAAAGCTTTCATCAACAATGTTTTATGGCATAGTCTTTAAGCATCATCAGATACAGACTGAACTCTGTAAAGTTTTATAGGAAACTTGACAAATACATTTTTCAAAATGGCCAATCTCTACAATGCCAGGCACCCACTTGCTTCTTAGGGGATCATCAAAGTTTTGCTCTGACAGCAATGGTAAAGCCAAAACAAGCAAATGGTTACTTAGAATCAGTACAGAAAAAAATGATTTACACTTGTTTGTGCTTGGAATTGCTTTGCTACCAAGCAGCATTATTCCATTGTAGGGATTCTATTATCTACAGTAGGTAGATTTTTAGTACGAGGGCCACATTGTAGATTTCAACTACATTTTACATATGTAATGAATAGGTTATTGACAAAATGCATTTCTTGTATTTATTTGCTTTCTCTGCACCCACATCGCACCCAGGACTTACCCCAGTAACTAGAATGCACCCATAATTTACCCTAGCACCAGAATGCACTCCCCAGACTAATCCCAGCACCCAGAACTTGTTCCAGAACCCAGATTGGCACCCGGGACTTGCCCCCAGCAACATGATTGGCACTCAGGAGGTTAACCCAGCAACCAGATTGGCAACCCGGACCTGCCCCAAGCAACCAGAGGGGCATTCAGGACTTGCCCCCAGCACCTAGTTTTGCACTAAGGACTTGCCCCCAGCACCTAGTCTGGCCATCAGGTCTTGCCCCCAGCACTTAGTTTGGCACACAGGGCTTGCCCTCAGCACCTAGTTTTGCACTTAGGACTTGCCCCCAGCACTTAGTTTTGCACTCAGGACTTGCCCCAGCACCTAGTATTGCACTCAGGACTTACCCCAGCAACCAGCACTAAGCCCTTGCTTCTCCTACTGCTGCCCACTGTGCTGCCTTTGCACTGAGTGCTGAGATGTCCAGTAACACACGACACACAGGTAAGGGGGCGGAGCAAGTAGTCTGATGTCACTGTCAGAGACTACTTCCCCTCACGCCACTTTCCCTTACAGTTTTTAGACTCCTGATCTATAGTCATGACATTAACCTATATGCTCTCAAGACAAATTTTATGAAAACACTGTGACAGTTATATTGTAAATTTAGAGACTGTAATAAATATAATCATATTACTGTATCACCAAATTGGTAGCCTGAGCTGGCTAACTGAGTTTATTCTTCATTAATTATAATTATGATAGGTACCCTGCACAAGAGCCACAATACTACCCTCCACTCTGCTGTACCACTCTGGTACTCCTTGGCCAACGGGCCCGCTTTGCAAAACTGATAATTCATATCCACGGCCATCGTGCCGGTCGCAATCCCTTGCTGGTGCTCTGCTGCTAATCCACTGGGCTCTTGCAAGGAGGATCCCACCGCTTGCCACCAATGTAACGGACCGTCTACCGGACGAAGTAGACCCTCTGTCCGTTGTGGGAAATCACCTCCTTAGCCCCTGGGGAAAGGTCCTCCCCAGCTCCCAGGAATGGTATGTGCACCAGCTGAGCGAGAGATTGCCGTACCTTGGAGAGTACCCACAGGAAGACTGGGTGGCTGAATTAGGGGAGCTTATCTCTGCTGAGATGGTCGTGGATTGTGGATACCGGGCTATACGGTGGTATGCCTCACAGCTATACCCTGAGCTGGAGGATGACACTCCCACGGAGGGCTGTGATTTTGGGGACCCAGGATTGTTATTGAAAAATTACAGCTCAGCATTCACCCAGCAAGTCTTTCTGGACCCTTGCTCTTTGTACCCAAATAGACAGGACATCTAGCAGTTAGGTACAGCAAGATTGAACAACTCCTTTATTTGTGTAACAACACAGACTTATAAAAAGATATACACATGACATCACAGACATTAGTATACAATGGGTGGGGGGATGGAACTAAACATAGTTCTTCAACTAACTGGGGCTAGGAAAACATTAGACATTCAGACTGCAAACCAAATAGGAATTAACATAGAGTGAGTAGACCTAATTACAATACACACAGTAATGTACACAACATAATCAGTTTACCAGTTAATCAAGTTAATACAGAACAATGGATGTTGGAGTAAACTATTGGAGTCACTGTCACATTATAAACCTTCAGAGTGGTCTACTCACAGAATTAAACATTACACATAAACCAATATACTAACAGAATATAACTAACTAACAATATTAACATAAATAGTTATGGCACATAAGCCAGGGCCCATAATCAGGGAGGTGTTTGGCCCTCAGGCCCCTCCAAGAACCCCAGTCAGGCAGGCTGTCAGAATTCACTTCGTGACAAGCGTTATCTATACATTGTGCAGGGACAAACCTAGTTAGTTCCCCCACTAAGTGAACTTATTCACTTCAACTCACCTGCTACTCACCTCAGCTCACCTTTTAGTGAATAGCCCCATATGTGTAGTTTCTGACGGTTTTCCCATGCTTTTTGGGGAGTGTTTTGGCCCAGGGAGTTGATAGACATAAATTTAACCAGCATCTTTATGCATAAAAAAAAGTCATACCGCTTCACTCAGAAATGATTTGAATATAAATATTAAATAAGTGGAGGATAATTAAAAATACACCACCAAGAACAGACATATAAACAACTATCAACCTTCTTTAGTAAAAGGTCCAGTACGAAGCTACATTTCATTGAAATAAATCCTGTAACCACTATAGGACCCTTCCTAGTGTCCAAACCTAATGAGGAGGAGTGGAGGAAAATTGATTCAGTTAGGAAAAGGGAGAGGAAAAGAGAGTCTATTCACTAAAATTTAACTTTTGAGGTCGACTTTCATTTTGAGGCTAAGTCAAACTCCTTTGCCGAATTTGACTTAGCCTCAAATTTTGCACCCGACTTTAATGATTTCCAATAAGTGAACAGATGGTTCAAAAAACGGTCAGAATCCCTCTAATTTATATTCAGTGTAAATCAGCTTTTTATGTGTAAAGAATTTAAGGATTTGTCCCCCACATCATCTGCATATCAATAAACTAAACTTAACTTACCTCTAATCTCTCCTTGCATTGGGAAGATAGTCTGTTCGCGATTAGCTATTTGCAATATTGCAATTATTTGCAATAAAGCCCATTTTGTAAATATGCTCTAGCTTCAACACAATGATCACAAGAATAATATTTGCCCTGGGAAAATATTTGGAGTCTAATCTGAAATCCCCAGTGTAATTTACATAGTTACATAGTTTAGGTTGAAAAAAGACTTGCGTCCATCAAGTGCAACCCTTTTCCTTTTCCTTGTTTACTGCTGGTGATCCAAAAGAAGACAAAAAAATATCAGCAATTTCAAATTCTGCTTTCAATGAAGTAGAAAATCCTTATTTACTCCAAATGGCAATCACATTTCTCCATGGATCAAAAAGCACTAGACAAATATTGATGCCTATAATAACATATATAGCCCTCTATATTCTGGCTTAAAAAAGTATTCAGGCCCCTTTTAAAGGCATCTAACGTATTTGTTAGCACCACCTCTTCATGCAGTGAATTCCATCCCTTTATTGTTCTTACCATAAAAAATCCCTTCCGCTTTCATAGACTGAATCTCCCTTTCTTCAATTCATGAAATGCATGGACAGGAAAACAAATGATGTTAAAGCAGTATAGGTCCAAAAGTGAGCAGCTTCAATACAATTTACATATAGTTTTTCATAAAAATAAATTTTTACACAATTTTTTACAAATGTTTAGATTTTTGTTTATAAATATGTTCTTATTTTCTTATAATTAAATATTTTCCTGCCAATATTATTTTTATTTACTTTTCAATTGTTTTTTTTTTTAAAGTGCAATTCCCGTTTGATGACTATAAAGGTCGATTGCGCTTTTTTATAACATTTTGCAGTGAGGGAGAGAGGGACTTCCATCAAACTGTGTTTGGAGGAGGTTCCCTGACACAAATCAGGCGCTTTTGATTGCCTGTTTTTTGATACATAGGCTGTGCCAGCGCAACGAGCTCTGACACAACATAAATCTATGCATTCAGCATGGATAACGCGGACTCCTGTGAGTCTGCTTTGTACATTGGTCCACACCAAACCAGTATTTGGCGCAATCTGCGTGTGTGCTGGGTTTATCCAATGTTTTTAGTTGACAGACTGAATGTATGATGAAACGTTCTGCTGTTTTTGAAGCATCCAATTGGCCTATTTTTAACCAATGCACATTTGTACTTTAAGTTTTACCTCAGTGCCACTATCATGCATGAGTGTATCGAATAAAGTATTTTTTGTATTTTTCTAAGACGGAGTCACGCTATGTACCTTTTTCCTTTTGTCTTACATGTCTAGCCTGTCCTATTTCTACCTATAGGATTTGAATAGGATCCCTTTCTTTTCAACCTGCATACCCTGTAAATAAACAAATTACCTGTTCTTGAAGTCCAGCACAATTCCATCACTTCTCAAAATAAATCAACCTATCCTTGGGCCAGAAACCACCCTCAAAAAAACACTGGTATTTCATTTTATGTAAAAAAGGCATCTGATTGGCTAACTCAGAAGCCTTCAATACCAACTTCACCATTGACTGGGTTTTGAAAATTATTGTATTTCGCAACCCCAAGCTGGCTCATTTCTGGGAGCCAGGGAGTAAATAATTTAATTTATTTTAAGTCCATCTCTCAGACTCCAGGGTGACTATTAATTTACTTTATTTTGGGGTCTGGGGTCCTCTTTGCGGCTTATTCTTTTTTTTTTAATTTCAGGAGGACTTCGGCTTCTTTCAAGTCTATGGAAATGATAGAGGAATTTTTCGGCTGGGGAATATTTCGGGGTCATTTTCAGCAGGTTTCAGCTTGGAATCAGCTTTAATGTCCAACTTACAGACCTATTCGGGAGAACATCAGGGCATACAATATGTCCTCAAAGTTCCCTGAATCAGTCTGGACTTCGGAGGCATCAGTTCAAGGCCAAAGTCCAGTGCATATTGAGTAGACCCTTTTATATCTGCCTGAATCTTGAGATTAACTTAATATTCTCATACATGTTTTCCAGTGCAGAGTTCAACATGGCCAGAGATATTGATGAACCGTCCAGAATACACGACTCAGCTGTTGTGCATTTATACTTGAATGCTTTAATATTAGATTCAATATATGTAATAAAAATGTTATTGAAAAAATTAATTTCTTCTTTTCATTTACTTCCTCTGCACCCACATTGCACCTAAAAGACCATATTGCACCCATAGCACTTGACATTCACATATATTGCACTCATACCACCGACGAGATTTGGCATGTACCCATAGGGCATGCTCCATAGATAATGCCACAGTTTCATTTTCCCCACAGTGTCACTTTGACCATTAAAATATGCCACAGATGTTCCAATCTTTGAACAGCCAGAACGGCCGATTCGAGCCCCCAGCACCCACTGCAGTCTGAGGACTTGTCCCCAGCAAATATAGTATTCACATTATTTGCCCCTAGCACGTATAGCAGTCACAGGACATGACCCCAGAAACCACTTCAGGTACAGGACTTGCTCCCAGCTAGTATTCCATTAACAGGACCTGGCCCCAGCATGTATTGCAGTCACAGTACATGGCTTCAGCACCCATTGCAGTCACAGGACTTGCCAGTAAAACCAATTTCACTCATAGGACTTTCCCCCAGCACATATTCACTTACAGGACTTGCCCCTAACATGTATTGCAAACACTGTCTCACACAGGCACAGTCTCACACACACACACACACCATATCACACACATCATAACCCTGTTATTTTTGTATACAGCAGAATGTAAATTAATTGTAAATTATTTTGAAATAATTGTAAATATTTCATTTTTTTTTAAAGCTTAGGCCCTTGGCAGTCTATTTTACTAAGTATTAAATATCCCAGTTTTAAGCTGAGACCCCCTCCTCCCTATATTGTATTTTTCACAGACACACATTTTATTTTGTTGGTGTACTGGTGGATAAGTAGCAGGCCAGCAGCTAGCAGGAGAGCTCCTGACCCTGCTGCTGCTTCTCTGGCTTCCTGTACATTGCACAGTTAGACCACATCACCGAGATGCATCACCGCATCGACTTAACCATCAATGTCACCTGTCTCTCACCCCTGCTAGAGCATTAACCTCTGGGAATGAGGAAAGCTTTGCACGTGGTGCTAAAGCAAAGAAATAATAATAATAATAAAAGTATAAACATTATCACATTCAGCTTAGGAGACTCAGGGCTAAAGCATTTTATAGCCTCAGAGTCTCCATTCAGGGGTATAGATGCAAGATTTAGGGCTTCAGCCCCAGTATCTCCCCCTAGTGACACCACTGTGAGGGCTGGGGAGGAGAGATCTGTTTTATCTCCCCAGTAATGAGGGTAGCATTTAAAAAAAAAAATGAACATGCAGCATGTTAATCTTTAAAATAAAAAATACTACCTACAAACCGCAGACATTTTGTCAAACTACCCACCGTACAGACATTTAAGTCCTCAAAGAAACAACATGTCTGGGGGAAAGAGGACACATGGTTACAAAGTATAAATATAAATTTGACACCCAATTAAGGTTATTTCTCAAAAGGGACTTGGCTATTGTCAATGTCTCTGGTTCAATGTCGACGAGTCTAGTCTAATGTAGAGATATATTCATAATGGGGTACAGCTTTGCATCTTCCGTCCAACAACAGAGCAGGCACAGATACTTAAAGATAACATAACATGCCAGTGCTGGAGGTGATTAAGCAAGACCCAATCACAGCAAGGTCTTTCCTCCAATCGGCTCATATGTCAGGAGGCTGTCAGTCATCCTGTCCACCATGTGCCCCAGCTATCTTTGTCCCTGCAGCTCATGTGCATCCAATGGGATCAACAAACACCCTCTCTCATCCAAGTAGTCTCAACCACCCAACATTTCAAATGCCCAAAGAGGGACACTTTTACTTTCTGGGAGGGGCTGAAGGTGTGGCTATGGGTGGAGCTTAACTGGAACACTTTCAGCGACTTTATGGCCAATTAGTAACTATATACGTGATCTGATAAGCCATGTAGAATAAGAAAAACGTATTTTATTCACACAAATTAATATAAAAACATATAGACTAAGAGGGCATGTAAACAAGGTGCTACCCTACAGATCTAGTATGCAAATAATATTAAAGACAAGTAAAAAAATGTCTGCCTAGGGCAGCACAAAACCAGGATAGACCACTGCCTCAAACAAAATGGCTGAACAGACATACATATGCATGGATTTATAAGTAGGATCTAGTTAGGCCATTAGCAAGAAAACACAAGCAATTAAAGTTCCACCTTCAGTGTCCTAAAAAAAATATGTTTAAATAAGTATTCCATTGTGTAAAGAAATTGAGTTGCCTTATAATTAGTTATGTCGCCTAAACACTGCAAATAAAGTTTAATATATCTATTGCTGTTGCGCTAGCAACAGTCTGACCTGTCTCTCTAAGCCCTTCCTATCAGAGCTCACTGAATTTCCAGGACCCGGTGGAATTATTTTCAATGTAAAACTACAGGAGAACTGTAAAGTGTTTGAATTTAAAAATAAATACATGTCACATATATTAGAAACATGTACAATGTACATAAAATAGCCTAGGTGGAAATGTTTGATTGAGAGGAATAGCTGCATAGGGTGTAAGATATAAAAACAAGTTATTTATTGCTAAAATTGGGGCATAAATATTGTAATTTTATTTTTTTTAAAGACATTTTTTTTCAGGTTGAAGGTTTTCCATTTGGAAGTTGATACCATGCGACCGATATGTTCTTGAACCCGTGTTAACTGTTTTTTTTTTTCTGCTAGTGTTATCAAGTTCTGCACAGATTTATAGATGAAGTAAATGGAATCCATTGTCCCAAGCGCAGAATACTATGTCACCTACTAGTAGTTAAACACATTTTATGGAAATGTATTCACTCAGCATAAATAAATGTACTGTTTTATTGTAAAGGCAAAGTAATAGGCTATGAAGTGTAACAATAATTAGCAGTGCAATACACTGCTATAATAGATATTATGGCTCAAACTATCCAACAAATGGATTGTAAAATGTGTTCTTACACATGACATCTTACGGCATAGCACTGATTAGTAGCTAAAATCATGTGGGACTTTGGCTATTCAACCTTTATAGTTACTGCTTATGACAAAAGTAAATCAAAATAAGGTATGATAATCGACACAGAAAGTGTAAAACCAAACCAAACAAATGTTGTAAATGGGGTATAAACCTATAAAAGAAAGAAAAAAAACAATGTTCTAGGTAAGATCCGGGATTATTGCTCTCTCTCCACCATAGTTTAAGGGAAGCTTCAAACTTACCTGCACTATACTCCATAACTTGTACACTTGATCTTACTTGGCTTTTAGGAACAAAATATATTTATGTTTTAGGACCATAGTAATCTTGAAAGGTTTATTAATCATACTCCAATCCAAACTTAGTAGAACATCCTTTCAAAACTCATTGCTCACTTTGGTTTGATAGTGCCAAAAGAAAGATGAAGAGCGCAGGAAATGAGGACATTCAGATAATAGATGTACCTTAATAAAAATATCAATAAATATTAGTTGTGAAATAAGTTACAAAATAAATCTTAATTTTTGCCATGTGAAATCACAGACCCAGATAACTTTTTTTCAACTATGGAAGGCTCTGCCTACCATCATGCATACATATTCCAACCACATTTGCTTCTAAGAGTGAAGAATTACCAGTGTCCCCGACTAATTTCCTCAATCTATAACAGGCTCACTAGTGTGGTGCCCACACTTAAACCCATCCTACAAAACCTTCATCAGGTCCAGACTGCATGGCAGACTATATCCATTTTTGTTTCAAATCAACAGGCCTTCAAGCTATTTAAAAAAAACTGTCTGCTCCTCTCACCCTGAAAAAGTTGGCAACAAATATTTAAACATAATATAAATGTTGATACGCTAAACTGATCACAGGGTCTAATAATATAAATGAATAAAATAAAATCTACAAAACAGGTGTGAGCATGCTGCAAATACTGTGTGATTGGCTGTACAATGTATACAGCAATGCTACAGCACTGAAGCAATTCCAATTCTGGTCCCTAATTTTGCTACTTTTTCCATTGTGTTTTAAATATGTCAGAATAATAGTCCTTTTTCATGTGGAACTCCCATTATTTTGTCCAGCTCCTGTATTAAAGGATATGCAATAACTATCAATCCCACACTAACTTCCTTATTACAAGCCAATAAAAATAACTAGTCTTTAGCATATTCACTTAGACAACCAATCAAAAGTAGTTCATGAGAGATAAAAATGCTTCTCCAACATGGCTGCATAGCATTCTAATTCTCCAAGACTTTTATATAGGTTGAGTAAATAAAATTAGAATTTTGTACTTTTTGTTACATTTTTTTGTAGGATGCAATTTCTGTAAGAGAATCTGGATTCTCATAGTGATATGTCATAGTTACATACTGTGTATTTTTCTAAAAGTATATCAACTCCTGCAATTCAGTCCATAAAGAAAATATTTAATTCAGATGCTTACTCATGGATGAAAAGCTTTCCAAGATGACAATGCCATGGGAATTCATTGATTTTCTCCATGGTGTAAGATATTTCTTTAAAAGCAAGTCTTAGTATATAATATGGCCATTCATCTACACATTTTCTAGGATTCTATTGGGTTAAGGTCACTTTTAGATGACAATATAGTGAACTACAAAGCATTAATGTATGCAGTAACATAACCCAACGTGTACAGATTGTAGGCAGTGGTAGTAACAACAGTGAACTTAGTGAAGGATATTATAAACATTATAGCCAAGATAAACTGAAAATATTAATATGGTCTACTTACTACATATTTACTAAATAAATTGAGTCTGAAAATATGTCTCCATCACAAATACAAAAGGTTTAATGAGGCAGAAATCTTGCAAAATTGTCAGAAAGAGTCATTTAAATTTCCCAAGGTAATAATTAGCATATATAATATGTAATATAAATCATTGCAACCTGTGATTTGAATTAGTTAAACAACTAAATAGGAAAATTAAGATGTGGTGATAAATAAAAATCGAAGATGAGTTTAATAAATGTTAAAGTTGCACTTAATGTGCATTATCGGTCAAGCTTTTTGTGAAATATTGAATTTATGCAAAATATATGGATACAAAGTGTATAATATTAAAACATGTTTTATTATTTAATTGCAACAAAACTAATAATTCACCGGTGCAATATTATCTTTGCACAAAACACTGGTACCATTTTATTTTAACTACATCATATTGTACATCGCCATGGATATTTTGGCACATTATAACAAAAATAATAATAGTGATAGAGAATAACTCTATATACATTTGTTATCGTGAAGGAAGATAAACTAGTCCCTATGTGTAGCTAGATAATTCTATTACAATGAGACTTTAGAAAACTGGGTCGAGGGGGGCCCACTGCTAAAGACTTTGCACAGGGTCCACCAGGGTCTTATAGCGGCCCTGGGCATAACTATGAGGCTCTTGTGTGTGGCATAATTAAGGGGCTCCGGTGTCTGGTATAATGAATGTGGCTCCTGTGTGAGGCATAGTTAATGGGGCTCCAGTGTGAGGCACATTTATGGGGCTCCTGTGTGTGGCATTATTAATGGGGCTCCCATGTGTGGCATAGTTATGGGATTCTGTATGTGGCATAATTTATGGGGCTCCTGTATGGCATATTTAATAAGCTGACTGGCATTACTAAGGAATCTGTTTGGCATGGTGTTGGAGGAAATCCATGGGGGTGGCACCCTGAGTTACTGCACCAGGTGCCTCTGCATGAGAAGCTTTTTTTTCCTCTAAGAGCAGTAGAGCATATATGAATATTTGTGTTTTATCCATTGCCTGGTGAATTTATGGCCTAGTTGAGACTGGCAAGGGGATTATTAGTGGTTACAACATCTGTATACATCCAAAATTGGTGTTAGTTAGCAAAACCTTATTAGAAATAGAGCCTGTGGTGAATTACATTACTTGTGTGCTCAACAGACCTGCACTAGCATTCCTGTGCACCATCCAAAATGCAAGTCACCATGGACAATAATGGACAATGTGTATTGTAATCATATTGTGAATATAACATGCAATTAGCAATCCAGAATGATCTTGTTTATATTCTAGTTAGTCATTTGATATTGTCGGCACCATGGACCTTTACTTTTACCATGAACAATAATGGGGAATGTGTGTTGTAATTATAACATGCAATTAGCAATACAGAGTGATGTTGTTTATAAGCTACTTGGAAGTTGGATATTGTCGGCTCCATAGACCTTGATCATTTAGCACTGTTTGTTTTTGCTTGTGAATAAATAAATGATAATAACTAAGCCTAAGACGCTTTAACCACAGACGAAAAATGAAGCTGCTCAGACACTGAACGTATTTATTCTTAAACCGGTGCTGATAAAACAGAAGTTCACTTGATACATTTTTGCAGCCATTTATAACACCAGTAGCTATGCTCAGCAACATTATATTGCTTCCATCACCTGAAATTTGCTGGAAAACTGACTCATCAATCCGAAATCATAGGTTGCTATGAAAATACTTCTGCTTCTTTCCTTAACGCTTGTAAATTGAGTTGGTTAACCATAATGCCAGACAACCTTTCCATCAGTCATAAAACCTGTCTCCTCAAAATGCCTTTACCTAATTAAAAATATAAAGTTATTACTCACATGGCTGTGTGATTAGATTTCCCCAACTGCTTTTCTAATACAAGTTATTAAAAAAAGGTACTTTGTGATAAATTTCAATTCTTCACCATTTAAAAGAATTATAGGAATTTTAATAGTCAATTTACCTTTTGCCCAATATATACTAAACTAAAACATCCTGCTCTTGAAAAATTCTCCTATCATGGAAATTACACACATCTATTAACTTAGTGAATTTCCTTCATAAACTGACCAATAAAGCTAGTGGCTTTGTTCACCCATGACTAAATGAAATGGTAAATGTGTAGAATATTGTCACAAACCTTTTTAATATAAATAGTATAAAAAATATTGCAAGTGATAATTTTATTTCTTTTTGTTCTTCTTTACCCAAAGTATGTTAATATGAAGCCCCCTTTTAATGTTCTAGGCCCTGAATACAAATAAAAGTTAATTTGTCAACTCTGCTTTGTTTCTTGTTTAATCTTTTTGGCGCTGGCTATAAAATGATTGATAACTAGTTTACCAGCACATTTTCATTGACGCCACTGGATCTTTGTTTCTATTGCCAGACTTGTTATTACTGTAGATGGTGAGACTACCTCCCCATTTGCCTTTGGATGGGGAGGTAAGCCCGCTTTCCTGCATGTCAGCATTCTGGAGCATTCTTTTTCATTTTTGTTTTGGACCGTGTAGTGAAGTCATTAAAAAAACCTACTTGTGCATGTTTACACAAAAGGTTAGTCAGAAATATATATTTTTTCCAAGTTTGAAAAAAATAATTAATTTAAACATTTGGAATATAATGTTTCTAAAAAACCTTAACATGTATAGCTTGGTGACGTGCGTGGCACCAATTATTTCAAATTGTTACCTATAGCACCATTTAGCTTAGAGCACACTATGTATTACTCCTCCAATTTTACATTATCCCTGACCTGTTCTTCTTCTCTGACCCCAATCCAGTTAGTAATTTCATTAGACTATCTCCCAGTTTACTTAATGTTCATCCTAACACTGGAATTCTCCATTTTCATGTTCCAGTTTGTTTTGACGGGTCTTTGTGCGAGCTTTCAAGTGGCTACTTAAGCATAAAAGAAATGGCAAATTAATATTGAGGCTATTCACTAAAGGTGAGTTGAGGTGAGATGAGGGGAGTTGAGGTGAGATGGACATTTCATCTCACCATTTTAGCTATGCATTGTGCAGGGACAAACCTAGTGAGCTTACCCTAGTCAGCAAACTCACCAGCTTTGTCCCTGCACAGTGAATAGCTAAATTGGTGAGTTGAAATGTTCACCTCAACTCCCCTCATCTCACCTCAACTCACCTGCAACTCACATTTTAGTGAATAGCCCCATCTGTCTCAAGGTCACATGGCTTGAACTAAAAGATTTTTCACTTTGTGAAAACACTAGGTAAAAGTGATGTATAGGGAATATCTCCTGTGAGATTATGATTGATGTCTGGTTTATATAATAAAAAAGCAAAGTATTTAGCTAGGAAAGCAGCAGCATGCCTAAATGCAGCATTTCCAATGTCCCCCTGGTGGACATGCACTGGCTGGACCTGATGGCACTTCCTGGCCAACTGTTACCTAGAGAAATCCTCCATCATACTGGTGCACCTCTGCAGGAAGATACAGGGGAAAGTAGTCCCAGCTGGAAATTAAACCAACAGTTGTGTAGGATGAACAGATTCTACAGGTGGTGCATTAGCGCAGCGCTCCGGCACTGGTGTGCTGCTGGATATTGGGAGGTGTGCCGCATCAAGCAGATGCCATACGCCAGGCTCCGACAGCAGAGCCTGATGTTGACTTAGACTTATTGGGCAAATTGGCTGTGGCTTATTAAAGGTCAAAATAATACTGGCATATTATTGGGCAAAATTAATAGTTTTGTTTTTTATTTATAATTTTGTAATATACTGGTTTTGTTTGTCTATTTATGATTTTGTAAAGCACTGGTTTTGTTTGTCTATTTATGATTTTGTAATGTACTGTTTTGGTTGTCTATTTATGATTTCTAATGCACTGGTTTGGTTTTTCTGTTTTTAATTGGTAATACACTGGTTTTGTTTGTCTGTTTGTCATTGGTAATGCACTGGCTTGGTTTTTCTATTAATGATTTGTAATGCACTTGCCTTGGTTTGCGCATTCATTATTTATTTTGCACACTTGTTTGGTTTTAAAGGTAAATAAAGGCATCTAGTTCTTGTGTTCTGTGTATGAACTTGACTTTATAACTTATTTTTTATATATTTTTGCTTGTGGTGTGCCACAAAATTCTGGGAAGAGCTTTGGTGTGCCCTCAGTAAGAAAACTAGATTTGTAATTTGAAAAATAATTAAATTTATGAAAACCTAATTACAGTGTGTAAAATTGTGGAAATTGGAAGATTCCCACAACAAAACTATTGCCAAGAATATTTAAAAAAATATTCTGCATCATTCGAAACATCACTAAAAAGATAAAAACATAAGAAATAGTTGTTTGAGATATACTGTAATATTATTTCAGGAAGAATACATTGAGTAACACACATTACAACATGTAAACACCATAGAGTAACATACCATGATATACATTTATACATAAAAAAAAAGGATGAGAAAAAGAGAACAATTAATATTAGTCTATTTCATAGAGCTGGGGAATGTGTCTCTCTTCATATTTTAGTTTTGAACACTACACCATTTATTTTGTAATCTATGGGTATTAAAGAACTGTGCCCTGCATTTGACTTTAAATTCAATAAATCCTTTGCTTTTAACAAGATTAAAACATAGTGATTAGTAATAAAGATCTTACAACAAAGTTTGTGAAATGAAAAGAAAATACCGATCACTAATAGCACTCTCCCACCATTTAAGTTTAAACATTGTGTACACATTCCACAAATCAGAGCTTTTATTGGTGTTTGCTCAATGGGAAAGAGAAATATGGGTGAGACAAACATGAGTTAATTTCATCGTCTTTCTGGACCAGCCTTTCAGATCTCAGCTTTACAACCATGATAATGTCTACTCTCCACAATCAAACTGTTTGCAGAGAGCAAGCGGAATATGTTAAAAGAGTTAAGTAATTTGACAATCTGCAAAGTTGATAATTTTTACGTGAGTTGATCCATCAGTATATTTGAAAGAAAAGAAAGGGGAAGTTTAGAATAAGATAAGCTTTGTTTGCAGTTTCTTCCTGATAGATGCCAATAGGCCGTTTAACTAGTCTCTGGTTAATGGAAGTTTTATTGTTTCCAACCCCCTCCTCTGCAGCCCGTGTATTTTTCTGTCGTACGCTTTTGAAGCCTTGACTACATGTAGCTTGTCACTTGCCCAGGGCCGCTCACAGCAGGATTATGACCACTGGCTTGCTGACTATGTTTCATGGTCCTTTGTTGTAGACCAGGCAAAATGTCTTTGATCATCCTGACAGTGGTAAATTTACAGCGGCACACTGGATTTCATTCCATGTGTATTTTTTGAAAATATAATATAGCCTACAAGAAATCAATGCTAAGCCGTTAAACTAAAGAGCATGGTAACATCTACAGCACACTCAATAAATGGTCTTCAGTAGATAGATGGCTACAGATTTGATCATAAAAAATGGATAAAAGATTACGTATCACATAGAGCGAAACTTTTAATAACTCAACATGACTATTCTTAATGGGTTTTATGCATTTTAATCATTATAGTGTCAATGATGATTATAGCCTTATTAGATTCTTATGATTGAGGGTTCTATTTATGATCTGGTTAGAGTCATCACACAGGGTAGTCTGTGCCGATGTTAAATCGAACTTTTAGCTGGAGTAGTCTTTTTTCGCTTATGCCATAATCATTTCAGTTTAAATTTTTGTTGTAATGCCTAGGTCACTACTTTTACAAGGTTGCTGTAAACAACATATTTCCTCTGTGGTAACAAAGGGTTAACTATTAAGATGGTATAATACGATTTATTTATTCACTTATTTTATATAGAAGGCACCCAACCACACACACACACACAAAAATAATAATCAGAGCAAAAAAAACAATTTTAGTGCTTTTATTTTACACAGGAAGAAAAGGTTAGACTGGTGTGATCTCGTATGTGCATATCTTGATATTAATATATTAAACTGTTAGTAGATTATTAAAGCAAATACAAAGTGTTTTGCACATTTATTTTGTACACACTGTATATAGTAGTGTATCTTCCACAAAGTAAACAAGGCACTTGCCTAGTGCGGCACTTCGCCAGAAGGCTTTGTTAAAGCCCACTTCTGGTGCTTCAAACATTTTCGCTCCCTCCCCCACCGTATAGCAAGCTTTAGGTCCTTTCAATTAATCTGGGTGATGGGGGCATGTAATGGACATGGTGGGGGTTTGTAATGAGGGTGATAGTCTGTAAGGGGGTTGATGGGGCATTTAGTGTGTATGCAATGTGGGTGATGGGGCATGCAATGGGCTGATTGGGCATTTAATGTGTGTGCAATGTGGGTGATGGGGCATGTACTGGGGTGATGGGGCATGTAGTAGGTGTGCAACGTGGGTGGAGGGGTGCCCGAACTTAGTCTGCCTAGGGCAGCACAAAACCAAGATATACCACTGACTGTATAACCAATTTCACTGTACTTGCAGCATGCTCACACCTGGTTAAAAAGCATCATAATATACATTTATAGCATTTTACCCTGTAACAAGCTTATGGCAGCAACAGTTTCTTCTCCCTGCTTGCACATGATTGAGATTGTTGGCCTTCAAGTGGCGGGTGAGCATAATTATGCTTTGGAAAATGTATACATACCTCCCAACATTTCCCTCTGTAGAATTCTGATGCCAGGGGGTGGAGCCTAGGTGGTCAAGTGCGTGGTGGCACTGTCAGTCATCCTGAAAGCACTACTCACATTTTCCGGTGTCGTAGACTTCAAAAGTCTTCAAAATTATGGTACATATAGTCCGAAAGTGGTGGTAAGGCATCATAAGATGAAACAGAGCTATATATTCACATTATTTTCTATTTTATTTTTTCAGAATGTACAATAGAAAACTTCTCAGATGTTACAAAGCAAAAAACATAGAAAACATAGAGAATATAAGAACAGTTTGTGTAACCTTGTTATCAAAATTGAAAAACACATAAAAACCTATTCAAGTAACCAAAAAAATGTTGTCAAGTCGTTTTGGTTTGCCCCAATAACTCCCAATGGGAAAAATGGGTTCGTTTAGGATCATATGTGAACAATACCAATCCGTATATTGGAATATGTCTTTAATTTTGCCCTTTATTGTATCATCCGTGGAATTAATAGAGTCAGACCATAGGACAAAGAAGGATTTGGTCTTTTTTTCTTTTAACAAACTTGCTCCAATCATTCAATTCTCATTATATGATATAGTTTGGATTTTAAGATAGCAGGTCAGGGATGGAAGTTCTGAAACCATTGATGCATTACTGATTGGGAAGTCATTGCCAGAAATACATGTAGATTTTGTTTGTTGCCAGTGTATTGGGTATCAATGAGGTCCAAAATAGCAATTTTTGGGGAGATTGATTGTATGGGGATGTCCATCTTTTTAAAATATTGCAAAACAGGGGCAGGACCAGAAACAGTGTAAAGGATCTACATTTGTTGTTCCACATTTGTAAGTAGACCCATTTTAATCAATTGATTTGGAGCAAAGTAAGCATAATCAGCTATATTTAGTGATTTGTCTTTGTATAAGGAAAATGGAAGCGCTTTTATAATCTCAATGTGGAGGGTCGTATGTGGGATGAGAGGGTGAGAGTATTGAGAGAATTGTTTCAGTCTAAGTCTGAAAAGAAGCAAATCGGTGATGAAATGGAAAAACTTGAAAGGAAATAAAAGTGGGTATTTTGACGGTTGGATAATGTTTGAAAAAGTCCCCATATTCATATATAGTCTGATTGTCTTGACAAATAAAGGGAACAAAAGAGTGTTTGCCCTGCTGGTCCCAGGAGCTGTATGTGTGTGTAGCCGTGCCGTTCTGAAAGATCTGGTTTTCTAACCAGGATTGGAACAAAGCGTATTGCCAAATCAGGCCCAGTTTCCATCAAACAATTTTCCTGGCTCTAATGTTTGAAGGAAGCAGAGAAAAATGTATTTCTAATGCTACCTGCAATAGATATTTATATACAAATATATAATGTATATATTTAAATTTTACATCCATGCTTTTTCATATCAAAGAGAAACTCAAAATAATTAACTTCTGTTTCATAAAAAGCAGCACATTCAATGAATTCTCTGTGGGCCCATTTGGATTCATAGGTAATCTCACTAATTCTCAGCAATATCTAAAGCTATGAATATTTGGCATACACCTCATAGTCCATTACTTTAGTTCAGTGATCATTATTTTAAGAATTTCAGCTATCGTATCTTACCACTGCCTTTTATAGCACTGTCTTAACGAGGTCAGTTCTATTAGTCGTGATGAACTAATCGATATTATTTTCGATCCCACTTATGATATTTCCTTAAAAGCACATAAGATACCATTGCAGGTGAATTCTTTTTTATTTTTATTAGAAGATTACAAAATACAATCAATATATATCAATAATTCGGTATACATATACAAGACACGTTGTCCATAAGTTCATATTGATTACTTCCCACAAAAATACAAAATACCATAACCGTAGATATATAGCCCTTCCTCCTTTCTCATGAATGCACAGTGAGAAGAGAAAAAAAAAAAGAAAAAAGAAGAGAACGAAAAAAGAAAAGGGGAAGAGAGAACACATATATGAATGCCATTATATTACCCATTTCCTCTCTCCTCTCATCACCCAAATATCCGAGCATACATACTAAGGATTTTAAAGAAGCACAGGTTTATAAATGGACATATGTATTTAGTTATATGATTAATATTAAAAGGCCGTTGTGGCTCGAGGAGTGTGGGGTGGGCCCCTGTTACTCTGCCCGGGGGGGTGGGGGGGGGGGGTTGGCTTCGTCAAATCACTATTATTTTCCGTTTAATACTCCATAAATGTGCAGGTTGCCCCTTTATGAGTGTGACACTGTTTCTATCATAGCATCAAAATCTTCCTTATGTATTTTACCCCGTTCCAGTTGTAAATGGATTTCCTTCTCCTTTCTTAGCTGGAAGGTAACCTGGTTCCTGACCTCCGGCCAAGTAGGAGTCAGAGTAGATTGCCAATTCCTGGCTACTGCCAGTTTGGCTGCAACCAGGAGGTGGGCAATCAGGTTTCTGTATTCCCTTGGGCAGTTATGTTCGTCCAGATGTAATAACATTGATTCTACACTGCATACCATATTCATCTTGCAAATTATATTAATTTTCTTAAGCACCATCTCCCAGTATAATTTAATTGGGGCACATTGCCACCAAATGTGGATATAATTTCCTCCTGGATGCCCACACCTCCAACATTCATCTCCTTTATTTGGGTACATTTAAGCTAAACGACTTGGATCCAGGTACCATCGATTTAGAACCTTAAATTGTGTTTCCGCCACATTCAAGCAATGCACGGCTTTGTTAACCCTCTGGAGAGATCTATTCCAATCTTCTCTAGGGATCTGTATAGAAAGATCTTTCTGCCATTGGAGAACGGCTGTAGGACTGTTTTTTTACTTAATCTCTCTCAGGATTTTAACTATATTCTAGAGGAGATCTTTAAAGTCTTTCTGTAGTATTATTTGTTCCAGTTTTAATTCTACCTTCGTTTGGGCTTCATAGGCGTGTTTCAGGAAGTATCCCCTTAATCTTAGATAGTTAAAAATTTCTCTGTTTGATATTCTCAGCTCTTCAATCAGCTGAGGGAAGGTTTTTAAACCTTCACCGCCATATAAATCATCTATAGATTTTACCCCCTGTTTGTCCCAATTTGTTAGATTTAGATCTACTATATTGTGGCAAATATGTGTTATTGGACAACTTGTCAGTATTCTGTTCTCTAGCTGGATTTTTTTCCTGAACTTTTGCCATACTGAGTGTACTTCCCCCAGGACCAAACTAGCATCCTCTCTTCTATCCCTGGTTTGATCCTCTTTTTTAGTGTGCCAAAACATTGCCCCTATATCTTTCACCCCTGTAAGATCTTGTTCGATTCTATACCAGCCTTCTCCCTGAGAACTGGCTTTCTGTGTTACCAGGGCTTGGGCTATCATGCTAGCTTGATGGTACTCCTCTATGTTTGGTACCCCCAGTCCACTATGTGCTGTCTTAAGTGAGAGGGAGGATGCGTTAATTCTGGGGCGTTTCCCCTGCCAAATAAACTGATTCATGGCTGATTGGATCATCGTTAGCCAGGGTTTAGGTATATTAAGTGGTATCATTCGAAAGAGGTATGACCGTCTTGGCAATATATAGGATTTGATTATGTTTATCCTCCCCCACCAGGACAGGCCCAGTGGCTTCCATTCCAGTAACTGTCTATTGGGTTTTTGTAATAATGACAGAAAATTTAGCTCTATGGTCTCAGATGGATCTATACCTATTTTGACCCCAAGGTAATTAATATATTGACTTGCCCATCTGAAATCGTATCTCCCCATCAGCTTTTGTTTCTCTCTCTGCAAGATATTGCTTGGAAGTACTATAGATTTATTCAAGTTTAGTTTATATCCTGAGAGTTTCGAGAACTTATCAATTACAGCCATTAGCTCCTCCAAGGAGTCACATGGTTTCTGGAGCGTCAAAATGACGTCATCTGCAAATAGGTTATTCTTGACTGGACCTCTAGATGTCTTGAGTCCATAAATTTTGGAGTTGTCTCGAATTGCTATGGCCAATGGTTCAATTGCAAACAAATACAAGAGAGGGGAGAGGGGGCACCCCTGTCTTACTCCATTGGTCACTTTGAACCAATCTGTTGTGAATCCCCTATTCACCACTCTCGCTGAGGGAGATGTATATAGGGCCATAATTTTCTCCAATATTTTCCCTCCAAAACCAAATGCCTGCAGTGAGTGTCCCATATAGCCCCAGCTGACCCTGTCGAACGGCTTTTCCGCGTCCAATGACAGGGTCAGCAGGGGCCCAATCGGATCTCCTGGATGCATCCAAAACATCCAAGAGTCTCCTTATATTATTTGTGGATAAACGACCTGGGACAAAACCCACCAGGTCTGGGTGTATCAGATCTGACACTACTTCCTTCAATCTCTCAGCTATTATCGATGCATATAACTTGATGTCTACATTTAGCAGGGAGATTGGGGCGATAGTTTGCCACTTGCTCTTGATCTTTGTCTTGCTTGGGTATAGGCACGATATTTACCTGCAACATCTCAGTTGGAATATCTTTATTAGCACCGAAGTCGTTAAATGTATCTAGAAGATCTTGTTTTATATTGTCTGCGAACAATTTAAAGAATCGATTAGATTCCCCGGACCAGGGGATTTATTTAACTGTAATTTATCTATTGCTGTCTGTAATTCTTCGATTCTAAAAGGGTTGCTCAGCAGTTGTAATTGGTCTTCTCTTAGTCTAGGTATATTTAAGGATGACATAAACTCCTGCCCTTCATTGGCTAATAGGTTTTCGGGGAGGTTGTAGAGAGATTGGTAGAAATTCTTTAAACAATTCTCCGATCTTTTCAAGAATCAAAACCAAGTCCTGCCCTGACCTAATCTTGGAAATGACCCTTTTTGTTTTTTCTTTTCTGAGTCTATTAGTCATCCATCTATTTGCTTTGTTGCCTTGGTAGTACCACCTTCTTTGGACGCTACCCAAAGCCCGATTGGTCCTTGTTATCAAGATCTCATTTATATTGTTTTCAATTTGCCCCACTTCTTGTGCTGTTTGTATATTGGGGTTTATTTTATTCTGATCCTTCAAGGCATCTAGTTGGATATATAATTCGGCCAGAGTACGTCCTCTATTATTTTTACCTATCACTCCCAGTTTTATTAATTGTCCTCGGATCACACTCTTACATGCACACCAAGTCGTAGGTGTGTCTACTCCCTTATCCCTATGTTCTAGGAAGAATCTATCTGTGGCGTATTTAATTGACTCTCTGTTGTCTTTATTGTTTAGTAGATAGTCGTTTAATCTCCATTCTGTCCTGTTTACATTTCTTAGGTCATTCAGTTCCATAACAATTGGGCTATGGTCCGACCAAGAGATGTTCATAATTTGTATATTTTTAATTCTTTTGGTCAGTCCCAGTCCCCCCAAGACTAGGTCAATTCTAAAATAAGCTGTGTAGGATTTTGAGAAGCATGTAAAATCCTTTTCCCCTGGATGAAAAATTCTCCACAGGTCAAGAAGTTCATGCTCTTTAGTCAATTCTCTAAGTTTCCTAGCATTATTCTTTACATTTCTATTCTGGTTACTGCCCTTTACGTTTCTGCTGTCCATTTCTGGGTCCATCAGGCAATTAAAGTCTCCCAGAAGTAGCAAAGTGCCCTTTTTGATTCTTTCTATTTTTTTAAAAAACCTTTTTAATAAATTTTATCGGAGAGCTATTAGGTGCATAAATGTTAGCAATTGTAAAAATCCTGTTGTTGATTTCTACTATAAGAATCAGAAATCTCCCTTCTGGGTCGAAGTCCTGGTATAGGACTTTAAGTGATAGGTCACCTGAAAACAATACTGCTACTCCTCTCTGCCACTTACTTTCCAGAGCTGCAGTAAGTACATATGGAAATCCCTTTGATTTTATCCTACGACAGTCTTTAGCCCTCCAGTGTGTCTCCTGGAGCGCAGCTATTTGTATTCGTTCTTTCCTTAGAAATTCTAACATCATATACCTTTTTTGTGGTGTGTTAGCACCTTGCACATTGACCGATACTATCCTAACCGCAAGGACTGGTTTTCGCCCCCCACCCTGGCACAGCCACCAAGGCCCCTTCCCCTATATCCCCCTCACACCTCAAAAACAATACCATACTATTCCCCCACCCCACTTTAGAGGGATTTAATACATCCCTCTAACGATTAGATCCACTCCTCCAAGAAAGAAGAAGGGGTCCAATCCAAAATACGTTAGGGCACCGTGCTCCACGGCTGCCCTGCTGGCCCTGCCAGAGAGACGGAGTTGTTCTTTATTTATCCCCCTTCTCCTAGCTGGATTGGTCCTTCCAAACCAGGGAGAGGGGGACACGTGTCCAGAGAGGCCACTAGGCCTCAAGAAGATATACTTTTCTCATCCCCCATCCCTCCCATCCCCGCCAAAATCATCAAAAATGTTCCAATAATAGTTGTGTCATGATAGTGCCTCTCATGTACTTTATATTTATGTTAAATATTCCTTAAACAACATGTGGAAGAGAGGGGGGGAGAAAAGAGGAAACAGGTGAGTAAATAAGCAAAGGATGGGGAAAGGGGGAAGAAAAAGAAAAAAAAACAACAACGATATATACACATATGCAATGGAATTTCCTTGCAGGTGAATTCTTAAGAACAAAACGTGCGTAATAAATTATTATGTAATAATGCGCATCTAAAGAACTGATAAACAGTCTCATAAAAAAAAAGCCAATAGCATTCACAATCATAAATTAAAAATGTAAGAACTCAAAAAGACTGTAATGATTCTACTACACGCTTTGTGATGTGGTTACAGTGGTCCCCACAAGACTCATGGTGCTATTTTATCTCCTCTCTACAAATATTCACCTACACAATCCTCTTCCCAAGACCGTATAACGTAGTTCTGACACTAATTGGCCGGAATATCTCTAATATTAATGGGCGCCTTGGCAAGCCTCAGCTCAAGTGCCCTCTAAACAAGTTCCTGATGTCCTCTGCAACACAGAACCTCCATCCCAGAACCCACCTGGACCCATTGTAGGGCTAGTTCTGAACAAACCTACATTTAATGTATATACAGACACAAACAAATCCTGTGTACAGCAGCAGCTCACTGACAGAAAGTGGAGCTTGTCCTGTTGATTGCAGCATAGACAATCACATGGGAGGAAGACATCTCCTCTCTGATTGGCTATAGCTTCCCAGAGATACTGTGACAGCTTCAGTTACTTAATGTGGAGCACCAATTAGAGCAGGGAAAACAGAAAAGAAAGTGAAACCATGGGGTACAAAGGGCAGCTGCTGTTGGCTACTGCACTATGTGTGGGCACTTGGAAGCTCTTTCTTTTACCCGGCCACGATAATTGGCACCCACTACATTGTTGTAAAATATGAAAATATATTGTGTAAATACCCTTTGTTGACTAATGGGACACTTGACTGTAAGCTTTCAGGAATAAGTTTAAATGGTGAATACCCTGTGTTGTATAGCATATCAACTAGGTCCTGATAGCTTACAGTCCATCAAACTGGGGATTTGATTGTAAGCTTTCAGAACTAAATTGATATGACATTTTCTAGTTAGTGACATTCCTTGTGTTATTTACCATATCAACTAAGGCCTGAAAGCTTATAATCAACTTTACAGTTAGTCAGCAAAGGGTAACATTTTAACTCTACTTGTGTCCTGGGGTATATAAGAAGTCAGCAGGATAGAGAGTTATCCTTGCTTGCTTGGAGGTTCTTGTTGCCATGTTGTATGTACAGAAATTTAACTTTGTTAATGGCATTCGTACCATTTGCACCAAGGCCTAGAATAAAGACAGTTAAACTCACAATGAAATATTTTAGATGTGGTACCAGCAGCTCCACATGTGACAACATCTTTGTCCTTAAAAACCCTAGCAAGAATGAGAACAGGTTAGAACAGGTCTCATCTTATGAGAGTTGGCAGGGAAGTTATGTACTTTGTATCAAAATATCCATTTAAAATCTCAAATGAATCAAGATGGTTTTTAAATGTTGTATGCACAGTAGGTAATTTGTATTAATTACTATATAGGGCTAAAATACTCAGCATCATATTGGCTTTGAGTACACAATTTAATGGGCAGTGAATAGTCTCTGCATTTTTTATTCTTCTGAAAAATAAGTTTGACTTATTATTCAATTCAGATAAACATGTTTATTAATACTTTATCTTCATTTCAACCCAGCTTTATTGGACATTTAGAGAATTTGATTACAAGTATCTTGTAGCAGGACAGTTTTTAGCTTTCACCAACAGAGAACTGAACATTCCTACTTTTCAATTTGTTTATAGTTTTGGTATAGATTGGAGGACATTTTTCTATTTTTGAAAACAATGCTGAAAACATGCGCACTGTGTATGCGCACAGCATAGGCGTGCGCACGGGGTGTGCCGGGTGTGCCTGGGCACACCCTAATCCGTGCAGGGCCGTCTTTAACGCGGGGCAAACGGGGCAGCTGCCCTGGGCCCATTTACTCCTGGGGGGCCCCAAGGCAGCTGTCCCGTGGGCCCCCAGCCCCTGCTACCGCGTTCACAGCGCATTGCGCTTGTGAACGCTTTTTTCCGGCAAGCCGCATCCGATGGATGCGACGGCCGAAAAAAAAAAAAAAAAAAACTGACGCCGGATGTGACGTCGCGTCACATCCGGTTTCGGTTTCTGTTTCCCTCCTCCGTGCAAGAGGGAAGACTGCACGGAGGAGACATCCGGCGGGGGACACGGAGCAGTGAAGTGTAAGTACGGGGGGGGGGGGGGTGTCTGGCTGGCACAATATTCCTGGTATCTGACTGGCACTATATTACTGGGTATCTGATTGGCACAATATTACTGGGCATCTGACTGGCACTATATTACTGGGCATCTGATTGGCACTATATTACTGGGCATCTGATTGGCACTATATTCCTGGTATATGATTGGCACAATATTACTGGGTATCTGATTGGCACAATATTCCTGGTATGATTGGCACAATATTACTGGGCATCTGATTGGCACTATATTACTGGGTATCTGATTGGCACAATATTACTGGGCATCTGATTGGCACTATATTACTGGGCATCTGATTGGCACTATATTACTGGGTATCTGGCACTATATTACTGGGTATCTGATTGGCACTATATTACTTGGCATCTGACTGGCACTATATTACTGGGTATCTGATTGGCACTATATTACTTGGCATCTGATTGGCACAATATTACTGGGTATCTGATTGGCACAATATTCCTGGTATGATTGGCACAATATTACTGGGCATCTGATTGGCACTATATTACTGGGTATCTGATTGGCACAATATTACTGGGCATCTGATTGGCACTATATTACTGGGCATCTGATTGGCACTATATTACTGGGTATCTGGCACTATATTACTGGGTATCTGATTGGCACTATATTACTTGGCATCTGACTGGCACTATATTACTGGGTATCTGATTGGCACTATATTACTTGGCATCTGATTGGCACTATATTACTGGGTATCTGGCACTATATTACTGGGTATCTGGCACTATATTACTGGGTATCTGATTGGCACTATATTACTTGGCATCTGACTGTCACTATATTACTGGGTATCTGATTGGCACTATATTACTGGGTATCTGATTGGCACTATATTACTTGGCATCTGATTGGCACTATATTACTGGGTATCTGACTGGCACTATATTACTTGGCATCTGATTGGCACTATATTACTGGGCATCTGATTGGCACTATATTACTTGGCATCTGATTGGCACTATATTACTGGGCATATGATTGGCACTATATTACTGGGTATCTGATTGGCACTATATTACTGTGTATCTGACTGGCACTATATTACTTGGCATCTGATTGGCACTATATTACTGGGCATCTGATTGGCACTATATTACTGGGTATCTGGCACTATATTACTGGGTATCTGGCACTATATTACTGGGTATCTGATTGGCACTATATTACTTGGCATCTGACTGTCACTATATTACTGGGTATCTGATTGGCACTATATTACTGGGTATCTGATTGGCACTATATTACTTGGCATCTGATTGGCACTATATTACTGGGTATCTGACTGGCACTATATTACTTGGCATCTGATTGGCACTATATTACTGGGCATCTGATTGGCACTATATTACTTGGCATCTGATTGGCACTATATTACTGGGCATATGATTGGCACTATATTACTGGGTATCTGATTGGCACTATATTACTGTGTATCTGACTGGCACTATATTACTTGGCATCTGATTGGCACTATATTACTGGGCATCTGATTGGCACTATATTCCTGGGCTCTGACTGGCACACTATTACAAGCATCTGACTGGCATAATATTACAGGCATCTGACTGGCATAATATTACAGGCATCTGACTGGCACAATATTACAGGCATCTGACTGGCACAATATTCCTGGCCTCTGACTGCACACTATTACAGGCATCTGACTGGCATAATATTACAGGCATCTGACAGGCACCATATTCCTGGGCTCTGACAGGCACAATATTCCTGGTATCTGACTGGCACAATATTATTGGTATCTGACTGGCACAATATTATTGGTATCTGACTGGCACAATATTACTGGCATCTGACTGGCACATTATTACTGGGCTCTGACTGGCACACTATTGCAGGCATCTGACTGGCACAATATTGCAGGCATCTGACTGGCACAATATTACTAGGCTCTGACTGGCACAATATTACTGGGCTCTGACTGGCACAATATTACTGGCATCCGAAAGTTACAATATTACTGGCATCTGAATGGCACAACAATTATGGCATATGTGTGTGTGTGTGTGTGGGGGGGAGGGGGGGGGGGTAACATCGCGATGGATGGCGGGATTGCATGCAGGGGAGGGGGC
The DNA here is from genome assembly GCA_036172795.1 of Pelodytes ibericus. Lineage (NCBI taxonomy): Eukaryota > Metazoa > Chordata > Amphibia > Anura > Pelodytidae > Pelodytes > Pelodytes ibericus. Next base: position 183,567,619 of record CM069859.1, on the reverse strand, counting down.
AGGATCCAGGGGGCCCAAGCAAATGCTTGCCCAGGGTCCAATCACTATTAAAGACGGCCCTGCCTCCGTGCTGCACTGCCGTCTGCCGCCCGAGTTTGTCTCCTAATCCGATCCTTCACTATGCGAGCGGAAGCGCCGCATAGTGAAGGACGGACTTTCTCCTCCCTCAGACCTCCCCTGCGCGTACACGCGTTCCGTGACGTCACGCACAGGCGGAGTCACGGCAACGCAAGGGTGAGGCCCAGCCGCAGTGCCAGAGGAGAGGGTGCAGAGCGGAGCACAGGCACATCGTTTTTTCCCAGGAGGGGTTCTGGGGCGGCCGGCTGGCTGGTAAACTTTAAGTAAGTGTTTTTTTAAGTTAAAAAATGTGAAATGTTTGTTTACATTGCTAAATGCTTAATTAATAAAAAAAAAGTTTTAATACAGTTTTTAAATGTTTGTTTATATTGATAATTATATGAATGCGGGTCTGTATGTAAGTATGCAGAGTGCATTTGTGTATGTGTGTGTGTGTGTGTGTATAGATATATAGATAGATATCTATCTATCTATATATCTATACACACACACGTGTGCGGCGTGTGTGTTTGTGCTTTAGGGTGCACACCCTAATGCAATAGGCTGCGCACGCCTATGGCGCACAGCAACAGTGTTTTCAGGTGACCAGGACAACCGCGCTGCATGCGGAAGCCAAGATTTTAAAATGGCAAAATATCTATGTCTGCCACTGGTATGGTAGCCTATCTTGCCAGAGACCTATCCTTTTCTTTTGAGGAGGGTTTGGTCCCAATTACTTGCAAGCAGAGAAAGAAGGGGTGCCTTTCTTCTTCTTCTTCTTCTTCAAGTTCTGCTTCTCAACAGGATATTAGGTCCTCACTCATGTTCATTTGAATAATTGTCAAATGAAGCCCTAAGCATCCTGTTCCAGATAGGGATTACCTGAGATTGATAGGGAGTGAAAGAGTCGGAAGCTAAGCAATATTCAGATTTCCAGAGAGAGCCTTTCGGTCAAACTGAGAATCGTCGGCCTGCGGCTATCAAAGGTGATCCTTTTCCAACATTGTCAGAAAAGAGCTAAGTACTATATTGGGCTGAGCAATTCCCCTCCCTCACCCGCTCTGAGGGGGGTCTTTTGAATTCACAACAGATGCTTGCTTCCTGGACTGGGGTGCGTTTTTGTCAAAACGTGCTATAAGAGCAGTTTGGTTGGGTCAGTAATGGCTTCTTCAAATAAATGTGCTGGAGTTGAAAGCAATAAGATTAGCCCTCCAAGGCCTAGTTCCTAGGAACCCCCAGGGGTATCCGTGAAGCGTCTGGCAGACCACAGGACAGCGGTACCTTATGTCAATCACAAAGGTGGCACAAGGTCAAGGGTACTATGCCTAGATGCTCTGTTTGAACATGCTCAGTAAATGTGCCTACAGTCCAGTTGCGGACTGCTTTATTCCAGCTGATAAAGAACAGGTTGGGAAAGAGAAAGATAGATATTTGGATCTCAGACCTTGGCTCAGACTCCTACATTTGTAACCAGGACCAAAAGGTAGATGGATGCAATGTCCTTCCAATTGAGATATGTTCCCGGGCTTTACGCTTTTTCCCCTCCATCTAGTCTGATGAATTTTTTGCAGGGACAAGGTACCCAATCTATTATTAGTGTACCCTGTCAGTACCTCCAGACCATGGTACACCTTGATACAACCTCTAATAAGAGGCCCAAGTTACCATTGTGTTGGACAGCATACAAGAGACCAGGGACCAGGGACCTCTTATCCAATTTCCCACATCTTATTTGGATTTGGTAGGCTGTTGGCTCATGTACATTTGTCTGACTGAGTGTCAGAAATTGTTAATTCTGTGCTAGAGCCCAGGACTGAGTTTAACGAAATGCTATTTCAGAAGGTATATTTCCTAGAGACTTTTTGTTTTCTCTCTTATTATCAGAAATTGTTGCTTGTTTTTTCTATATCACTATGTTGTGTCAGTTTTTCAGGGCTCTGATTCTGTTCATTGTTACTCTATTCTAATGTTCATTTCCTGTGTTATTATAATTCGTTCTTGAGTGTCCATTAGCTATGGGTTTAACACATTGTTACCCTTCAGTGAGGATGGCGGTTCTTTATTATTATTCACAGTAAATTATGTATATTTCCATGTTTTGCGGTGCTTATGGATACAGAGAGTCTGATTAATGATAGTAAGCCTAAGTAATACAAATATCCACTTATGTGTGCAATATCACCCAATTTTATGGCATATAAGATGTCTTTATTTAGGTTATTTAGTAAAGAGACCAAATATACACAGTAATTTACAGCTGAAAGAAATGCAGAAGTTATCGTTGTCCGCCATAAATGAAGATACACAGTGACATAATGATCATCACCACCACGTATGTCCTACAATCTCAGATCCTGCACCACCCCATTAGTCGCAGTCCCTCACTTCAAAAAGGAAACTCTTTGTAAATAAATAAACATGTTGCTCAAAAAACACATGCATGAAGCAGAAAATAGAACTATATTTCCTATAATGCCTCATGATAATGGAATGAAATAGGTCAGTAATGGTTAGAGTGACAAATACATACAATAAATGTTTCCTTTTATAGTTTTTCATTCTTAATTATAGCTCAAAAGACAATATACCACCCATATGTGTGGGATGAATCCTCCCATAATGCGGCTCCCCAGTCTGACTTCCCGGGCCTTTTGTGTGCCTCTCTGGAATCAGTAATAGGACTCCCTCCATCTCGACTCCTAGCTCTCTTCCTCAACTTCGCTCTACCTCCTACTCTCCACAGCTCTGTCTCGCCCTGTCTCTTCTCCTCCACCACTGCATGACAGCAATCAAAGCACACAAGTATATTATTATAAAATAAAATTAAATGTGGGTTTGTCTCCCACTACTATACCTCTATTGTTTAATTTTCTTTCTTCTTCACGGAGATCTCTATTCCTAAGCCCTTGTGCCCTGACGTACAAATAGGAAATATATGATAGTTATACAGGGGTTTCTATAGAGTGACTGCTAGTGGTAACAGTTTTTAGCTGTCTGCTAATTGGCTGAGTTGAAATTTGCTCACGCAACTCTGTACATAATCAGTTTTGCTTTGAAGGTATTGGTTCTCATGACAAAATACTGTGTCATCAGCTACGCAACACTATTTAAGAGGAGTTATACATGAAAAAATTTGCCATGCAGATGTGTCAGAAAAGATCAGCCGGGTCAAGTAATATAATATATTCATATTTATGGAGTAGCGCAGAACCATACATGTAAAAATATAACTTGATAGTGTGGTATGTCTAATAAATAAATTGAAAGATAAATATCTAGTTTATGCACTCTTGGGTGCAGATTAAGTCCTTGAATAAATCAACTCAGGAACTCAGGAAAAAAGACCACATAGGGTAGTATTGCAGGACAGCCCATAAAGTGCAGGGAAAGCCACTTACACTGTGTGGTGGCTCAACAAATGAGCATAACCAACATATGTTAAAAAACAGGTCTCAATCGGTTTTTCCAGACAGTGCACAAAAGTCCCTGCCACAAGATGCAAATAATAGAAAAAGTCCCTACGTGTTTCGTTGGTCTGCAGGCCCAACTTCCTCACGAGAATAATATACATCAAAACCATTTATATTTAATTATCCCCCCTTCCGTCTCGTTGTTCCGTCGATTTCCGCTTCTCGTTGGTTCCTTTGTGTGATGAATTCCGGTCGAGTATAAACACAAAAAAACGGAAGTCATCTGCATTCCACCTTGCATTCCAAAGTGCGTTCCACATGCATTCCAGATGTGTAATATAATAGCCTGGAAAACACAATCAGTACTTATTTGAGGGATTTAGCCTAATTAATATAACCAAACCACTTTTGTTTAATAAAGTTTATTTCTGTCCGCTAAGCTTTTCTGCATGTAATTAAAAACAAATTCATCAAGACTATGGGCTATATTCATGAACAGGAGAAATGCAGGGAATTGAGAAGGGAATTTTTAAAAACTTATGCAATTTCAAACTTTGGCCTTAAAGTGACTGCCTGGTGCCCAAAATGCATCTTCCCAAAGCTAATGCATATTAATGTGCTTTCAAAGTACTTTAAAATGCATGTTTAAAAATATAAAATACTTACAGCTAGCTGAAATTGTGAAATTACAGCAGTTTGCAAGAAACCAGCACTGCCCACAGTAGCTGATTAAAAGTAAATATTCTTTTTATTTATTTTTTTGCTGCATGAACCAATGAGAATAATTTCATTCAAATAAATGAATTTCCTGTCTCTCTATTGGTGTCATCATAATGTGTTGCACTGTTAAGAGATTCTAAAAGAGTAACTCTATTATACTCCACACAATGTATTCTATTTCAGCAGCACAGGAAGTGACTAAATGAAACAAAACTTTATATGCTCAGTGTCTATATAATCAGTGCTGCAGCACCTGTAGTATACATGCAGAGTAAACACTGGAGGAGGACTTGATTAAAATATTAAAAATGTGATTTATGCAGAATGAATTGCCAAATCACACTGGAAAAAAAGCCCGTGCACTATACGAACAGTAGTCTTCAACTTGCACCAAAGTAAGTTCAGGGACTAAACTTTCCCTTTAAGTTTGAAATTCCCTTCTCAATGCCGTGCAATTCTATAAGTTCTAATGTGCAGCTAATATGAACATAACTGATTGCGTTTCACCAGTATTATTAAAATGAAAACCACAATGAACTTCATGGCTGATCCAAAATTTACAAAAGATAGTTAACAGTTAGCCTACGACACTTGCCATGGCAGCACAAACAAGGAGCTACATAAATGCTCAAGACAATTTCAAATGATAGAGGTCCAAGAGAATGGTAAATCTGGTCTATGGTCTTATAGAATCAATAATATTGCTCCACACACTCTTCTCAATTGCAAATTAGCATTGAATGAGAGTAACCTGCAGTGAGATGTATGCTGTTTATTAGCAGTTATATTGTGGTGTATAGATAAATCTTATTAAAATAGATTTAGCACAGCAAATGACCTACTTGTGGATGAAATGCAGATAGTTCCAATCACCAGATATCAATTTGATTTTATCAAAAGGAGTGTCCACACAACATATTTCTATATTATAGCAGTTAACAGAGGTAAACATAATTACAAATGCCCCACACTATGAAACCTACCATAAATGCTGTTCATATGTTACTGAAAATAAGTGGTGAGCTACCAGTGCTGTATTTACCGTGAGGCATCCTAGGGCGGCAAATTTTGGGGGGCGGCAGCGCCCCCCAGCACTGAAAAAAAATGTAAAAAAAAATCCGCCCCTTCAAAAAAAAGGAAAAAAAGACCGCGATTGCAGGCAGAGAAGGAGGTGAGAGGGGATCGCAAGATCCCCCTCACTATCTCTGCCTGCCGGCTGCCTGTTCGGCTTCCCGTGCAGTGTGACACGGAAGTGCCGACAGTCACGTGACCGGCGCGCTGACGTCATACGCCCGCCGGGTCACGTGACCTGTCGGCACAACCAGGGAAATGTAAGTGCTGGGGAAATGGGGGGATTTGGGGAAATTGGCTGGGGCTTATTAAATAGCAAATAACACTGGCATATTATTGGGCAAATTAGCAGAGGCATATTAAATGGCAAATAACACTGGCATATTATTGGGCAAATTTTCAGGGGCATATTAAATGGCAAATAACACTGGCATATTATTGGGCAAATTGGCAGGAGCATATTAAATGGCAAATAACACTGGCATATTATTGGGCAAATTGGCAGGAGCATATTAAATGGCAAATAACACTGGCATATTATTGGGCAAATTGGCAGGGGGATATTAAATGGCAAATAACACTGGCATATTATTGGGCAAATTAGCAGGGGCATATTAAATGGCAAATAACACTGGCATATTGTTGGGCAAATTGTCAGGGGCATATTAAATGGCAAATAACACTGGCATATTACTAGGCAAATTGGCTGCGGGATATAAAATGGCAAATAACACTGGCATATTATTGGGCAAATTGGCTGCGGGAAAAAAAATGGCAAATAACACTGGCATATTATTGGGCAAATTTTCAGGGGCATATTAAATGGAAAATAACACTGGCATATTGTTGGGCAAATTGTCAGGGGCATATTAAATGGAAAATAACACCGGCATATTATTGGGCAAATTGGCTGCAGGATATAAAATGGCAAATAACACTGGCATATTATTGGGCAAATTATCAGGGGCATATTAAATGGCAAATAACACTGGCATATTGTTGGGCAAATTGTCAGGGGCATATTAAATGGAAAATAACACTGGCATATTATTGGGAAAATTGGCTGCAGGATATAAAATGGCAAATAACACTGGCATATTATTGGGCAAATTATCAGGGGCATATTAAATGGCAAATAACACTGGCATATTGTTGGGCAAATTGTCAGGGGCATATTAAATGGAAAATAACACTGGCATATTATTGGGCAAATTGGCTGGGGCTTATTAATGGCAAATAACACTAACATATTATTGGGCAAATTGGCAGGGGCATATTAAATGGCAAATAATACTGGCTTAATATTGGGCAAATTGGCTGGGGAATATTACCGGTAAATGGCAGAATAACACTGGCATATCATTGGGCAAATTGGCTGGGGAATATTAATGGCAAATTATACTGGCATAATATTGGGCAAATTAGCAGGGGCTGATTAAATGGCAAATACTGGAATATTATTGGGGAAAATGGCTGTGACTTATTAATGGCAAATAATACTTGCATATTATTGGGCAAATTGGCTTGGGCATATTAATGGCAAATGATACTGGCATATTATTGGGAAAATTAGCTGGGGAATATTATGGGAAAATAATATTGTCAATGTGTATGTAATGGGGTGATAGAGGCATGTAAATGGGGTGATGGGGCATGTCCTTGGTGTTCAACGTGGGTTATGGGTCATGTCGTGGGTGTGCATCGTGGGTAGGGGGGGGTGCCCAAAATTTGTCTGCCTAGGGCAGCACAAAACCAAGATACACCACTGGGAGCTACAGCATATGCTATATATACTATATATTTTTATATGCAGGATATGCTCTAATCTCAATTTCAAATTCATTAAGTTATCTTTTGTATACTAACCATTCACATGGAAATACCTTGAGGTTCCTGTGTTTTCCATTGTCATACTCAATAAACTGTACTGTAGAAGCATTAACTAGCTACCAGAATAGATTTTAAGTGCCTGTGGCAGTATAGTGCAGAAGGCCCACATTTGCAACAGATGTGGGCCAAGTATCTTATATCTTCTAACAAACTGTGCTATGATACTGAAGAAGGTGTGAGACCTGTACCTCTGGAGCACAGGCATCACTTGCCCTGCTCACTCATTACTGAAGTATAATAGCTCTATCAGTGACTGAATGACTCAGGATATTATATAGAGAGAGAAAGCATTACAAGAGTTCTGTGTCATCAATGACACATATCTTCTCCTTAATCTTCTAGATTACTAGTATGGATTAAGGGGGATGCAGAGAGAAAAGTATATTTATACTTCCCTGAGGTATAGCAACAGAAAACCTAAAAATGTAAATAAAATAGCCATGTAGGCTTTGAACAGCTAATTGTGGTTTAGTGAAAGTTGCATTTCAGCATGAAGAAATATATGCTTACTTTCTGCTTTAATGGTCTTATTGATACTGGGCAATAGCCAATACAGGGGTATTTTGTGAGCTCCTGCCCTGTCCTTTGACAGCTGTATTGGTTAGGCAATGTCACATAAACCGTAATACTACCACTCTGTTTCTGTGAAAGCAATATTAAATGGGCTTCTACAATTAACAAATAACTTCTGCTTCTACTGGGGGAGCAAAAAGTTAATTTAAGTAGTACTTTTAAAAACACTGCTGGTGCTATAATTATATATAATGGGTCCTTCATAGGGTTGCCACCTTTTTTTCAAAAAAATACCGGCCTTGGTACTGTCTCCATAGACTTAACATTGGCCTGATGCCAATTTTTTACCAGCCAGGTGGCAACTCTAGCCATTCAGGCAAGCATAGCAATGACCATGGAAACCAGTGGAATGTTTAGGATATTGCAACAGAATATTTAGCCATAGCTTCCTTGCATCTTGATAGCAGATCCCAAATACAACTGAAATAGTGACTTTTTTTTTTATCTCTTCCATAATTCACATTATGTGAACATTTCTTTTTATTTTATTTTTACCATATTCAAGTACCTTGAGGGCATACCAATCTAGGGTGTTTATCTATGTGTAATAATTGCTAATTGTAAAACCTCAAAAGCATGGCTTTGAGACAAAAATCTACAAATTGCAATATCTTTTATTTATTTGCTGTTTTAGTTAAAACGCTTGTAGTTCATTCCTTTACATATTTTATTTATAGTGCTAGAACGTGTATTTGCTATGACTTTATTATACTTAACTCACTATAATGATAAGGTTATTTGACACTGTGGAATATATGTATACAGAAGAATGTATGTAGAGTCTCTGCCATGCATTTAGGTTTTTAGGGGCATCACGAATTTATGTTATTTCCTGTTGTCGTATTTTCAGGTAATTAACAGCAGAACGTTTCATAGAAACATCCTTTCTACAAGTGCTTCACATTGGAGCCCAGCCTTGTCTGGTCACCTTTTAACACTTTTTTGCTAGGTAGGAAGTACTTTGTTTGTTTACAAGCATTGCGGTCCTATTTGTGATATACTCTTTCTAGTCCAGACATTTTTCTCAATCATTACAGCTTTGACTTCCAGGGAAGTGAGAAGGAGACATTTCTAAGAAAATCAATGAAATACTGAATGTATCAAGTACATAATGGATTGCATCCAGTCCTGTACAACATACACACAGTACTATGTGTGGGGCCTAATTTCTAAAATTTGCATGGTGGAAACCAATTCACCTAGATCAGAGTTGTAGGTTTCATTGAACTGCAGTTCCTAATATCCTCAGGCATAGTCAACGTAATGTTGAAAAGTAATACCTAGTGCTGTTCATTTAAATAAGGCTTGAATGAGAGTCGATTGCAGAAAAAGGGTTGGATTTTGCCAGAGATTGCTTTTCTGGGAAAGTTCTTGGGGGATTTGGTTTTGTTCCTCTAATTTCCTAATTCAGTGGTATGCTTCAGTTATCTTTTTTGCTGCGTTCATTCATGTCTGTATAGGATTTCTCCTGTTTGATCATTCTGCTACCCTTAAAGTTCACTCTAATAAGAGTGTAGTGTGAACTTAAAGCAAATAAATGGAGCTGAATGTAGATGAAGAGGGGTGAATGTCAGCCAAGCTGTGTTCAGCTGACAGCTTGCGCTTTAATGAAATGAACCCAGTGACTTTCTCTTGCAGTAAATTATCACCTCTGGGCATTTTGCATTGTAACCATTTTTTGTGTCTCTTTATGAAAGTGCTCTAATGTTAATGAAGGTTCTTTACTTCAAGAGGTGAAGAAAAAGTGAGGACTTTGGGTAAGTGTGGCTCATGGTAATTATTTTCTTTATTTCAGTCTAAAACCTAAATAAAATAGCCATGTCGATTTTGTGAGAACCACTAGTTGTGGTTTAATCAAAGTTTCCTTTTGGAATGGAGAAAGATATCCTGCTTATCTGCTTTGGTGGTCTCACCATTCCTGTCAAGACTGAGCAGTCATCCACCTAGGGGTATTTTGTGGGCCCCTGCCTAATTACATTGATTAGAAATCCCCTAGGATTTTTATGGACCTGGTTAACTTTCAGGTGCAAGCCTATGAGTCAAGTTTTTAAATTTCTCACCTGTATTCCACCTTCTCATAGAAACATAGAAACATAGAATGTGACGGCAGATAAGAACCATTCGGTCCATCTAGTCTCCTGTTTATCTATGTCATCCCACTTCTGTGTCATTTCATTACTCCTCTTCCTCACTGCCCTTTTGCTGTTTCCTCTCTCCCTTTATCAAAATTAATTTCCACAGCCCCCAATTTGGATACCAGTTCTTTCTAAATCAATTTTCCCTACCGGTTTAACACCACATTCCACTTTTGTCTGTGATTTGCCACCGACACTATAGAGTCTTTTCACTAAAATTAAAAAATAGTGCGAGGGGGTCGACTTGAGAGGTTGACTTTCACTTTAAAAGTCATCCTCCCAAGTCAATGATTTCATGCTATTCACTAAAGCAAACTTGACCTCCCTCTCTCCCCACCATCTTGATCTCCCTTCTCGTCCAACCCCATCCCATAACTCGCTTTCTTTACAAAAGTTTAATAAATGGCACCTGGGAGCCTGCTTAGTGACTCCCAGCCCCTCTAACAGCCATGTCTCAGTGTTTGCTGATGACACAAAATTAAGTAGGGTAATACAGTCTGAACTAGATGTATCTTCGCTGCAAGAGGATTTGGACAAATTGGGTAAATGGGCAGATAAATGGCAAATTTGATTCAGTGTAGACAAGTGTAAAATAATGCATTTTGGGTAAAATAATACAAATTCTACATATAGCTTAAATGATGTTTCCTTGGGGATATCTACTAATGAAAAAGATTTCGGAGTAGTTGTAGACAATAGACTTAGCAGTAGTGCATAGTGTCAGCTGGCAGCTACAAAAGCCAATAAGATATTGGAGTGATTTAAAAAGGTTATTGACTCACGGGAGGAAGATATTATTCTGCCTCTTTATAGGTCCATGTTAAGACCTCACCTTGAATATGTGGTTCAATTCTGGGCACCTTTAAAAAAAAAAAAAAAAGACATTATGGAACTATATAAAATTCAGAGGAGGGCTACAAAACTAATAAGGGGAATGGAAAGTTTTAGTTATGAAGAATGTCTGGAAAAGTTAGATTTGTACACGCTAGAGAAGCAGCAGCTTAGAGGGGATATGAAAATGTTATATTAATATGTACAGGGCCCATACAAAGGGTTTTCTAAAGACCAGTTCATAAACAGAACAGTAAGAGGACAACAGGTCACCTGCTAAGACTTGAAGAAAGGAGATTTAGTCTGTGGAAGGGATTTTTTACAGTAAGGATATGGAATTCACTGCTTGAAGAAACGGTGCCAGCAAATACGTTAGATGACTTCAAGAGCGGCCTGGATACTTTTTAAGGAGCTGGAGCATAGAGTTCTATACATGTTAGTATAGGCATTAATATTTGTTTAGTGCTTGTTGATCCAAGGAGAAATCTGATTTCCATTTGGAGTCAAGAAGGATTTTCTCCACTGAAAGCAGAATTTGAAAATGCTGAAGGGGTTTTTATTTGCCTTCTTTTTGACCAACAACAGGGATAGGAAAAGGGTTGAACTTGATGGACACACGTGTTTTTTCAACCTAAACTACTATGTAACTATGTAATAATATTGGGCAGTAATTTTCAATGCCCACCTTCCTGGCATGTAAAGGGTGAGTTTGTTTTACAGGTTTTTCATACTAATTAATATTTGTCCTGCCTAATTAAGCTAAACTGAATCACTGAATTAATTAATTATGTTATCAGGGAACTTTTTTTCTTATTTATCATTTATGACTGGGGTTTTGGGCAAGCCCCAGAGGGGGTAGGTGTGTGTGACTATTATTCATTTTTATTACGGTGGCCTTGGGCAAGCCTTCTGAATATCTATACAGAGGGGTCTGGGAGCCATTAAGCACGCTCCTAGCCCTGGCAACACTATTATCAGTAGACATGTGCAATCGTTTCGGACGAATGCATTTTCATCCGAAAATAGCATTTTCATCCATTCGTCCGAAAAACGAATAACGAAAATGCTAAACTAACGAAAGACGAATGAACGAATGGTTAATAAACGAAAATCATTCGTCCATTTGTCCATTCGTGCTATTGGCATTCTATAAACAGAAATATAGTCGGTTTATAGAAAACCAATAGCATTACAATGCTATTCTATGAACCAAAATAGAGTCCCCATTCATACGAATAGGTCAATTGACCTATTCATATGAATGGGGACTCTAGTTCGGTTTAAAGAATACATAGAATTACATGTATTCTATAAGCCGAATGTCTATAAACCGAAGGTCGTTCGATTTATAGACTTTCGGTTTATAGAATACATGTAATTCTATGCTATTCTAAAAACCGAAAGTCTATAAACCGAACGATGTTTGGTTTATAGACTTTCGGCTTATAGAATACGTGTAATACTATTGCCTTTCTATAAACCGAACGAGAGCCCCATTCTTAAGAATTTCTTATGAATGGAGTCCCCATTCATAAGAATTTCTTATGAATGGGGCTCTCTTTCGGTTTATAGAAAGCCAATAGTATTACACGTATTCTATAAGCCGAAAGTGGATAAACCGAAGGTTGTTCGGTTTATAGACTTTCGGTTTATAGAATACATAGAATTACATGCAAATTTTTTTAGTGAGGGAATACTTTGGTAGTAATGTATCGTGCTTAAATAACATTCCTGCAACCTACTAAACATCAATTAATACATCAAATGCCCTTTTGGCACATAAGGAAATTATTAAAGCCAGTAATGTATTGTTATTGATAAAATTCAGAAGATTATTGTTGATGAAAGCTTGGCGTCTCATTAAGAAATCTCACTTGATTTGAGTTAATGAAAGTATTGTAGTCCAAGTTAATATGAAGTGTAAGTATGATATAGTGTTAAGACCCATCAGTTTTGGAGTACTTCGCCTCAGTGGTGGGCTGAGCATGATATGGCCATATGGTGTGACCAAATCTCCAACATTTTCATCTAAGAGAGGTGCTTTTAAAATAACTTGAAGGAAAATTTGTAAATTTTGGTTGGCCCCTGGTATTTCTAGGTATTGTCTATACATTTCAGCCATACTGTAGTAAATATGTTGTTTCAGGGTTTTGCTCCCCATTCCCTTGTTTCTATATGAATGGATTCAATCTGCTCTTTATTAAAATAAATCAGACCATTATTAATTGAGTGAGTAAAGGGAATAGATTTATTATTATTTAAAAAGGAATACCTTGTTTTACTTGACTGGTTGAAAACTAAAAAAGGGTTGTTTGGAGGATTAACATCTTAAAAAGAAGAAAACAAATAGACACACTAATGAAGTGGTAGCATCAGGGGCGTCACTAGGGTTGGTGTCACCCGGTGCGGAAACTCATGGTGTCACCCCCCTGGATTTCCTCCAATACAATGGTAAACAGATTCCTTAGTAATGCCAGTTAGATGGCCTATTAACTATGCCACGCACAGGAGCCCCATAAATTATGCCACACATAGAGCCCCATAAATTATGCCACACCAAAGCCCCATAAATTATGCCACACACAGAGCCCCATAAATTATGCCACACCAGAGCCCCATAAATTATGCCACACCAGAGCCCCACTATTTATGTCTCACCTCTGCCCAATTAATTATGCTACACACAGGGCCGGCCTTAGGGGTGTGCGACCTGTGCGAGCGCACAGGGCGCAACACCCCAGGGGGCGCCGCCCGCCAGCTTAAAAAAAAAAAAAGTTTAAAAATAAAACAAAAGTTTAAAAAAAAGCCGGTAGAGGCACTGGCTGGGGGAGATCAAAAGATCCCCCCTCACCAGCCCTCTGCTCGGCATCCTCTGGTGTGTCGGGGAGGGGGCGGAGCTAACCGGCTGAGCGGTGTATCTCCGCCCCCACCCTGTGAAGCAGAGAAGCTCCTGCTTCACGGGGAGCTGCAGGCAGCAAAAGAAAGTGCTGCTCAGCTCCCCATGCCTGCATTAAGCATGGGGAGCCGAGCAGCACTTTCTTTTGCTGCCCACAGCTCCCCGTGAAGCAGACGCTGCTCTGCTTCACAGGGTGGGGGCGGAGCTACACCGCTCAGCCGGTTAGCTCCGCCCACTCCCTGATCAACATTTGCAGGCAAGGGGGGGGGAAGAGGCAGACTGAACAAGGGGAGAGAGAGACAGACAGAACAGGGGGAGGGGGAGAGAGAGACAGACAGAACAGGGGGAGGGGGAGAGAGAGACAGACAGAACAGGGGGAGGGGGAGAGAGAGAGAGAGACAGAACAGGGGGGAGAGAGAGAGAGAGAGAGACAGAAAGGGGGGTGTGAGAGACAGAACAGGGGAGGAGAGAGAGACAGACAGAACAAGGGGAGAGAGAGACAGACAGAACAGGGGGAGAGAGAGACAGACAGAACAGGGGGAGAGAGAGACAGAACAGGAGGAGGGGGAGAGAGACAGACAGAACAGGGGGAGAGAGAGACAGAACAGGAGGAGGGGGAGAGAGAGAGAGACAGAACAGGGGGAGAGAGACAGAGAACACGGGTGTCTGGGGGGGGGAGAGACAGAACACGGGTGTCTGGGGGGGAGAGACAACGGGGGGGACACAGAACAGGGGGAGGAGAGACAGAACAGGGGGAGGGGGAGAGAGACAGAACACGGGGGTCTGGGGGGAAAAGACAGAACAGGGGAGGGGGGAGAGGGAGAGAGAGAAAACAGGTATTGGGGAGTTAGAGCGAGACAGATGTGGCAAGGAAGAGGGAAGGGACACATACATGGGGGGGGGGGCGCCACGGGGGAAGCCCGCACAGGGCGCTGGGACACTTAAGGCCGGCCCTGGCTACACACACAGGTGCCCCATAATTATGCCACACACACACACAGGTGCCCCATAATTATGCCACACAATAGAGTCCCTTAATTTTGCCACACAAAAGAGTCCCTTAATTATGCCACATATGGGGCTCGATAAATATGCCACACAAAAGCGCCCCATAATTATGCACACATGGGACAGCCATTACTTAAGCAACACACAGGAGCCCCATGAGGTGACAATTGTACAATTATAGATACCAGGAATATTGTGCCACTCAGAGCCCAGTAATATTGTGCCAGTCAGATACCAGTAATATTGTGCCAGTCAGATACCAGTAATATTGTGCCACTCAGAGCCCTGTAATATTGTGCCAGTCAGATACCAGGAATATTGTGTCATTCAGAGCCCAGTAATAGTGTGCCAGTCAGATGCCTGTAATATTGTGCCAGTCAGAGCCCAGTAATAAGCGAAAAAGGAAGAGACCTCACCCAAAAAAAGGAAAAGTCTCAAGTTGAGAGTGAAATTTAGATCTTAAGTGGGCAGGAGTGTGTATAGGTATACTACACAATACCTAATAAGCGAACAAAATAGAAAAAATTAAATATGTAAAAAAAAAAAAAAAAAAAATACACATATATATATATATATATATATATATATATATATATATATATATATACATATATATATATATATATATATATATAAATAAATATAAAATGATGAAAATGCAGCCAAAGCAGGATGATCAAGCCGATAAAGCACAGAAATCTTCTTTTTCATCATTTTATATTTATTTTTATATATATATATATTTTTATTTTTTTATTTTTTTAACATATTTAATTTTTTCTAATTTTCTATATATACTTGCTCTTTATGTGCATTTCATTTCATATATTTTATGTTTACATTTAATCCATTGCTTAACTGTATTAATTTGTTATCTAAACTGGTTTCATTTGCAATATTGTTTTTGCATGTGCTGCAATTTTTATCTATTATTGCTTATATTTTTTGCTATATTTTGCTTTGCTCTTTCTTTGTGTGTTAGCTTGGGAGTGTGTTTTTGTGTATACCAGGTTCATCCTAGTTATTCACTATTTTGAGAGCCCAGTAATAGTGTGCCAGTCAGAGCCCAGTAATATTATGCCAGTCAGAGCCCAGTAAGAGTGTGTCAGTCAGAGGCCAGTAATATTGTGCCAAGCAGTGCCCAGTAATATTGTGCCATTCAGAGCCCAGTAATAGTGTGCCAGTCAGAGCCCAGTAATAGTGTGCCAGTCAGAGCCCAGTAATATTGTGCCAGTCAGAGCCCAGGAATATTGTTCCATTCAGATACCAGGAATATTGTGCCAGTCAGAGCCCAGGAATAGTATGCCAGTCAGAACCAAGTAATAGTGTGCCACTCAGATACCAGTAATATTGTGCCATTCAGAGCCCAGGAATAGTGTGCCACTCAGAGCCCAGTAATAGTGTGCCAGTCAGAGCCCAGTAATATTGTGCCAGTCAGAGCCCAGGAATATTGTGCCATTCGGATACCAGGAATATTGGGCAAGTCAGAGCCCAGTAATAGTGTGCCAGTCAGAGCACAGTAATAGTGTGCCAGTCAGAGCCCAGTATTATTTGTGCCAATCAGAACCCAGTAATAGTGTGCCAGTCAGAGCCCAATAATAGTGTGCCAGTCAGAACCCAGTAATATTGTGCAAGTCAGAGCCCAGTAATAGTGTGCCAGTCAGAGCCCAGGAATATTGTGCCAGTCAGAGCCCAGTAATATTGTGCCACTCAGAGCCCAGTAATATTGTGCCAGTCAGAGCCCAGTATTATTGTGCCAGTCAGAACCCAGTAATAGTGTGCCACTCAGAGCCCAGGAATATTGTGCCAGTCAGAGCCCAGTAATATTGTGCCACTCAGAGCCCAGTAATATTGTGCCAGTCAGAGCCCAGGAATATTGTGCCACTCAGAGCCCAGGAATATTGTGCCAGTCAGAGCCCAGTAATATTGTGCCATTCAGAACCCAGGAATATTGTGCCAGTCAGAGCCCAGTAATAGTGTGCCACTCAGAGCCCAGTAATAGTGTTCCACTCAGAGCCCAGGAATATTGTGCCAGTCAGAACCCAGTAATAGTGTGCCACTCAGAGCCCAGGAATATTGTGCCAGTCAGAGCCCAGTAATATTGTGCCAGTCAGAGCCCAGTAATATTGTGCCAGTCAGAGCCCAGGAATATTGTGCCACTCAGAGCACAGTAATAGTGTGCCAGTCAAAGCCCAGCAATAGTGTGCCACTCAGAGCCCAGTAAGAGTCTGCCAGTCAAAGCCCAGTAAGAGTCTGCCAGTCAAAGCCCATTAATAGTGTGCCAGTCAAAGCCCAGTAATATTGTGCCATTAAGAGGCCAGGAATATTGTGCCAGTCAGAGCCCAGTAATAGTCTCCCAGTCAAAGCCCAGTAATAGTGTGTGTGCCACTCAGAGCCCAGTAATAGTGTGCCAGTCAGAGCCCAGTAATATTGTGCCAGTCAGAGCCCAGTAATATCGTGCCAGTCATAGCCCAGTAATATTGTGCCAGTCAGAGCCCAGTAATATTGTGCCAGTCAGAGCCCAGGAATATAGTGCCAGTCAGAGCCCATATAATATTGTGCAATTAAAGTGCTCGTTTTAAACCACACTCCTCCCCCCTTCCCCATCACTTACCGAATTGCTGCTGCTCTGTGTTCCCGGACGGACACCTCCTCCGTGCAGTCTTCCCTCCTGCACTGAGGATGGAAACACAGTCGCCGGATGTGACGTATCGTCACATCCGGTCGCTGTGATTTTTTTTTTCCAGGGGATGCGGCTGCCAGAAAAGAAAAAAAAAGGTAAGCAGCGCGGTGCGGGGGGTGCCGGCAGCACCGGTGTCACCCCTGCTAGAGGTGTCACCCGGTGCGGTCCGCACCCCCCGCCCCCCGCCCTCGGGACACCACTGGGTAGCATTGAGAGAGGAGGCATCTCTATCAGACAGCAACATTGATCCAGTTGCATTAGATGTCCTGCAAAAGTCTGGTATATGAGAGAATCTTATAGAAGAATCCTTAAGAATGTAGTGGTGCAAGATATAACGGTGCAAATACTTTTTCTGGGCTTCAAAGAGATGGATGTAACATTTTATTACTTACAATTCATTCACAATTTTGTTTGCATATACTACAAACTGCTTTGTCTTAAATTGTTTATAATTATTTCAATGACTTAATTAATAATAACAATAACAGTTTTTTTTTAAATTAACTTTTTACAGATAGACCAGAGGGAACTAATGGGTTAAATCAAGAGGAATCCCCTGGGTGATCTATTTGACTTCTTTTACGTGAGTGGTCTATGCAGAGGAATAAACATATGAGTTCTTAGTAGGTTAAAAATTCATACTGTGAGAAGACACATCTGAGCAATGATCAGCTTTGCTATTCAGCAAGTCTATTTAAAAGCACTTTCCATTTTAAATATAGCAATAAAATATCAGAACAGCAAACCCTGATAAGGCTAAAAGCAATAGATCCAAATCCAATCTAAATCTGACAGTGCCCCGAACAAGAATTCACTGGGATGAGTCAAGAGTCATTTATACAGCAATAAATGGGAGGGACATTTATAATGGTCTATTAAATTAGTTTAATATACAGGAGGCATACAAAAGGATATTGGAAAGGTTTACCCAGTTATTTAAAAAAAATCTTCTGGTTTTTATAACCAATAATCGTTACATATAGTGATTTGTGTTCGTCAAGTAATGATTTCTGTCATTGAATATTTATTCTTGGTTCATGGTTTTAAAGTCTACAAAATGGTCAGCATTGGAAGAAATATACTGAATGTGCTACTGATGATGGCTAGGCCCATGTATAATTTTACAGGACAACTAAATAACTTATGTCCAAATAACTTCTGTTTAATGGAAAGACTGCATCAAGTGTAGGCATTTAAAATAGAAATGCTTTAATCATAGAATAGAAATAAAGTACCTTAGAGAGTTTACATTGCCATATCAGGGGGCAGACATGTTGTTTAGAATCTTGTGTCAAATGAAGGAAGAACTCAGGAATTTCAGAGCCCCTTACTGAACAAATTTTCTGGGCGCCCTACCCCCCCCCCCTCCAACAATATCTCCCACTCGCCCCACCTACCCTCACAAGCATGTTCTCCCAGTCTAGTGTAATAAGGGGGGTAGTTTGGAACAATTGGTCAATATTCCAGTAATATTTTGCCACTCAATATGCGAGTAATATTTTTTCACTCAATAAGTCAGTATTTAGCCCTACAATATGCCATTCTTTTGCCATTTAATATGCCAGTATTTTGCCCCTCAGTATGCCATTCTTTTGTCATTTAATATGCCAGTATTTTGCCCCTCAATATGGCATTCTTTTGCCCCTCAATATGCCATTCTTTTGCCATTTAATATGCCAGTATTTTGCCACTCTATTTGCCAGTGTTTATCCACTCAATATGCCAGTATTTTGCCATTTAATATGCCAGTATTTTGCCATTTAATATGCCAATATTTTGCCCCTCAATATGCAATTTAATATGCCAGTATTTTGCCCCTCAGTATGCCATTCTTTTGCCATTTAATATGCAGATATTTTGCCCCTTAATATGCCAGCGTTATGCTCGTTGTGTGCCACCCTCCTCCCCCCTTCCCCAGTACTTACCTCATTGCTGCTCGGTCTCCCGGTGCTCTGCTGTTAAGCCGGTCCACGGCTACATGGGACACCAGTATCGCCCGTCACCCCCTGATGGCGGGCCTGATCACCCTTCTCACTAAAGATGTCTGTCCAGTGATAGAACAATAGGGTGCAGAGGGCTCAAAATGGTACTTTATTTGTATTCTTTCAACAAACTAAAATGTAAAATGTAAGATGCAATATTTCAATTAAATATAACTTATTTTTTTGCTGACAGTGTTAAGTGGTAATAATAAAATACATTGGTACTAAACAGTGAACTGTGGTGAACATGGAAGTCAAAAGCAAAAATTAGGCATTACTAGCTGAGTTTGAAAGAGCGGCAAGTTAGAACATTTTAAATGCCTGATATTTCAAATTCCAATGCTAACTGAATTTTGTAATTGGCTCTAATAGTTCTAAGAGTGCAGACATTTTGTTGATATATCCATCCAAGCTACTAATTTGTTTGTTTTCCTGGTACCTAAAAGCACAAATAATAGAGATGCACCCACAACTTTCACAGGATTTTCCCTGTGCCCAATTACTCCTGGGGGGCCCAAGACAGCTGTCCCGTGGGCCCCCAGCCCCTGCTTGCCCTGTTCCAGCGCATAGCGCTGGTGAACGTTCTTTTCCGACAAGCCGCATCCGTTGGATGCGACAACCAGAAAATAAATAAATAAATAACTGACACCGGATGTGACATCACGTCACATCCGGTGACTGTTTCCCTCCTCCGTGCAGGAGAGAAGACTCGGACACGGAACTAGGGAAAGGGGGGGGGGGGGGGAAGGGGGAGGAGGGAGGAATATAACGAGCACGGTAATGGCACAATATTACAGGCATCTGAATGGCACAATATTACTGAGCTCTGACTGGCACAATATTACTGGCATCTGAATGGCACAATATTACAGGAATCTGACTGGCACAATATTACTGGCATCTGAATGGCCCAATATTACAGGCATCTGAATGGCCCAATATTACAGGCATTTGAATGGCACAATATTACAGGCATCTGAATGGCACAATATTACTGGCATCTGACTGGCACAATATTACAGGCATCTGAATGGCACAATATTACTGGCATCTGACTGGCACAATATTACTGACATCTGAATGGCACAATATTACTGGCATCTGACTGGCACAATATTACTGCCATCTTAATGACAGAATTTCACTGGCATCTGACTGGCACAATATTACTGCCATCTGAATGGCACAATATTACTGACATCTGACTGGCACAATATTAATGGCATCTGACTGGCACAATATTATTGGCATCTGACTGGCACAATATTACACGCATTTGACTGGCACAATATTACTGGCATCTGAATGGCACAATATTACTGGCATCTGACTGGCACAATATTAATGGCATCTGACTGGCACAATATCACTGGCATCTGACTGGCACAATATTACTGGCATCTGACTGGCACCATATTAATGGCATCTGACTGGCACAATATTAATGGCATCTGACTGGCACAATATTATTGGCATCTGACTGGCACAATATTACAGGCATCTGAATGGCACAATAATTATGGCATCTTAATGGTACAATAATACTGGTATCTTAATGGGCAAATTGGCTGGGGCATCTTAATTGTACAATATTATTGGCATCTGACTGGCACAATATTACAGGCATCTGAATGGCACAATATTACTATAACATTGGGATGGATGGCGTGATTGCATGAAATAAACAAAATCACTGGTAATCCCTTTAAAGCAAGGGTTCTGACATGGGAGGCAACATTGTCTTAAAGGAGAAGAACTCCTACAAAGACAAAATTCTCATGTCTGACCCCACTTTAAAATTTGTGCCAGAACTAAGAGATATACACCTAAAAGCACTCTGTTTGGACCTCATAATAGCAGATGAATATCAGTATCTCCACCCATTTTAAATTTGCACAACACTTCACCACTTTACTATTGTATATACTGTGTTGTTTTTGGGGAAGTCACACTAGTGTTTGCTGCATTTATCCACATTTTTTATTGTTAAGCGCCTATCACATTTTTTTCACTATTGTATATTATTTTATTCCCCAAGTGAGAGGCAGCTTTGCACTATGTCTATTTTTGATTTTCGCAATAATTATAAGTGCACTTTAGATTCTACACCAGATACGTGTTTACCCGTCACTTTAAATGATGATTCTCTGGAACAATTATGTCCAGAACTGGAGAAACTCCTTAGTAGAGAAATTAAAATCAAATGCGAAATAGGGACTCTGGAAAGATACTTAAAAGAAAAGATCACCCCCCAGAGGCCTTCGCTTTTTAAAGCGACATACTATTTACCAAGAAGATAATACCTTCCTCACTTTCTGGGATAAAATCCTGGAGGAATGTTCCAACAAATTAATAGAACTTATTATTCGTTTTAGACAGGACGATTTATCCAAGATCGATCAAAGAATACTTTCTTTGATAACTATATGTCTAAAATCAAGAACAATTTGGGGAAATTGGAAAATGACATCATTGAAGGAAAAAAGAAAAAACTATATAGAGATCAATGCGATTATACTAACAACAAAGTAAGGAATTTCTCCAGGGAATCCACAGAATGTCCTAAAACACCTAGAATGCAACAAGATGTTTCTAATAGTACCGAAATCCCAAAATTTATTCCGTTTAGAGCAAGAGGGACTGAAAAATCCTTTAATACTGAACCGATACGCCATTACCCACACCACTTTTCCAACCAAAGACAACAACAGCAATCCTATAAAAGTTATCCACAACAAAGACAATACCATCAATATAGACCCCACACTCAGAGACCTTACCACCTAGAGCAATACATTCCTTATAGAGATAGAAAGGTCAATTTTGAGCCAGAATGGCAACATGCAAAGAGAACCTTTAGAGGACCACAGACGCCCCAGGGCAACTCTATCAATCCTAATTACATTCCGCTCAAAAATAGATTTGAAACTCTTGCCAATTATCCCCAAGAACAAAATTATTTTTTAGATCAAGGCCAATCCAATATTGGCACAAGAAACGGGAACTCAACGTAACGACATCTCTCCAAAAAAGGGGCAGAAGCCCCATTATAGAGGAACCAGAGCAGGATCTAGAGTTCAGCAAAGAAAAAAGAGGGAGATGGTAGAACCAGCAGGCATTTTCAATCTCAGCAGTCATGTATTAACTTTAAATGAAACTAGGATTTTAAATAGAGGTCTTAAATTTGCACCCTCAGTCGGTATCAATAAGTTCAATACATATATTGATATACAGAAATTTGTACGCAGTATTTGTCTAAAGAAATTTTTTATGAAAAATCCCACAGAGAAAACACCTATTAGTCAAGATAATACATATATTCACAGTTCCCTGAAAAATAAATCAACCTTTTTTCCACGACAGATGAAGTCGGACGAAATTAAAACTTTTGAAAAAATGGTCGTCCAAGATCTTAAAAAGGTAAAAAAATTTAATAAATTTCAGCATAATCTGTCAGGGGGAGAGATTGCAGCACTTACAACTTTAGTAGGCAAAGAAGAACTAGTTGTCAAACCCGCAGACAAGGGTTGAGGAATAGTGCTTCTAGATAAAATTCAGTATTGCACCGAAATTACCAGACAGTTTAACGACACAAGCACATACAAACGTCTAGAGTCCAATCCTACTCATCTAATTAAAACTAAACTCGCGCACTTTCTAGATAAAGGCCTTATTTCAAACATCTTGGGCAAAAAAGAATGACTATCTGTTGGTAACATGTGACGTTAGCTCACTATGTACCATTATCCAACATAATAGGGGATGTGAAGCAGTTCGCTTCTTTTTAAGCAATACATCTGACATGCCAGAGCCCCAAATTAACTACATTTTGGAAGGCATTCGCCTTATACTTGAGAATAACTTCTTCTGGTACGAGGACAAATTCTTCCTGCAGCTAACTGGTACGGCCATGGGCACAAAATTTGCCCCCAGTTACGCCAATCTCTTCATGGCCTTCTGGGAAGAGACATTTATATATGGAGAACATATCTGGGCTGCTAATTTGATACTTTACAAAAGGTATATAGATGACCTTTTTTTCATCTGGAAGGGTGACTCTGTGTCCCTAAATTCCTTCCTTACACTCCTCAATTCTAATATTTGGGATATTAAGTTAACAGCAGAGTATAGTAAGGAAAGAGTAAATTTTCTAGATCTGGAACTCTACCACGACTCCAGCCATATTCAAACTCGCACTTTCTTTAAGAAAGTGGACACCAACAGTTTTATTGAGGCAGACAGCTGCCACTTTTTCCCTTGGCTCATGAATGTACCAAAGAGCCAACTCTTTAGATTGAAAAGAAATTGCAGTAACAACCAAGATTTTTTAATACAGGCAGATATCCTGAAGAATAAGTTCGCGAATAAAAACTACGATACACACCCTGTCCAACAGGCCATCCAAGAAATTAGTCTTATAGATAGGAAAGATTGTTTGAGAACAAAATTGGAGACTCCACGAGAGAAACTGCAAGGAGTACCTTTAATTATGGATTATAGTGGCAATAATAAATATATGCTGAATATTATTTATAAATATTGGCCTATATTACGTCAAGATCCCAGTCTGCAATCTATATTAGGCCCAAGTCCCAAAATTATATACAGAGGTGTCCCTTCTTTAAAGAATCACTTAAGCAATAGTTTCTTGAAAACTGACAAAACTAAGCAGTCCAATAAAAACTTTTTTAGAGAACTTATCGGTTTCCACAGATGCAGGACATGTCAAGCATGTAAAGAAACTAATAATTTGCAAACCAAAACTCTATGTAATTTTAAAAATCCTCATTCTGCAAAAACCTATACAATTAGAGATATTATTACTTGTGAGACTAGCGGGGTTATTTATATGCTATGGTGTCCTTGCGGACTGCACTATGTAGGCAGAACATCCAGAACCCTAAAAATCCGCATTGGAGAACATATCAGGAACATCAGAAACGGCTATGAGAAGCATAGTGTTTCCCATCATTTCACAGTTGCACATCAAAAAGATCCATCCAAATTATGTTTTATGGCCATAGATAAACCTAAAACATCTTGGAGAGGAGGGGATAAAATCAAAACCCTCGGGCAGGCAGAAATGAGGTGGATTTTTGAATAAGATACTATGACACCAAGAGGTCTCAATGCAGACTTTGAACTACATCATTTTCTCTAATCCGCCCCTTTTTGGAAACATCCTGGTGTTTTTATGATTTCTAACTACTTATTTTACGTTATGTATGCGCTTATACCTGTCTGTATTATTTGAAAAACATTATATAATAATCATATTCATTGATATCTTTTCCTCTTTATACATTTTGAATCAGGTTCAGGTTTATTTAGTGTTAAGAAATTAATGACACTTAGATTTGTGAAAATATGCTTCCTTTTTTCTGCCGATCTCTGTGTGGATTTATTTGCAATATTGCCCATGCTGTTGTTTGTGCCACTGTATATTTATATGTTCTCATGTTTTTTGTACCATATATTATGCCTATTTTACTAAATGTTTTTTACTATCATGTTTTTATATTCATATATTTTCTGCGAATTTTATGAGCTATATATTTATTGTGTAAAACCTCTAAAGTTAATTAACCATTGTTTTTATATCTGTGTATCTTTTATACTTTGATTTGGAGTCATGTTTGCTATTTTTTATGATGTCTATACTATTTATCTGCTGTATTCCTGTCTTAGACTATTTTCCCCATTATGCCTGTCTAATTAGAGCCACTCCCTTAACTAATGCTGTCAAAACACATGCGATGCCCTGTTTACACACGTTGCCGTAGTAACTAATCACATGGACTGCATATAAACGTTGACTTCTCGTGTGGGGGTTACTGCCTTGAAGAAGCCGATAGAGGCGAAACGCGTCGCAGGATTGACGCCACACGAGACTACCTCACTTCACAGCTGCTATCTACCGTCCTGCTGCTTTTCTGTTGTTGTTCTGCAGATTTTATCCACGTGGATTTCCCATTTATTTCTTCCGAAGCGGACCTACTATCTTGCACTTCAAGACTGGTGATTTTATATACCCTTGTTCTATTGTTTTAATGTAAGCCTCAAGATTACAGGGGGCCAATACATTTTTCCCTATTGTTATATACTTCACTATGTCTGGTTCCTATTAGTCTTCCCTTCTGAGATAAACTCCACATCTAAGATTCAACTGCTTATGGGAGAGTGATTTTTTGCCGCTGTGGATTATAGGACATTTAGTCCTTCTGCGGATTGTACCTAGAGCCGGTCCTGAGGCTCTAGACCACGTGAGTCTATTGGGGGTCACGGCTACAGATACATCCATTACTGTCTTTTATACTACACCATTGTTTTTCTTTTGTTTTTTTTCTTTTGCATATATCCTGTCTATGAGTTTGTCTGCTATTTAGGATAAGTATCATCATTTTTATTGTTTCTCACTTTCACCATTACCCATTTTAACTTTGCGCAACACTTCACCACTTTACTATCAGTATCTATGCCCAGTCTCGCCCACCATAGCAAACTTCCTTTAGCATACTGAAAGTGCACAAAAATAGAGACAAACCTCCAGGAAGACCAATTGTCTCCAGAAACAATTCTCTAATTTAATCTCTTTAACTGCATTACATCTCTACAATGTAAGTCTTACAGCTAACTAGTGTTGAAGGGCTGTTGGATTTTCAACATGGTAATATAGACCCCCTAGAGTCTGGTATATGGTCAAATGCTCCCAGACCTGCCCAAAAACTAAATTCTATGAAGTACAATAACTGTGAAAGGTGAACAGCACTACTTAAATTTTGTAGAAAAGTAGCTGCTCAGCAGCTATAGGGGCAACCAAATTATCATCTATAACTTAGGATGCAAAAGAAAGAAAAAGAAAATTGGAGCGCTTAAACAAAATAAAATAAAATAAATTACCACAAAATATAATTTGTGACAAAAAATGCTGTCAAAGTTCATAAAAGAAAATTACATTAGAAAGTATACTCTAGCGTGTACAAAACGACGTTCTGCTGGTCTTATCCTGCAGTCTCAGCAGCGTAGGAGACATATATAGAAAAAAAAACAAATGGAGAAACCATTGTGTACTCTGTATGCAAATGTTATAACTGCACCGCTCTTTTAGCCAAATACACACTTACACTATTAAGAGCAGTATACTGTTCATATGCGTACTTAATAATCCACCCAAGGCAAACACTGCAAATGGTGGTACAAATATAGAAAAAGTTTCATCAGCCAAAGAGAAGCAGCAACGATTCTAACAAACAAGCTTATGTAAAGTCCAACAATATGAAAGGAACGTTCAGTATAAACGCTTCGGATGATCAAGATGGTATACTGCCGGCTCTATCCTGGACTCTCTTCCTTCACGTATGATGTGAGCACTATGCTCTTCTCCAGCGTGATCGGACTTCCTGAAGGTGCATAGCTATAGATACTCCTGCTTTCACTTCAATAGTTCTTACATTGTGACAATTAAAGAAACAGCTGTTGCAACTGTAACACGCTATTCCTAAATGGCAGTGCTGGTTTACAATGGTCAAATTTACATATACATCAAAGTGAAAGAATTAATTTTATTAACAAAGCCATCATGGAATGCCAATACCCAAAATTTCTATCCACTGTTATGTGGATAAAAATGTTTGTGTATGGTATTTGCTCGAATATAAGATTACTCTGATTATAAGACGACCCCCCAAACTTTGTATATTCAGTGAGGAATATTACAAGCTGTACTTGTAAATAATTGTCATGTTTTTCATGTTTAATAAAATATTTATGAAAAAAATGCATTTCTTGTTTTTATTTGCCAATCTACCCCCAGACTTAGCCATCCCCCACACACATAGACATCTGCCCCCCCCCCAGACTTAGCCAATGCATCACCCCAGACAGCCATCTTCCCTGCAGACTTAGCCAATGCAGCCACACATAGCCATCTGCCCCCAAGACTTAGCCTATGTATCCCCCCAGCCAGCCACCTGCCCCCAGCCAATGCATCCCCCCAGACAGCCACATAGCCCCAGCCAACACATCCCCTATTTCTCCCCAGATAGCAAGCTGTCCCCAGCCAATGCATCACCTCCTCCCCTCTGCCCAGGCAAGGCATCCCCTCCTCCCCCCAGACATTGCATCCCCTCCTCCCCCTGACCCAAGACATTGCATCCCCTCCTTCCCCCATTCCCCCAGACATCACCTTCTCCTCTTCCGATGGTGATTCACTGGTGTCTAGTGGGGGCGGCCGGTCGATGCGCGGCGTGGGCAGACATCCTCCAATGCTGCCCTATGTTTCCACCGGGACTTCTAGGATGTGAACGACGCAAGGTCACATGTTTGCAGCATTCTGTCATAGAAGTCCCGGCTGAAGTGCCGGGCAGCAGCAGAAGATGTCAGTGTGCATTGCACAGACATCAACTGGCTGCTAACGAGGAGGATCCAGGTCCCCAGAAGTGCTGTAGGGACCTGGATCCTAGTCTTATAGTCAGACCTCTATTTGAGGTCAGATTATAAGACGATTTTGAATATAAGACAAGGGTTATTTTTCAGAAAAAAACTTATATCTTATATTCAAGCAAATATGGTAATACAGAACAAATAAGTAGATATATTATTTTTTTCATTTTGATCTACTGATTTGTTCTGTATTATATATATTATAACATATAAATAATATATTCTTTTTTCTTACACAGGTGCTTACCCTAAATCAGGCCCTTGAAGCCCACACCTGCAACTGTTCTCCTGTCCCATGGCTATAGGCTTGCCAAACATGAGTACACAGAGGGGATTCAGCAGCAACTTCAACAAATCAACTATGTCACCAGAACCAGAAGAGACTGACAATCATAAGTCTCCATGAGTCAACCAGCTCCATGTCTGCTGTGGGATGTCTGATCTAGTGCCTGCTTTGGTGTATACATTTTGTCTTGAACGGCCTAAGGATTATAGCTCTTCTCTCCATGTCTAAGTTTTGGTAAAAACCTTTTGAAGCATCTGAGGACTCTGGCTCCTTACTCCATCTCTTGTATTCCTGAGGCCCTTGTACTAAGTGGACCTACATTTTGTCCAGAGAATCTGTAGGAGACAAACTGTTGTTTTGCTTGTTTTAGTATGTTTGTTTTCAGATACTGGTATATACCTGGTCTCTCTTACATTAGTTAAGGTTTAGTTATGTTCTATGCAAGGTTAGTGTTAGGGCCTTCCTGTAGTGAGCTACTGTAACGTGGTGGCAATCTTACCATCTTATGGCCATCAAATGAAATCAAACTCACACTTTTACCACCCATTGTAGATCCAGCTACTAGAATTGTACTTGTGTATATGTCTGTCTTATATGTCTCCTTTGTTCACTTGCCCTGTTCATTGTCTGTAGCCCTATGTCCCCTTTCCTATTTTGACCTTGCCTCCTCAGCCTGCAGTGTTCTCCTAACCAAGTAAAAGAAATTGCCCTCAGGCAATTGCCCGTTGGATGTGAACGCGTCAAGTGCCCACTCCCCACCGTTTTTTATGCGTTTGTTATTTGAGTCTCCACAATAAAGTACAGCGTTTCAATGGATGTTTGATGTGCCTGATTTTCTTTTTCCAAGTCCTCTTACCCAAGTGAGGCTCCAGAAATCTGCAGATTATGTCCAAATGGTTCACTTCCTTGGATTTGGATACCTGCTGTAAACACAGTACCTTGGGATGTGGCTACTCAAACATGTGGGCGAACCAGCTCCATTAACGTATCCTAATACTGGGCCGCTCATCGTCCTATAACTTCCTTAGTAGATTATGCAACCAACTATTCTTTTTTGAACTGATGAGCTAAACGATCTGGTCTTCAGAGATGCAAATCTTTCTTGTGTGTTTATAGTATTTCAGTAAACAGTGTTAGTATTTGCATTTAGCAACCAAGGCACCTCTCTATGTGGACACAATAATTTTTAGGTTTTAATATTTTATCAGTTTAGCATTTCTGCTCAAGTCAAGGCTAATGTATGTGAGAAATAGGAGAAGGAACTATCATTGGACAGGGTGGGCATTTAGAGGACTTTGTGTTAGACTTTTTGAAAATCCCTTTAATAAATTATAAAATGTACATTAATGTTGTTACAACCAATAAAATATACAGTGATATATACCCAGAAGGATCGGTCAGACCTGCAAGGATGGCTGGATATTTAAAACAGTTAAATTGGTGTTTTAAATTACACTTCAATAAAGAATGGGTTTTAATAAGGCCACCTGATGTAAAGAGTAGTCCAACATGTTTGCGTGTTTGAGTGGAACATACTTGCCACTAATCGATCCTGTTAATAAAGTTCCAACGTCAACAGTGAAAACCATTAATTGATTAAACTTGTGACAAAAACAGAAAAAAATGGTCAAAATAAGGTTATCTGAACCCTGGGAAGGTGAGTTTGAATGACTAGACCTGGCTGGTGTTACAGTGTCTTTCAACCATTTGGATAAGGTTTCAAATAACATTTTGGATACAAACAAGGCCCCAAAAGGATTCCCTGAAGCAACAGGTTAGTCTTGGAGTAAAAATGTGACAATTTAATGATGTTCTATAGATGTTCAAAGTGAATGCCACAGGCACTGCTGTTCTTATACAGAAAGTTTACCTATTCCATGTTTTTTGTTTGTGGCATGATTTGATCTATGGCTGTTAATGACCGGATATATTGTACATTGCACACTCCACAAATTAAATCGATACTGTTAATTACAAATCAACAAACAGAAAATATTTGTGGTTTATTGGCCCAAACACTATTCATTGAACCTCTGCAGCACTGGGGTTGTGGGTAAAACCAGGAACATGGCACACAAATTATTGCTTTTTCCAATACAACACTGATTCCTACTTAACACTGGCTCTTAAAGTATACAATCAAACATCTATTCATACTTCCCCATCAGTCCCATATCCTGTACTTTCACACATAAGGTTCAGACACAATAAATCCCCATTTTCATGGATATTTGTCTCTTTCAGACATTACCCATAAAATAATGTATCTGATTACAAACTGCAGCTTGACATCAATGAAAAATAAATCCACCAGACACTTTATGAGGTACTTAAAAGCGTTATTTAGGGGGCATTATAACCTCTGTTAGACCCCCTTTCATTCTCCCAGAAGATAACACCATTCTAATAGCTCTAGGTCGAGCCAACAAAGTTAGCAGTTTTAAAGTTCCCTGCCACTGAACCTGAGCTCTTCATGGGGAACATACATTATTTTACCTGCTTTGACAAAAAACAATGGGTCTAAGTTTTCAAGTGAAGAAGGAATCCTGGCAATGTCTCTTTGGCATTTTTATGCAGTAGCATATGTTTAGCATTAGTAATTCTATAGATTCCCTTCTAACCCCACAAGCCCTTCCCAATGCATTTTTTAAAGGAACCATCATTTAATTTATTGTGATGCTAGGATTTACATATAGACCAATCAGCTATAACATTATGAACACTAAAAAAAAGGGAAAGCCAGGCAGAGGCAGTGTAATGCTTTAGACAATGTTCTGCTGAGAATCCTTGGGTCCTGCCATTCATGTGGATGTTACTTTGACACGTGCCACCTACCTAAGCATTTGTGCAGACTGCGTACACCCTGTCATGGAAATAGTACTTCCTGATGACTTTGGCCTCTTTAAGCAGGATAATGCACCCTGCCACAAAGCAAAAACAGTTCAGGAATGGTTTAAGGAACACAACGGCGAGTTCAAGGTGTTGACTTGGCCTCCAAATTACCCAGCTCTTAATCCAATCAAGCAGGGCCGCCACCAAGAATTTCAGAGCCCCTAAGAGAACAAATTTTCAGGATTTTGCCCCTCAATATGCCAGGATTTTGCCAATTAATATGCCATACTTTTGCCAATTAATATGCCAGGATTTTGCCAATTAAAATGCCAGGATTTTGCCCCTCAACATTCCATTCTTTTGCCCCACAATATGCCATTCTTTTGCCAATTAATATGTCAGGATTTTGCCCTTCATTATGCCATTCTTTTGCCAATTAATATGCCAGGATTTTGCCCCTGAGCATGCCAGCGTTATGCTCATTATGTTGATGTGCCTTGTAGACTAGAATTCCTTTATTTTTGTCATATATTTGCTGAACTGTGATTTTCTTTTTTCTCATGTTCAGTGCACCCACACAAATTATATATAATGTTTTAAAGGGCAGATGGGGCTTTTTTTCATACCATTATTTTCCTCATATGTGTCAGGGTTCCTTCTAGGGTTTTCCTGCTTAGTTACCTTATCTAGGGTTTTCCTGATTAGTTACACTCTCTAGGGGTTTCCTGCTTAGTTTCACTTGCTCTGCCCCTCTCAGGATCTCACCCTTACCTAGGACCCCACTCCTTGTGTTTTTCTCTCTATCCCTACCTCTCTATTTCTCTATTCACACTAAAACCATTTTCCTATACTGCAGCACCTTGCTAAAGTCCTCTTTTGTCTATGCTACAGTCCTTATTTCTTTGTTTCAATATCTGTTCTCAACCTTGCACAATGAATAATAACATGCAACCAGACTCCTCATCTATCCCTGCACTGAAACACCTACCTGACCTGGTAAAGGCCCTGACAATATGATATCATTTACTATAAAAAAAACAAAACAATAAAATATAATGAAACAATTTTAAATAAACAACACTTTTTCTAACTTTGACCTAAAAAATCTTGTGTACATGTGTTTCTGTTGTTTTTTTGCAAGTTATACAGCATTAACCAAAAGTAGTATTTTTTGTTTCCTAACCGTTTTCTCCGACAGTGACCTTTTGATCCCAACCCTAACCCTAAATTTAACCCTAACCATAAATCTATCTGATACCCAAATATCTTGCACTAACCTAAATTCTAACCTTAACTTACAGGGCCACCATCAGAAATGTCAGCACCCCTTACTGAAAAAAAATTCTGGCCTCCCATATCTCCCTCTCAGCCCCCTACACATACCAGTATGTTCATTAATATGCCACAGCATGCCCTAATATGCCACAACCAGTATGCCCATTAACATGCCACTTTATGCCCATTAATATGCCACAGCCAGTATGCCCATTAATATTCCACCTTATGCCCATTAATATGCCACAACCAGTATGCCCATTAACATGCCACTTTATGCCCATTAATATGCCACAGCCAGTATGCCCATTAATATGCCACTTTATGCCCATTAATATGCCACTTTATGCCCATTAATATGCCACTTTATGCCCATAAATATGCCATGTTATGCCCATAAAAATGCCACAGGCAGTATGCCTATTTATATGCCACAACCAGTTTGCCCATTAATATGTCACTTTCTGCCCATTAATATGCCACAGACAGTTTCCCCCTCCCTTTCCCCAGTACTTACCTCTTCTGCGATAGACAGCAGCCTTCCATGCTGCCTCTCTCGCACTCCCCCCGTGCACTGATTGAGCACCAGAAAGTCACATGACCCTGGCCCTCTGAAGTCAGATCAGTGCGCGGGTACACGAGAGAGGCATCATGGAAGCATCTCTGCGCATTGCACAAACCCCATGCTGCCTTCCGGTGCAGAGATGCAGGCGAGTGGATATTTTTTGATCTCCCCAGCCAGTGTCTCCATTGGCATGCTTTTTTTTCTCTCACATTTTTCTTTTTCATAGGGCCCTGACAGGTGTATCGCCCATCACCTCCTGATGGTGGGCCTGCTAACTCATCTGTAACCCTAACTGTAACTCTAACCCTAACACTAATTATAACCCTAACCCTTGATTTAGGGTCAGTACATCTTGGGTTAGCTGAGCTTTTTTAATGTAATGTTGCTAACTGACTCTAGGGGCAGTCAAGCAACAGTAGCATAGTGACGGAAGGGATTTTTATCATTTACCGGACAGCGGAAAGCAACAATAATAAATAATCAAAAAGCGTACATCAAGATATTTTATGATTTTTCCTAGGGATGTTACACTTGCCCAATATGCAGGGAATGTTACTATTACCTAATTTAATGGTCCTAATTTTATCTACCTTAGAAGAATGAAGGGATGAGCTGCCCTATTGGGAATTGAACCAGTGACTTGGGAGTTGAAAAGATTCTACAAACGAATGCAACTTCCAATGGGAGAGTGAAGCAAATAACTGGATACAGCCAACTAATATCCCATGTGTTGTATCTGTAATGCCATGGGCAAAACCCTGGTATCATTGTAATTCATTATGTTGTTTATATATGAATTTGCAGAGTTGTTCATAAAAGAATCACTTTTTTGGTAATGTTGTTCTTTCATAGACAGAAGGCCTTTGCGCCTGTGAATTCAAGAGGGATAATTGAATAGGGTTTTGGCCATTTGGAATTGCATTCTTTGCCTAATAAACCTCATCTGTGTGACCAGTAATTCTACTGAGGAAATACAGACATGCACACCAGGCAGTGGCGGATGCTCCATATGTGCTAGGTGTGCGCTGCACACCTAACAAAGAGCACCCTCACTTGTATTTCTGGGGTTAGTGCGCTCCGAATAAACTCTGTTACCAATTCAGCAAGCATGAAAAGTATACGAATTTTCGTATACTATTCGTGCTTGTTGAATTGGCAACAGAGTGAGTGACTCTTTTGTCGAATTCAACGCAGAGTCGTCTTTCGGATGTAACGACGTCTCGGGTATTTCCGGGTAATTGTGTGCTGACTGTTCTCCGCTCCGTTCTGCTCCGGGCTGGCAGCACGCGTGTCACTCAGGGGCACGATACGCCCCTGACACCAGGAGGCTGAAACAAGTGTATATTCCCACAGACATGGCCTAGACATATACTGAAATCCTCAATTATGGTTCACAAAATCACAAAAATCACCATTTAGCGTTAGTGAAAACCTATGCATCAAAGAGAAGAGGTCAGTCCATAGAAGCAAAGGATATGGGAATATTCTGTATAATGGAATGGATGCCTTCCATTATGTTCTCCACTCTCATACAAATTCTAATTATTATGCATAATTTGGTATTTGTGTAATATTGTTTTATTTTTTTTGGGGGGGGGGGGGCAGTGTATAAACTAGTTATTGCAGACATTAACAGTTCATTACCTTTATTTATATAAAGTATGAAAAATAAATCATTGTGTTGTATAATAAGATTTGTTGGAATTAATTCAATTTAAACCACTTAAAGGGACTGTATCACATAAGCATTTGTTTTTTTACTGTGAATGTAGAGAAAATAAATAAATATCTGTACATTGTATTAGTAAAATTGCAAGCAAATAGCTAAATTAGGAGAAAAAATTGATTTAAATATGTATGTGGATTTCTTCCAATACAATGCCAAACAGATTCCTTAGTAATGCCAGTTAGATGGCCCATTAAATATGCCACACACAGGAGCCCCATAACTATGCCACACACAGGAGCCCCATAACTATGCCACACACAGGAGCCCCATAAATTATGCCACACCAGAGCCCCATAAATTATGCCACACCAGAGCCCCACTATTTATGGCTCACCTCTGCCCAATTAATTATGCCACACACACAGGTGCCCCATAATTATGCCACACAAAAGAGTCCACATAATTATGCCACTCACACACAGGTGCCCCATAAATATGCCACACACAAGCGCCCCATAATTATGCACACATGGGACCGCCATTAATTATACAACACACAGGAGCCCCGCGAGGTGACAATTGAACAAGTCTAAAACAATACATAGCTATACATACAGACATCTCTCTCTAGAACAGCCAATTTGCCCAATTATGTGCCAGTATCAATTTTCCCATTAATATGCCAGTATTATTGTGCCAGGTGCCAGGAATATTGTGCCAGTCAGAGCCCAGTAATATTGTGCCAGTCAGATACCAGTAATATTTTGCCAGTCAGAGCCCAGGAATATTGTGCCAGTCAGATACCAGGAATATTGTGCCAGTCAGATACCAGGAATATTGTGCCAGTCAGAGCCCAGTAATATTGTGCCAGTCAGAGCCCAGGAATATTGTGCCAGTCAGAGCCCAGTAATATTGTGCCGTAAGAGCCCAGTAATATTGTGCCAGTCAGATACGAGGAATATTGTGCCAGTCAGGGCACAGCAATATTGTGCCAGTCTGAGCCCAGGAATATTGTGCCAGTCAGAGCCCAGGAATATTGTGCCAGTCAGATACCAGTAATATTGTGCCAGTCAGATACCAGGAATATCGTGCCAGTCAGATACCAGAAATATTGTGCCAGTCAGAAACCAGGAATATTGTGCCAGTCAGATACCAGTAATATTGTTCTTGTCAGATACCTGTAATATTGTGCCAGTCAGAGCCCAGTAATATTGTGCCAGTCAGAGCCCAGTAATATTGTGCCAGTCAGAGCCCAGTAATATTTTGGCAATCAGAGCCCAGTAATATTGTGCCATTACCCTGCTCGTTATTCCTTCCCTCTTCCCAATCACTTACCTCCTGGCTGCTGCTCCATGTCCCCCCGCCAGACGTTTTCAGTGTAGTGTTTCCTCCTGCACAGAGGAGGGAAACACAGTGCCCGGAAGTGAAGTAACGTCACATCCGGTTGCGGTGATTTTTTTTTTTCTGGCAGCCGAATTGAGCGGATGCGGCTGCCAGGAAAAAAAAAAAAAGTTAGGCGTGCGGAGCGATGCCGGCAGCACGGGTGTCACCCCCACTGGAGGTGTCACCAGTTGCGGTCCGCACCCCCCGCACCCCTCTCGGGACGCCACTGGTGGAGTCTCTGGTTTATAACATCGTTGATTTGCAAACGATGCATTTACAGTAAAACCAATATTTAGGTGATACAGTCCCTTTAAAATGACCCTGGACCAAAATGATGTTGCACAATATTTTCTAGGTATTTAACTTTTTGAGTGAAAGAGAGATTAGCAGCATGTTGCTTTATGCAGCTCCTGCCATTAAAACAAGTGTTTAATAATACAACATACATAATACAACACTGAAGAAAGGGATTGTGTTTCATCTGGTTACGAATGACAGCTTGGGATCAGAGGATTAGTGAAAAAATTCTCATAGATATGTAATGCTGAGTATGCGTCTATCAGCTAGCTAACAAATTGAACAATTAGTGCTAAGTAGGTTTAAATCCAAATGAAGAATGCCAGTGAAAATAACTCCAGGGACTTTTAACAGATGGGCACTTGTAAATCTAACAGGATTTCCTACTGCCTTAGGTAAAATGAAGACTGTCTCATTAAACTGTGTGCAAGCTACCATGCTCCATGTTATTTACTTGAACAGAGGCAAAACAGGCTTCTCAGCAGCAGATAAACAGCCATTTAATATAATTTGCAGCATTCAACATATGTGCCAAGTCAATATGCTGGATGCCTATGTTGATGCAGATAAATGCTTAGATGTATGTGGGGAAATGCAGAAAGTTTAGTTATTCAAATGTTTATGTGTAAATAAAAAAAATAACATAAAACATTTTGCAATAATGTATAAAATTAAAGGAATATATTGAAAATTTTAAATTAATAATGAAAATAAAAAGGTTGTTTCTTTTTTAAAATGCAAGCCGTTTGGGAAAAGGAGTATTTAATAAACTTGAGAGAATTTGTTTTGAGCTGTTACGATGGGGACCATATCACTATTTTATTCGGAGATGCGTATGATAAATGCACGCTTCTGGGCTGTAATCAGTGAATTGTAGATCAGTCTGCAGACTTATTTTTTGTCTGTGGAGCCTGATGGCAGACATTTTTCATAAACATCCCTGAATAAAAAGACACTGGGGTCACTCTAGTTGGCAGAACTAGAAAAATGTTTGTGGGTTTCCCTACAATTACGCCCCCCTAAATTGAAAACTCCTTTACTGCTCTGCAATCAGTGCTCCAATAGCCTTTATTTATTGTGCAAGTGGCAGATGTAGGAGCCAGTGGAATATTTATGGATAGTGACATCACTTTGTGTATTCATTTTATGCATTGGTGCTAAGCCAGCTTATAGCCAATTATTACTCTTTGGTAGTGTAGTAGACTGCAGCAGAGGAGCAGTTGTTTGGGGAAACAAATTCTCAGGCTTTATTTTCCCCACACAAGACGAAAAGAACAACAAACGTGTTTTGGAAGAAGGAGCCATGACCGTCTGCCCCGTTCCCGTTACTCCTGGGGGCCCCAAAGGAGCTGTCCCATGGGCCCCCAGCCCTCACGCGTCCTCTTTTTCCCCCCGGCAAGCCGCACCCACTGGATGCGGGGTGAAAAAAAACCCATTGCCACCGGATATGACAGTACGTCATATCTGGTGGCTGTATTTCCCTCCTCCGTGCAGGAGGGAAGACTGCACTGAGGAGACATCAAGAGCAGCCAGGAGGTGAGTACTGGGGAACGGGGGGAGGAGGGGGATATATAATGAGCACATTAAAATTGGATATTATTAAAGAAAAACCTTACTGTGGCATCTTAATGGGCAAATTGGCTGTGGCATCTGAATAGCACAATAATACTGGCATCTGAATGGCAGAATAATACTGGCATCTTAATGGGCAAACTGGCTGTGGCATCTGAATGGCACAATAACACTGGCATCTTAATAGGCAAATTGGCTATGGCATCTTAATGACACAAAAATACTGGCATCTAAATGGCACAATAATACTGGCATCTTAATGACACTATAATACTGGCATCTGAATGACACAGTAATACTGGCATCTTAATGGACAAATTGGCCGTGGCATCTTAATGGCACAATAACACTGGCATTTGAATGGCACAATAATACTGGCATCTTAATGGGCAAATTGGCTGTGGCATCTTAATGGCACAATAATACTGGCATCTGAATGGCACAATAATACTGGAATCTGAATGGCACAATATTACTGGCATCTTAATAGGCAAATTGGCTGTGGCATGATAATTGCAAAATAATACTGGCATATTAATGGCAAATAATAATGGCATATTAATGGGCAAACTGTGGCAAAGTTAATTGACAAACGGTGGCAAAGTTAATTGACAAACGGTGGCATATTTTAATATGAAAACTGGCTGTTGCATATGTTCATGACAAAGTGACTGTGGCATGTTAATCGGTACCTGCCAATTGCTTATTTTAATTGGCAAAGTGATGCCTTGGCATGTTCTGTGGGGCAAAATAACATGTACTATGGGGGAAAGTGACAATGTGGCTTGTTCTGCAGGGGCAGTTCAGTGGGACAAAGGAACACTGAGGTATGTTCTGTGGGGCAAATTGACACCGTGAAATGCCAAATTGTGTGGGTGCAATATGAGTGCAATATGAGTGCAAGCCAAGTGCTGTGGCTACCCTACGGGGCTGTGTTAAGTCCTTTAGGTGCAATGTGGGTGCAGAAAAAGGGATTAAAAACAAGAAATGCATCTCTTCAATAACATTTTTATTACATATGAAAATAGTTGAATATTATATTAAGTTCGTATCGTTTATGTGGCATTATGTGATATCTACAATGGGCTGACTTGGCATGTACTATGCTCTTCAATATTTTACCATTAAATATGAATTCTTTTTAGAAAATATGCTGTTCACTACATGTCTGGGAGATGCAACACTTTTGTGTAAAATGTAGATTAAATGTTTCTTTAACATTTTACATTTATATGAGCAGTAGAAATCTTTGATTCAAATGTATCATTTGAGTGAGATTAGGGACACACACTAAGCAGCAAGCATAACTCAAGCAGATTTATTTTTAGTTTTTTATCCATCCCTTATCATATGTTCCCACATGCCCTGTGCTTGCCCCTGTCAGAACTAGCCAGAAATGTATGTTTTGATGTTCTATGTGCCACCAATTGGGATTCCCCTGATAGACCTCTGTCCTAAATTCTGCCTTCCAGTGTGTCACTTAATTTTATATTATGTGAACATTTGAGAGCAGAGCATGATCCATGGTTATTTCACAAGACTAACTTTAAAACGCCGTTATCACCTAAGCATTAACTTGACTGTTAATGTAGAGAATAAGAAAATACTGAAAATGATCTATACATTGAGTTAGCAAAATTTCAAGTAAATGCCTAAACTAGGAGGATGGGTTTTAAATGTGTCTGTGGAGTCTCCAGTTTATGACATCACCTGTGACTTAAAATGCAAATTACACGCCACTTAATTTGCAT
This sequence comes from Pelodytes ibericus, assembly GCA_036172795.1. Lineage (NCBI taxonomy): Eukaryota > Metazoa > Chordata > Amphibia > Anura > Pelodytidae > Pelodytes > Pelodytes ibericus. The sequence continues at coordinate 183,528,291 of CM069859.1, read as the reverse complement.
ATCAATCCACTTCAAGGAGACTTCACCGTCATGTTTAAATCCCAAGAAAAGGAGAGAGTGTGTCAAAAGCTCCCATTAGTATATGAATCATGGTGTGTGACCAAAAATAATAGTGGAAAAGACTTCAAAACAAATACAAAATGTATAGATGCGCTAAGAGGAATCAGGAATATTGATATTTTGTCCCCACCATGTGACAGAAATAGGAGCCGTGAATAACAGAAATAAATACACGGATGCAATACAACCTTGTATCAGTGTCACTGGGTAATCTTCGAGATTATATATTTCTCCATAGACATATCAGGAAACACATGCAATATAGAAAATACAGAGAACACAAATAGTGTCATACATAAAACACCAGATGTTAATATATGTCTATGTTGGTATAGCACTCACAAACCAATTAATTAAAAGCAACTTGAATGCAGAGTAACGATCTCACTTCTTCTTAGTGGATAAATGATTCCAATTTAAATGAGATAAAAACACAAAAGAAGGAATCATAGGGAAAAATATACGGATAAAAAAGTGATATATGCACTCACTGTTAGCCAGATGTATTTGTGCCTTGAGCAGTGGTGTATTTTGGTTTTCTGCTGTCCTAGGCAAACTAAATTCTGGCGAAGGAGAACCATTGGCTGCAAGCTCTATTTGCAGACAGCATTGGCCTTGGGTGCAATATATATATATATATAGGATGGTATCTTCATGCAAAGACTCTCGTGGGGTGATATATGACCTCCAAATAAGAGAAATGACAGCCAATAAACATATAGGTATGTAGATATAATTTTAATGCAAGTAAGCGTCCTCCAGACTATATATATATATATATTTATATATATACACAAACATATATGTAGGGTATTAGGGTATTAGCATAAATTAGTGTTTAGTTGATTGCAGATTTGATCACTGTTCTCCTGTTGGTTCTGTGGTTCTCCCACTATGGCCGATGTTCAACTTCCCGGTAGGAGTGTGTTTACTTCCGGATACAAATGCCTCCGATAGCCAGGGCCGGCCTTAAGTGTCCCAGCGCCCTGTGCGGGCTTCCGCCGTGGCGCCCCCCGTCTCCCCCCCTATGTATGTGTCCCTTCCCTCTTCCTTGCCACGTCTGTCTCGCTCTAACTCCCCCATAAATGTTTTCTCTCTCTCCCTCTCTCTCCTGTTCTGTCTTTCCCCCCCAGACCCCCGTGTTCTGTCTCTCTCCCCCCTCCCCCTGTCCTGTCTCTCCACCCCCTCCCCCTGTTCTGTCTCTCCACCCCCTGTTCTGTCTCTCCTCCCCCTGTTCTGCCCCCCTTCCGTTGTCTCTCCCCCCCCAGACACCCGTGTTCTGTCTCTCCCCCCCCCAGACACCCGTGTTCTGTCTCTCTCTCCCCCCCGTTCTGTCTCTCTCTCTCCCCCTCCTCCAGTTCTGTCTCTCTCTCCCCCTGTTCTGTCTGTCTCTCTCTCCCCCTGTTCTGTCTGTCTCTCTCTCCCCTTGTTCTGTCTGTGTCTCTCTCCCCTTGTTCTGTCTGTCTTTCTCTCTCTCCCCCTCCCCTTGTTCTGTCGGACTCTCTCTCTCCTTGTTCTGCCTGTCTCTCTCTCTGCCCCTCCCCCTGTTCTGTCTGTCTCTCTCCCCCTCCCCCTGTTCTGTCTGTCTCTCTCCCCCCCTCCCCCTGTTCTGTCTGTCTCTCTCTCCCCCTCCCCCTCCCCCTGTTCTGTCTGTTTCTCTCTCCCCTTGTTCAGTCTGATTCTTCCCCCCCCCTCCCCTTGCCTGCAAATGTTGCTCAGGGAGGGGGCGGAGCTAACCGGCTGAGCGGTGTAGCTCCGCCCCCACCCTGTGAAGCAGAGAAGCTCCTGCTTCACGGGGAGCTGTGTGCAGCAAAATAAAGTGCTGCTCGGCTCCCCATGCTTAATGCATGCTTGATACACCGCTCAGCCGGTAAGCTCCGCCCCCTCCCCGACACAGCAGAGCATGCCTAGCAGAGGGCTGGTGAGGGGGGATCTTTTGATCTCCCCCAGCCAGTGCCACTACCGGCTTTTTTTTTTACTTTTTTTAATTTTTTTATTAGCTGGCTGGGGGCGCCCCCTGGGGTCGCACACCCCTAAGGCCGGCCCTGCCGATAGCAACGCATCTACATCCAGTCACATCTGGATTCTTATATAAGGGTGACATAACTTCACATATCTGTTGGATCTCATTTAAAGTTATCTATTGCATATATCCCTCAGAAGAAAACACATAATAATCACAAGCAGGACTAATGTAAACCTATTGCAGATAAATAAATAATTAGATGTGAGGTTTCTCATATTCACAAAATGGTTATAAAATATATAAAATTGAATAAATTATGATATTTGCATAATTATTGGATCTGTGTAGATATAAATATGTATGCTGATTTGCTTTAGTATTTTTTTTTTTTTTTTTAAAGATTGTTTTTATTTTGTATGGTTTAAAAAACATTTTAAACCAATTTTTCTCCCAATTTAGGCATTTGCTTGTAATTTTGCTAACACAATGTATAGATGATTTTCAATCAGTTTGTTACAATCACAGTAAAAATAAGGTTTTGGGTGACACAGTAAGTAATGGAAAATAGTTTTTCCAGGATACTATTTTATACACTTGCCCTAAAATATTTTGAGATGACTGCCAAGCAGAGGATATTGGCACTCCCTCTTATCTGCCCCCCATAAACAACAATAATGCAAAACAAAAAAACATATTTGTTTTAATACAAGATGACCCCGATTATAAGATGACCCACCCATGAAGTCCCCATGATGCTCAGCCAGACATGTGACTAGATGAGCATCATGGGATCTGTAGTTCACATCAGTTGGATTACCAAAAAGAGCAATTACTTTTCCACTTTTACTCCAACCCCCTTCAAATTAATATATAGACCATGTCCAGTTTTTATATTACTCTGGAGAAGGGACATCATCCCTGATAGTTTTGAGCTAAAAACAACTGTATTCTGTGTTCTCCTGTTCCCATACCCCTCTCCCATTATACACATTATTTTTAATAATAATAAAAAAAACAAAGAATACATTGTGATATTTTTAATTAGTAATACTTCTGTACAACACAAGGGCGTTTTATCAATACTCAGCTTTATGTCATTATTAAATGGACTATCTGGTGCCCAAAATGCATCTTCTAAATGTTGATGAGTATTAATGTGCTTTCAAAGTACTTTAAAAAGCATGTTTTACATTTTGCATTGTTTAAAATTTAAAACACTTAGAGCTAGATTAAATTGTGAAATTACAGCAGTTTGCATCTAGTTATGTCATCAGGCAATGTGTTGCATTGTTGAGAGACCCTACATGTACAACAGCAAGGTTACTTAGATTCCAGACAATGCATTGTATTTCAGCAGCACTGGAAGTGACTAAATGAAACAAAACTTTGTACGCTCAGTGTCTATATAATCAGTGCTGCAGCACCTGTAGTATACATACAGAGTAATCACTGGGAAGGGCTTGAGTCAAATATTAAAAATATGATTTATGTAAAATGTCTGTATCAAATGAAATTGGGAAAAGGCCTGTGCACTATACAAGCAGCAGTCTTCAACTTGCACCAAGTGTGCACCAAGGATGAAATTCTGAGTCAACCTTGCCAACATGTATCAGCCCACTGAACAATCATACTGACTGTTTAGAGCAGGGGTCCTCAAACTTTTTAAACGGGGGGCCAGTTCACTGTCCCTCAGACCGTTGGAGGGCCGGACTATAGTAAAAACAAAAACTATGAACAAATTCCTATGCACACTGCATATATGTTATTTTGAAGTGAAGAAACAAATCAGGAACAAATACAATATTTAAAATGAAGTAAAGTTAAATCAACAAACTTACCAGTATTTCAATGGGAATAGTGTGCCAGTCAGATGCCCAGGAATATTGTGCCAGTCAGAGCCCAGTAATATTGTGCCAGTCAGATGCCCAGGAATATTATGCCAATCAGATGCCCAGGAATATTATGCCAGTCAGATGCCCAGGGATATTATGCCAGTCAGATGCCCAGTAATATTATGCCAGTCAGATGCCCAGGAATATGATGCCATTGAGATGCCCAGTATATTATGCCAGTCAGATGCCCAGGAATATTATGCCATTCAGATGCCCTGGAATAATATGCCAGTCAGATGCCCAGGAATATTATGCCAGTCAGATGCCCAGGGATATTATGCCAGTCAGAGCCCAGGAATATTATGCCAGTCAGATGCCCAGTAATATTATGCCAGTCAGATGCCCAGTACTATTATGTCAGTCAGATGCCCAGGAATAGTGTGCCAGTCAAATGCCCAGGAATATTGTGGCAGTCAGAGCCCAGTAATATTATGCCAGTCAGAGCCCAGGAATATTGCGCCAGTCAGATGCCCAGGAATATTGTGCCAGTCAGATGCCCAGTAATATTATTTTAGGAATATTATGCCAGTCAGATGCCCAGTACTATTATGCCAGTCAGATGCCCACGAATATTGTGCCAGTCAGAGCCCAGTAATATTATGCCAGTCAGAGCCCAGGAATATTGTGCCAGTCAGATGCCCAGGAATATTGTGCCAGTCAGAGCCCAGTAATATTATGCCAGTCAGAGCCCAGGAATATTGTGCCAGTCAGATGCTCGTTATACCTCCCTCCTCCCCCACTTCCCCATCACTTACCTCCAGCTGCTGTGTCCCCGGCCGGACGTCTCGCGCAGTGTTCCCTCCTCCCTGCACGGAGGAGGGAAACACAGTTACCGGATCCGTTCGCGGTGATTTTTTTTTTTCGTTTTCCTGCAGCCGCATCCGTTGCGGCTGCAAGAAAAGAAAAAAAAAAAAAGGTAAACAGCGGGGGGTGCCGGCAGCACCCCCAGCGGGCCGGATTAATGTGCTCGGCGGGCCGCATTTAGCCCGCGGGCCGTAGTTTGAGGACCCCTGGTTTAGAGTTTAATGATAAATAAAGGTTTATGTCCACTGAAGATGGGGAAGCATCATGTCAAGGACAAGTCTATTGTTAATTTACTTAAAGCAAAGAAAGAATGTAATAAATGAAATATAGATTATAAAACTGTAACTGAATTTCAGTAAGATTCTGCATAACATGTTCTGCTCTTTATATTTCACATTCTGCTCTATCTTTTTCAGCTTCAAGAACTTTGACCTTTTACCACTGTGTGCAACAACTAGTATTCCTAACAAGCTTCCTAAAATGTTTTTACTGTGAACGTAGAGATTAGAAAAATATGAAAAATGAGCTATACATTGTAGTGATGGAGGGTGTGTTAGCAAAACTGCCAGCAAATGCACAAACTGAGAAATGTGTTAAATGTGTCTGTGGTGCCTCCTACTTATGGCATCACTTTGTGAATTGATATGGAAATTGAACAATTTCTGTTGAAAAGTAGTTCATTTGCATATTAAGCCACGAGTGATGTCATAAGCAGGAAACCCGACAACCATGTTTAAAATATATTTTTCTCTTATTTTATGCCTTTGCTTACAAATTTGCTCATTTTTTTATTCTCTAAATACACATTATGAAACTCGTGAGGGCTCTTTGCCACATTAGGACTTCACTGATTTGATGTATTAGTTCATTTTTAGTTATTGTATTTTCTTTACTGCTTTTTATGGTTGTTTTGCATATTTCATTGTATTAAATAGACCACTTATTACATATTATCCCTTTCCTTTCTTCAAGCGCTTTCACCATTTCTACCTCATTCCTATATATTATTTGGGATTGGTGATTTACAGCTGCTTCTTCCTTTCATAGGCGCATGTCTTCTCTGTACTCATTGCAGGAACAGTAATACCTTGAGCAGGGTGACCACTCACCCCAAGGGTTGAGCCCCATGCTTTGAGTGTCCACAAAGAGGGCCACTCAAGTCCTCATTGTTGTCATAACTGATAAACAGGAAACAAAGGGAAGAAGCAAGAATACTAGTCAGGGTCACAAGCAAATGGGTGAGGGCAGGAGAGAGCAATGCAGACAAAAAAGTACATTTCCAGATACTTCAGTAAGGATTTAATATGTATTATCAAAACAAGATAAAGCACTAGGGCAGAATGTACATACATCATGATAAAGTAGATGTCAAGGGAAATCAATCCTGTCTTTTAGATTCATATGTGGAAAAAGAGGACAGAGTCTTCCTGAGTGTGGAGTATTCAGATGTTGAAGCTCAGTCTGGCACATCAGCTGAACATGTTCAGGGTGATGGTAGAGAATCCTCTCAAACACAGAAGAAGCCCCTGCAAATTATTCTCCAAACTTGTATCAGACCCACATCTTGCAATAGATCCGTACAATTTGTAGTGATTTAGCGGTGTTTGTTGCCTTGGATAAGTATTTCATTAGAGCCAACTCTGTGGTTATACCCCCAGAAGTAAAACCTCAATGTGCACAAAGGGTTAAAAGATAGCTAAGTGATGAAGAGCATACAGACACAAATAGAAGGTTACCTAATCTGTCATACTCTTCTGCTCAAAGATAACTGATCTCTCAATAAAAAATGTTAATTGATTCACATTATCTTTAGTGTGTATATCCTTATCACTGAAAAATTTGCATCACACTCATGTACACAGGTGACATGAGCAGTACATTCCTGTTGACAAATGTGTTCCTGGCCTAGATGATGTAGTACTGCTACGATGATGTAGTACTGCTACGATGATGTAGTACTGCTCCTCAGCCCAGATACTGAATGGTTCCTTCCAGTCAGAGGCTCCAGGATCAGCCAGCAATACTCCCTCCGAGAGGCAGATGGCATACATTATATATCTTTCCTGTAACTGGGGGTAACAATGGGTGTGTTTGTGAGTCTCCCTCTTTTTTTATCATAATCCTGATTGGAATCTGTAAATCCTGTGTCTTTAGATCTGATTGGATCCTTTCTTTTTAAAAGCTCCATTATTTGACAAACTTCTTTACTTCCTTTGGCGGGTTATCTGGCATTTTTGACCTGGAGCTGCTCCTTTACTTACTGATTCATTAACATTTAGCGATCGATAGTTCAGCACTCATCATTTCCGTAGAATGGCACAGTATTCCAGAAGGAGTTGGGCATGGAGCATGGAATGTCCCAGGTACGCTAATTAGCAGGGGCCATAGAAATTAGGCCATAATGTCCTGATATGTAAAACCATAGAATTCAAAGAGAGTGTACTTTCTTTTTCCCATGACTGTATATCTATTTATAACAATGGGCTTCACTTATTTACTAAATACAAACAATGCATGATATGACTTTAAATATAAAGGGATACAAGAGAGGAACTCACTTCGTAAGAAAAGGGAAAGTGGGGAGAATTTCTATAACCCGGCCTCCAAACAGTACAATGAATTGTAAACTTTCTGCCCAAAAGCATTGTATTTTACTCTGCTGTAAGCTTCCTTTTCCAAGCAAGATTTCCTCTATTGTATCACTTTATATTTTAAAGCGACATTATGCATTATTTTTATTTAGCAAATGATTGCGTGAACAATAGATATACTGATATGGTAATGATTTAAATATTTATATATACCTGTATTTTTCAGATTGGTAAGTTTTTTTTTATTATTAATATATATAATTTATATATTCATTTACATTTTGTGATTTATTTAGTGCTGTACATCAAAATTGGTCCAGAATGAAGCTGCTTGAACAAGTGGATCACTTGTGCTGCATTGTCCACTGGTTATCCAACTACACTACATGGACAAAAGAATTGGGGCACTTGACCTTTACCCTAACAGGGACGTTTATATCATTGCATTCTAAATCCATAGACATGAATATATAGTCCCCTCTTTGCAGCCCCATACCAGTATCCCTCCTCCAACAAACATTACAGTTGGCACAGTGCAGTCAGACAGGTAACGTTCTCCTGTCATCTGCCAAACCCAAACTTTACCATCAGACTGCAAAACAATGAAGACTCTGTTTTCAGAACATGTCCCACTGCTCCAGATCCAATGCTTGGCATTGTACTTGGTGATGTGTGGAATGCATGCAGTTGGTCAGCCATGGAAACCCATTCCATGAAGCCCCCACCGCACAGTTTATATGCTGATATTAGTGCCATTGCAAATTTGGAACTCTTCAGCTATGGAATTAGCAGTACTAAGAGGGGAGGCAAACTCAGAGACCACACAGAGTGGTCAAAAACCTAGCTACACCACTGGGTATCACAATTCATTAGTATCTTGCCTGAGACACAAACTCATTACATTACATTAACATTTATTTAGCACTTGGTGCTAAATGAAAAGGACAAAGGGGAAGGTGGGCGTAATAACAGTAGTTGAGGACAGTTGGAGCTAGGTGGGTTTGACCGGAGGTTTATTAATAGGTGTTCTAGTTGCTTCCTTTTTCCTAACAGTATTTGGGGATAGTGAGAGCTATGTGCATTTGGTAATTAATGGGTGTTTTACTGGAATTATTTCAGGTATGGTTGCTACACATACACTCAGGTAAAATGCAGGTAAAATGGCACCATCAAGCTGTTTAGGGACTTAGATGGCATCAGCAAGCTCCTTGGGGACAGAAATGGTACTGGAAAGCTGTTTGGGGACAGGGATGACAAAGTTGGAGCCTAAAGAGAAAGGGGTAGATTCTAGATAGGAAGATGGGGCAAATGAAGTTGGTGAGTTTAGTCAGGCTTAGGGAAGCACAAAACCTAAATACTCCACTGCATATGTACTCTAATAATAACTAATAATTTATAAATATAAAGCTCAACATTCGGCTTCCCATATTACTCCGATGTATCCCGAATCTTCCCGAAATACAAGATTCCGAAGTTCGGGTCAATTAGCTTAGAAGTCTTGCAAGTGCTATGTCAGACTCCCCAAAGAAGTAACTCACCGGAATATCCTGGAATCCAGACGATCGCAATTTCCTCCATTCTAGACTCAATACAATACTCTCCTGCAAAGTTACCATCACCTTGACAACAAGCAGAACACGCTACGCATGGCGCACGACGTCAGGCCCGCGAGGATTTAAAAGGAGACTCTGCATTCAGTATGACGCTGAGTGATTCTCGTGTATCCTGCCTGATTATCTCCGTTACTTCAGCCGATTTGGATTGTCTTCGTTTACCGCTACCTTGCCTGTGCCCCTGACCTCGGATTTCCTTTTGACTACTCTCCTATGCTTGTGCCCCCGACCTTTGGACCGGCTGACGTTGCTTCTCTTCTGGCTCCCATTTACCTGGCGTTTCCCCGGATTATTCTCCCCAACCGTAGTGCCGCTGGTACATTGCTGTATACTACTACTGATTGGACTACACCTTCCAGTGAGACTGTCTGCCTTCGATATCAGTGCCTATATTTCCTGCCAGGTGTGTTCCTCACCGTGATCACTGTATTGTGGCTTAGTTATCCTGCATATTGGTTTCCACCCCCTGTTTACCTCACATAATCACTCAGCCGTTATGGAAACCGCGGGACTTACAGAAGCAATTACGGCCCTTACCCAACAAGTATCGTCCCTAACCCAAACTGTACAAGAACTACAGACCGGACAAAATCAGTTGCAACAACAATTACAACAACTACAAACCAGAATTCCAGAACCTGCAGTATCGGCTCCTTTTTCAGTCTCGGCATCTAGCAATCTGGAGGGGGCCACAGCCTTAGAGCCTCAAGTCGTCATGCCAGACAAATTCTCAGGGGACAGAAAGAAATACCGTACCTTTGTTACTGCATGTCAAATCCTGTTTAATTTAAAACCACGTACTTATGCATCTGATTTTGTAAAAGTACACACAGTGATATCCCTTCTTACTGAGGAACCTCAATTGTGGGCCCACCATTTGCTACACAGTAACAGCCCTCTACTGGAATCTTGGGGATCCTTCCGCCAAGCATTAGACTCACTGTATGAAGATCCTTTTAGAATTTCTTCAGCAACCAACACACTTCGCTCCCTCCAACAGGGAAAACTACCGGTAGAGGAATATATCACAGAGTTTCGCCGAGTCGCCCTGGAAACCACATGGAATGAAGCGGCTCTATTAGACCAATTTCGCCTGGGGTTATCCGATGCTCTTAAAGATGAATTGGCACGAGTGGGAATACCCTCTTCCCTGGATACACTGACACGCATGGTGACACAAATTGACCGTAGATTACGAGAAAGAAGAGCGGAGCGTGGGGTACCATCTATTTCTATGAACCCAACTTCACCTCAGATCTTTTTTGAATCCACGTCAACGATCCCTAATACAGAGCAACCCATGCAAATCGGTCTTATTAGGGGACCTCTACCTGCTGAAGAGAAGGCTAGAAGGAGAGCCCAAAATTTATGCCTTTATTGTGGAAGACCAGGCCATGCATATAGAGATTGCAGGATCAGACGACGCCCAACTCAGGGTAAGAATAATTCTGCAACATCTTCCACTGACACAGTTATTCCGCCCAACCTGATGCCTCACCTGTCTCTTTCCCTTTCCTTACAGTGGACTAAAGAACCCATACGATTATCAGCCATGGTTGATTCCGGCGCCAGCGGTTGCTTTTTGGACATAGAATTGGCCAAGACTCTTTGCATTCCACTCCAAAAGAAAGCCACACCTCTACAAATACAATTAGTAGATGGAAGTCCATTAAAGACTGGTCCGGTTACTCATGAAACCATACCACTTATTGTTACTATTGGAGAAAGACATCAGGAGATTTTACAATTTGATATCGTACCTGCTCCAGTATTCTCAGTGATTTTGGGGCTACCTTGGCTTCGAAACCATAATCCTATGATTAACTGGGAGACAGACACCCTAGTATTTTCTTCTAAGATGTGTACCTCAAAATGTCTGATCCGGTCCTTGATATGTCTCACCAACAATCCCATACAGAACCTTCCATTGGCATATCAAACGTACCAGGATGTTTTTGAAAAGAAAAAAGCAGATACCCTGCCTCCACACCGAAGCTATGATTGCCCAATTGATTTACTGCCTGGGGCTCCCATACCCTTCGGACGGATATATCCCTTGGCGGAGCCTGAACTGTCCTCTCTGAAGGAATATATTGACGAAAATATTGCTAAAGGTTTCATCAGACCTTCCACCTCTCCAGCAGGAGCTGGCATTTTTTTTGTCAAAAAAAAGGACGGAGACCTAAGACCTTGTGTGGATTACAGAGAATTGAACCAAATTACCACCAAGAACCGTTACCCTCTACCTTTAATCTCTGAACTAATGGATCATCTACGTACTGCACAAATATTTACCAAGATTGACCTTAGAGGAGCCTACAATTTAGTAAGAATAAAGGAGGGTGATGAATGGAAGACAGCCTTTAGGTCTCGTTATGGGCATTTCGAGTACCTCGTCATGCCATTTGGCCTTTGCAATGCGCCAGCCACGTTCCAACATTTTGTCAATGATATATTTCACGACATACTAGACCAATTTGTCATCATTTATCTGGACGATATTCTAATTTTTTCCCCTTCCATAGAACAGCACCGACGTCACGTGCAGCTGGTTCTTTCCCGTCTAAGACAACATAACCTTTATGCAAAGTTGGAGAAATGCATCTTTGATACACAGACTGTGGAATTCCTTGGTTTTGTACTTTCCCCCAATAATGTCCAAATGGACCCTAAGAAAGTATCTGCAATACTACAGTGGCCTATTCCTACGGACAAAAAAGCCATACAGCGCTTCGTGGGATTTGCAAATTTCTACCGAAAATTCATTCGAAACTTTTCTAAAGTGATTCAACCTATCACTTCAATCACTTATAAGAAAAAGTCCTTTCAATGGACCACGGCTGCCCAAGCTGCGTTTGAATCTCTTAAACTCAAATTCACACAAGCTCCCATTCTAATTTTGCCAAACCCCACTAAAGCATATACGTTGGAGGTCGATGCCTCTGACACCGCAGTCGGGGCTATTCTGTCACAACGTCAAGAGAGTGATGACCTACTGCACCCTGTGGCCTTCTTCTCACGATCATTGAATTCTGCTGAACGCAATTATGATGTGGGGGAACGTGAGCTCTTAGCCATAAAATTGGCATTAGAAGAGTGGAGACACTTACTGGAAGGGTCTGTTTTCCCCATTACCACGTATACTGATCATAAGAACCTAGAGTACTTACGTACCGCTAAGCGACTACAACCCCGACAAGCCAGATGGGCCTTATTTTTTACCCGCTTCCAACTACATATTACATATCGCCCAGGTTCTCGCAATGGCAAGGCCGACGCACTGTCAAGAATGGCTGAAGGGGAGGAACTACCTTCTGCAGAGAAAACTACCATCCTACAACCAGAGCACTTCTTGGCAGTCACCCAAACCCTCTGGGAATCTCTCAAATCCCACTCTCGTTCACTCCCACCCTCTGAACACACTAATCTCGATTACCGTCAAGAATTATATTTTCACAGAGATAAAGTTTTTGTGCCCCCCGAGACTCGTTTACAGGTCCTCCAAACCTTTCATGATACTCCGGCGGCCGGTCATGGTGGTATACAACAAACCAGAGATCTTATCCAACGAACATTTTGGTGGCCTACATTACACAAGGATGTCTATGCGTTCGTGTCATCTTGTGAGATCTGTGCTCGATCCAAAAACAAGAAAATACTTCCATCTGGTCTACTTCAGCCACTTCCTGTTCCCTCAAGACCATGGGGGGATATATCTATGGATTTTATTACAGACCTGCCTCGTTCCAAAGGATTCACCACCTTGATGGTGGTAGTGGATCGCTTCACCAAGACCGCACATTTCATTCCATACAAGACCCTTCCCTCAGCTCAAGAAACTTGCGAGCTATTCATACAGAACATTTTTCGTCTCCATGGTCTTCCAGAAAACATCGTATCTGATCGTGGGTCCCAATTTACCTCTAAATTCTGGAGGGCATTTTGTGAAGGTCTGCACATCCACCGATCACTTTCCACTGCCTTTCACCCTCAAAGCAATGGCCAAACGGAACGTACAAACCAGACCCTGGAACAGTACTTACGTTGTTTTTCTTCACACCTTCAGGATAATTGGGCGGACTATTTGCCTCTCGCCGAGTTTGCTTACAACAACCATATGCACCGATCCATCCGAATGTCTCCGTTCTTCGCTAGCTATGGTTATCATCCTTCAATGCTTCCAGGTTCCCCTGTATCCAGCACGGTTCCCTCTGCATCACTTCATGTCAGCAATCTGGTCCAAAACTTTACAGTGGTACGCAATACGTTACGACGAGCTCAAACCCATTATAAAAATTTTTCTGACCAACACAGATCTTCGGCCCCTGTCTACAAAGTGGGAGATAGAGTATGGCTTTCCACCAGACATCTCAAATTATCATGTCCTTCAAGGAAACTGGGCCCTAAACATCTTGGCCCCTTTCGTATCCTGGAACGTATTTCCCCTTTGGCCATGAGACTGGAACTTCCTCCCTCTATGAAGGTACACCCGGTGTTTCATGTATCCCTTCTGAAACCGTGGATATCTGATCCCTTTCCCAATAGATCCGTGGTACCTCCTGCCCCTGTTTTGGTGGATGGTGCGGAGGAGTACGAGGTAGAGGAGATCCTGGACTCTCGTTTGTTTAGAAGACAACTTCAGTATCTAGTCCATTGGAAGGGTTATGGCATTTCTGATAGATCTTGGGAGCCTGCTATTTTGGTTCATGCCGACGACTTGGTTCGTTCCTTCCATTCTCGCTTCCCAGATCGGCCTGGTCCTCAGCGTGCCCGGAGGTCCCGCCTTGGGGGGGGGTACTGTCAGACTCCCCAAAGAAGTAACTCACCGGAATATCCTGGAATCCAGACGATCGCAATTTCCTCCATTCTAGACTCAATACAATACTCTCCTGCAAAGTTACCATCACCTTGACAACAAGCAGAACACGCTACGCATGGCGCACGACGTCAGGCCCGCGAGGATTTAAAAGGAGACTCTGCATTCAGTATGACGCTGAGTGATTCTCGTGTATCCTGCCTGATTATCTCCGTTACTTCAGCCGATTTGGATTGTCTTCGTTTACCGCTACCTTGCCTGTGCCACTGACCTCGGATTTCCTTTTGACTACTCTCCTATGCTTGTGCCCCCGACCTTTGGACCGGCTGACGTTGCTTCTCTTCTGGCTCCCATTTACCTGGCGTTTCCCCGGATTATTCTCCCCAACCGTAGTGCCGCTGGTACATTGCTGTATACTACTACTGATTGGACTACACCTTCCAGTGAGACTGTCTGCCTTCGATATCAGTGCCTATATTTCCTGCCAGGTGTGTTCCTCACCGTGATCACTGTATTGTGGCTTAGTTATCCTGCATATTGGTTTCCACCCCCTGTTTACCTCACATGCTATGAAGTTGATAGGTCATTGTTCTACATTACCAATGATGTCATAATCTCCTTTTGTCCATCTCCAATAGCCATACTGTCAGCATATGGGTCAGTCATGTTGATATCTACAAAAATAATTTCAGAAATTTGCATAGGTTCCTCCATATGTCTACCAATGCAATGGCACAACAGTAAATGAGATTTCTATCCTGGAGACAAGTTTATGAGGTGTCTAATAAAAAAAATCTTAATTTACTCATAACTCGGGAAAGGAACAATGAGAGAGCTGAAAATAGCTGTGCTGACCTATAAATTTAAGCATGAATAAGTTGTGCAAAGTTCATGATTTCAGAGTTCAGCGTTCAAGAGTTTTTCCTACTTCAGAAAAAAAAACAGGCACAATGATTTTCTGTTTTATAGTTAAGATGAGCAATGCTTTGGTAATGATTTAAAAATGGAGAACTCACAAGCTTAATATAACTGGTTTTTCACATGATCCCTCATATTCTTAGTTCATACATTTACACATGGAGTATTAAGTCCATCAATGGGCCTATGTGAGCTGTTTGTAAAGCGGAATATTTGGAACATTTCAATTCAGCGCTGCAGAGGAATACTTAATACTTACTTAGGTATATTTACCAGTGCATCGTTATATTCACTAGGTTTATTGCCAGAATAATCATTATTGTCATCAATATAAATAATGTGAGAATTTATAATGATATCTGTGATCGGTGAAGGTTCCTGCTGACAGTAAACGATGGCTCGTCATGAGAAAAATGGCATTTTATTGAATTTACATTTGTGCTAAAAATGCTAATTCCACAGAAAATAGTATTAATTAACATATCAAAAGCTCTATTGGGGAATTTTTTTCTTTCCTTGCTTAAATGTTATTACTGCAATAACAGAAGAATATCTGTTTAACTTTGTCAAATTACAAGCACACAGATTTTTGTCTATTGCTAATATTCCTGTTATTACAGGTGTAAACAGTACATAACACATTTATTTCTGAAGAATACCACAGCTACATGTCACATGACCCTAATACAGTGGTGTAACTATATTAGTCGTAGTGGTCGCTTCTTCCTGCCGCACAAGAATACGGAGGCAAGGTCATCTTTAATATCAGGGCTAGCATCTATATGTGGGCCCTCTACCTTATCAACCTCATCACATCATAACCATGTAAGATTTTTTTGTAGACTTCAGCCGTCTGTTTGGTTTTGCATGAACTACCATAACATTGCATTGATACTTTAAATGGTTTCAGGATTATGGTACATTGTCCACACAGAGATTATCACCACACAAATGTACGCCTGGCATGACTTGTGTAGTCCAATCTTCATAGACCTTGACTAGTCCCTGATAATAATAAAATTCTAAACATTGCCTTGTTCTCAACAATGCAGTAAAATAACATATTAGTTGCAGCATTTTGTAGACTGAGAAATGATCATCAAGAATACAGTATTTATAAAATTATTAAAATTTTAAGACACATATGTAACAATAACCATAGCATTCTTGTTTGTAAAATGTTACCAGTATAAGTAAAAATATAAAGTACAAACAAAGTAAAAAAAAAAAAAAGAGTGTGGGGCTTTCACTGTTCTGTGTTTTTATTTTAAAGTTTCCTTTTCCTTTAATGGCAGACTTTTTAAAATTGATAGAACCATTATTATTTTATAAGATAGTTATATGTGTTAGACATATAATATTTAATTCAGTTTAATTTAGCCCCTTACTCTATCTATTTTTTATGTTCATGACAGGAGTCTATAGGGTATATATATTTTTCAATGACATCTAAGTTAATTATAAAAAAACAGCATAAATAAGATTCCCAAGAGAGATGGTATATGCTGATTAGGCATATTTTTATGTAAGAAATCCAAAGGGACAGTATCATGATTAGTGATCATAACATACTATACAGAATTGGTACCCTGCAATCATACATGTTAAATGCAAGTGGAAAATTGACAGTGATTAATAGATCTACCCAGGGATCTAATGAATGTGCCTCAGTTATTAAAAGAAAGTGTGTCTGTATATTGAAAAAGCATTTTCAAATATTTAAATGTTATCTTTTAAAGAAACATTACTTTACTTAATAGAGAGGGGATTGCAGGGAATTGACAAGTACATTTCAAACTTAAGGCCAAACTAGCCAAGTTAGAAAAGTTCTCCCATTTTTCTTACTCGACTACTTTGGGCTTAAATTTGAAATTCCCTTGTCAACTCCCTGCAATACACTCTTTCATGAAGAGAGCCCCAAGATTTTATGGAGTTTGTACCAAAAACAGTAGAACTGACCTGTCGTAAATCGAGTACTGCTCCAATTTGGTCCCAGTTAAAAATCCAGGTTTTAGTAAAACTTAATATGGAGAAAGGGATTGGATATCAGTTTAATATAGGGGGATTCCAGGTGGAAAGGTGGAACAAGTGGATTGAAAGGGTTCAGGGTGAGACCGGAGATGGCTAATAGGGAATAAGTATGGATTTTTCCGGTTTGACCCCGGTCCAGGGGCGCTCTCTGACCGTTTCGCATGTCTCCCACACGCATAAAGTCCATTCATACAGCTTTATACAGAAAGTCACATTATAGAAGTATAATGTTTCCTGTTAAGAACAGCACCATTGTTTATGCATAAATCCCCATGTGTATCGTAGAGGAAGACTAGGCCTACTATTTGTGTTTTAAACTCCTCTCTTCTTGAAGTAAAAGTCTGAGCCAAGCGATTTATCCCTCTTTAAGTAGCAAATGGTTGCCCACATCTCTGATCTAAGGATTATGGTTATTCACTAAATAAAAATGTTCATCAAACACTAGAATTTAATCAAGCAATGTTACAAAGCCTGAATTAATAAACTACAGATGCGTCTGAGAGAGTTTGGCAATGGTCCCACCAGACTGCCTAGTAGATACCCATAAAAAAAGGAAAACTAAAATAAGTGTCACTACTATATTTTCACATAGGCCTGCACGGCTAAGAACAAAGAAAAATTAACTTGAGCCCAGACACTTTAACAAATAATATGTTTTCATTCTAAGAGATTTATTTGTATATTTACATATGATAGCACGTTTTAGACAGGAGACTATTATTTTGAAATGGCTTTTATAATAGCGGTATCTGTGGAAAAATAGCAAACTTTTGTCGAATGAGGGACATTATAATTCTGTAGTATAATAATATTCTTTATCAGGAAATCATAGAGAGATGGTAAAATATCAAATCAAAAACACAAACCTGTTGCAATTGAAAAGGGGGGCTCAAGGGGAAGTTTAAAGCCACAACTCACACAATTACATCATAATTATATAGTTAATTAGAATGAAAAAGTCCAGTATGTACAATTGTTCTGCTACCCATGTTTGTTGAAACAGAAGAATTCCAAAATACTCAACCAATTTTGACACAAAGAGTAGTTTGGGTACATTTTGGAATTCTCTTATCTCCTGTCTTCCAGCACATATTGGTTGTGAGACTGTTGAATAAGGACACTATGCCATACCTTATATTGATTGTTGTTTTGCAAGGCAGCAATTATTTGAATACAACACATAAGTGTCTACTCAATATAGACCTATATGATCCAAAATGGAGGCAGAGAGGCAAAACCATTGGGAAATCCTTTTTTGGCTACTAAATGCTATATATTTTGAGACGGAATCGGATGTTTAAGCCGTTTGGAAAACGTATAGTATTTTGGTTACCCAATATGTGCTGATCACTTCCAAACAAGCTATATAATATATATGAAATTCGGCCACATCAATGCTCCAGCTTTTGGCTGGAGAATTGTATTTTAAAGGTCATCAAATAACTGTACAACATGTTTTTTTTTCCAATAAAATTTTTATTGTGGGTCATTCACATCAATCAACACATACATGGTGGTCAGTAAAATACTTATGATTTGGTTACAAATAATTGTGACAGTCTCATTTTGTTTACAGAATATTTGCAATACACCACAACATTAATTTTTATAAAAAATTAAGAAATGAAATGAAAAAAATTCCTCAAGAAGAGTGAGGTAGAGAATTGTAAATAATAGAAAAAAGGAAAATAGAGAAAATAGTGGGGAGGGGGGAGGGGGGGGGGAAGGAGTTTACACAGATTTATCATCCTAAACCGTCGTAATCACACCTTGTTTTTTGCATATCTATCCCAAATTTCTAGGCATGTGTGGTACACTTGTAACCTCTCTGACATAAAATAAAATAGACGTTCCATTTTCAGATTATGGTCTATAAGATTGTGGAGTTCTTTCATTGATGGCGCTGAAATATTTTTCCAATTTTTTGCAATCAGAGACTTGCTAGCAAGTAAAATTTGACTTAAAATCACTTTCTGGGGTTGTTTAAGAAAATTTGGAAATATATGTAGAATAGCTAATTCAGGGGTTTTGGGTACAGGGAATCCCAAGACTTTTGTTATGAGTTCAAAAATATCTGCCCAGTACGATTGAATTATGGGGCATCCCCACCAAATGTGTAACATAGAGCCAGGACATGCACAGTTTCTCCAGCATAAACTAGAAGAGGACGGAAACATTTTCGCTAATCTCGTAGGAACTAGGTACCATCTGTACAGAATTTTTTTTGACAGCTCCACATGGCTCGAGTTGTGGGACATAGATTTAGGAAAAGTTATCACCTGCTTCCAGGCTGTGGGTGACAATTCACAGTTCAGTTCCTTTTCCCACGCTATAACAAATGGAAGCGATTGTATCACAGTCTTTTCAAGTATAGCTTTGTAACATTGTGACAGAGTCTTCCGAGCAGTATAAATTTTTTGGCACAATATAGTCAGACTATGGGGAACATGCAGAGGGTTAGACAGCGTATTAGTCGAAGATGCTATAGCATGTTTGATTTGTGCGTATTTATAAAATTCTGCATGGGGTAGATGAAATTCTTTAGTGAGATCTGCGAAGGATTTCATTGAATTCTTATGGAATATATCCCTCAGACATACAATACCCGCCTGGCTCCATTTCCGGAGCTTGAGGTCTGGTATCAAAACTTCAAATATCGTAATGGGGGTTGCCACGGTCAATTGGGCCAGTTCTGGGATTGTTTTGCTGTAGAGTTTCCATATAGCTAGTGAGGCAACTGAACTTTGCATCCATATATTGCATTTGGGAGGGGCAGTCACCAGCCTCCATAGCATATCCGCCAATCTGTGTGTCCCCAATTGAGCGTCCTCCAAGTCCACCCATGCAATGGTCCCTGGACTACTATGAAACAACATGGTTTGGGCCATTCTCGCTGCTCGGTAGTATTGCAGGACTGAAGGTATCCCCAGCCCCCTCTATCCTGTGGTAGAGTAAGCCATTTAGTAGCTATTCTAGCAGGTTTGTTTGCATTTACAAATCGAAGCATATCGGATTGAATATTTTTCAGGGTCAGTAATGGAACTTTTATTGGCAAAGCTCTAAACAAATATAACAATTTAGGCATTACTGACATTTTGATAGCCGCAATTCTACCTAGCCAAGACAGATAAAGAGTGGACCAAACATGCAGATCAATTTGTATTTTGTTCCACAACTTAGTCAGATTGGCTTTCAGGAGCTTGCTTGGATCAGATGTTATTGTAATCCCTAAGTAGGAGATACTGTCTCTCCTCCATTCAAAATTATATGTGAATTTCAAATACTCTATAGCTTCATGTGGTAAACCTATTGGGAGGGCTTGAGTTTTCGTCTCATTGACCTTATGATATGATACCTTACTAAACTCAGATAAAATGGATTGTAGGTACGGGAGGGTTTGAAGGGGATTTGAGAGTGTCACAATAATGTCGTCAGCGAAAAGGCCTAATTTGATACTCTTATTTCGGTCATTCGGGATACCAGTTATTAGAGGGTTTGATCTAATACATTCCGCCAGTGGTTCCAGCGCCAAAACATACAACAAAGGGGACAAGTGACAGCCCTGTCTAGAGCCATTTGAAATTTGGAAAGGTTTAGAGAGAAACCCTGCATAAGACACTTTCGCAGAAGGGGACGCGTATAGCGCCATTATTGCTCTTACAAAATTCTGTGGGAATCGGAATTTAATTAAAACTTTCTCTAGATACAGCCAATGCAATCTGTCGAAGGCCTTCTCCGCGTCTATGGCTAACAACAAACTATGGCTTTTATTTTTACATATTAATGCTATAGTATCTATTATTTTCCTTGTATTATCTGTTCCCTGTCTTCCATGAACAAACCCCACTTGATCATAGTGTAACAAAGATGGCAAAATATTTTTCATACGATTGGCCAGAATCTTAGCATAAATTTTTACATCCGTATTTAGCAGTGAGATGGGACCGAAATTCGGGCAAATATTCGGCGGTTTCCCCGCTTTTGGAATAGTGGTAATGTGGGCCAGTAACATAGAGGAGGGGAATTCACCCTTGAAGCTGCAAGAATTGAAAGTGGTCATTAAAAAAGGGGCCAATTGGGCTTTAAATAATTTGTAATATGTGTTGGAAAAACCGTCTGGTCCTGGGGCCTTGTTTTTTGGAAGGGCCTTTATTGTGTCTAATACTTCCGTTTCTGTTATGGGTGCGGTTAGTTTAGCGTGATAGGAGGATTCTACTTCTGGCAGATCAATCTTATTTAAAAATTAGTCTATACTGTTTAAATCAGGTTGGGGCTTGTTTGGGTCAGATTATAAATTGTAGAGAGAGGAGTAATAATCGGCAAATACATCTGGAATTACCGCCGGGTTTTGTATTTTTTTTCCTGAGGAAGACATTAAATAAGAAATAGCTTTTTTTGAATCCACTTTTTTCAGCCTACGTGCCATCATCTTGCTGGCCTTATTACCATTGGTATAAAATTGTTGCTGCAATCTTTGTATTTGTAACTGGGTGCGATATAACTGAATATCTGAGATAAGCTTATTTAGTTCCACTATTTTAGAGTGCCCCAGTTTTGTTGGATTGCGTTTGTGAAGAATTTCTAACTGTTTCAGCTCTGATAAATAAGATTTTAATTTGATCTCTCTTTTTCGTTTTTCGTAGGATGCCGCAGCTATCATATGGCCTCGAAGTACCGATTTGTGGGCTTCCCATATTGTTTCCGCTGGTATCTCAGGTAGGTTATTTAATAAAAAATATTCTTTCAGTGTGTCAGTTGTTTTTCCAACAAACTCTTTATTTGCAAGGAGGGAATCATTCATGTGCCAGGAGCCCTGCCCTTTATACTGATAATTTTCCCTTAATGTGAGAGTGAGTGGGGCATGATCCGACCATTGAATCTGACCAATATTGCATTCCGTGACTCTTTGAAGCGTAATTTTATCTAGCAGCACATAATCAATCCTAGAGTACGTATTGTGAACTGAAGAATAAAACGTGTAGTCTTTCATTGACCCATTCTGAATCCTCCATGTATCATAAAGGTTGGCATCTTGTAACAATTTTTGGAATTTATGGCTTTGGGCTTTCAAGACTCGTGAATACTTTTCCGAGGGAGAGGCTGAAGAATCCATAGAATAATCAGCAATTGAATTGAAATCTCCACATATTATAGTGGCAGCCCCTAAGTTAACTGGGGCCTTGTCAATAATTTTTTTGACAAATACTAAAGAATTGGAGTTGGGAGCGTATAGATTAACAATAACATAGTGGAGATTATTAATTAGGGCTTCAACAATTATAAATCTGCCCTTTGCGTCAACAGTAGATTTGACCAGAGTAAAGGACAAAGAATTATGAAACCAGACCGATACGCCTGCTTTCTTTTTGGCAGAAACAGAATGAAAAACTACCGAAAATTGTTTCGTGATAGCATAAGGAATTTTGCCTTCTGCGAAATGCGTTTCCTGCGCACATATTATTTTGGGCCTTTGTAGCCTCTTGGAAAAGCATACGTCTCTTATGCGGTGTGTTGAGACCTTTAACATTGATTGATAATATTTTTAATGACATTTATTAGCTTGGGTCGATAGCTTCAGTGACAAACAGTATAGCAAATTAAGGTTAATTGGGTTGGAGTGCCCACTTATAACCCTATGTAGCAGCGGGCTGTAACATTTCCTGCAGATTTTAAATAGCTTTAACATTACAGTCTTGAAACATAGACTACTGCTTGTGCTCAGTCTGAATGTAACAGATAGCAAAAATACTTTAGTGCAATAAACTCCCATCTGGTGCTCTATATTAGACAACCAGAAATAGGTAACGGAATATACGGGTTTATAGAAAAGAGGCAGCCCAGAGGACCACATACGAAAAACAGGATAGAAAATAAGAGAAAAGAAAAACATATATACACAAGAGAGTTGGTCTGAAATAGACCAAACAGAATATAGTGCAATTTTTAACCAACACATCATTACAATAAACAATACGAGCACTGGTCTCATCTCCAGATGAGAGGGGGTTGCCCCTTCGTGACTTCGCTTCCTATTTTGAAGCTTAGCCATTCGTTGTGGGGAGAAACTTCAGTGGCCCATGGGGGGTAAATTTATAACTAACTAATAAGCTGCCCATCAGCAATATTATCTAGTGTGTTAAATGCATACTCACACTGTGCAACCGTACTCAAAACAGCCTGTACGATTTTCGTCTTATTTCACTTAGTGGGCATATCAAGGTACTATTCAGTACATATTTTAGACAGGGAATATACCAAATGTTTTTTTTTTTTTTTTTTCCCTCTTCCTAGCTGGGAATCGGGCTCAGCAATGTGCAATGTGATACAATAAAATTTCCAAAACCATTAAACGATTTAACTTTTAGACTGAAGCTTTCTGGCCTCGAATACTTAAATACACAAAACAGGCTTGGTCAAATCTATAACAGGCAATACTTAGCCGGGGATTCAGTTCATCATCTTCCTTTAAAACCTCGATCGAGTCTCAGCCATGTGTTCAGCTGGATATCATACGCGTGTATTTGTTGGTTTTTGAAAATAATAAACAGAAAGTCTGGTCCCAGGTAAAGGCCTCTCTGCTGCAAACTGTCGAGCGGTGAACAGCAAACCAAAAACGTTGTCAACTCGGTGAAACTTCTAAAGATCCATAAAAGGCGACTTCAGGGAAAGTCTCAGGTATTGCTTCGTCTTCAGTGGGTAACCCTCATCCGCCTGTGTTTGGGAGATTCAGGTACTCTGGTCCAGTCTCTCAGCAAGCGGCCTTTACGGTTCGGGTCGCGATCCTTCACTTCTGGCACTGGGAGATTCCATTGTGTTAGATATTTAGCTCCTTCCTCCGGAGATCTGAACATCGTAGTGATTCCCAATCTGGTTACCATCAGCTTTGTTGGAAAGCCCCATTTATACTTCAAATCAGCGGCTCTCAGTGCTGCAGTGATCGGTTGATAAAGTCTGCGCTGCTGTAAAGTATAGGGAGACAGGTCTGCATACATTTTTATTCCCCGGAACGGATCAGGTAGATCCATGTTGTTTCGGCTGGCTCGTATTAGTGCCTCCTTAAATTGAAAATAATGTAGCCGGAGGATCACATCCCTGGGTACTTCATTTGGTAGGTGTTTCGGCTTTGGTAGCCTGTGGATCCTGTCTATGAGCATATCGGAGCCGGTGCAGGTTGGTACGAGCGCGGAAAATAGCCCTTGGGCCCATTCTTCCAATCGCTCTGGCGGGACCTCCTCCGGGATCCCCCTCAGCCTGATGTTATTTCGTCGGGATCTATCCTCTAGGTCCCAAACTTTCACTTGAAGCGCATGAAAATCATTGGATAGTTTTGTATGTCTCTCCAGCAGAGTGTTATGGTGATCCACCATGTCATCCACTTTTGTCTCGACTTTCGCCGTACGCTCTCCCAGCTCCCTCATCTCCCTGGCAAATTCAGTGGTGATATCTGACATGTCGCCTTTAATCTGAGCTCTTAATGTCGTGAACATAGATTTTATTTCGTCCACAGGCATCAACGTCGGATTGGAGATTGAGGAAGCCGCGTCGTCGCCATCAAAGGCCTCTTCCTCCTCCTGTTCGGTTCGTCCGCCATTTTGACCGCCTGAGTCTGTAAGTTTCAACCACTTTTTTCCACCTTTAGGCGTCATGTATTTCAACAGTTTTTCTTGCTTCCGTGATGAGCGTTGCTGCGACATCGTGCAGGTGAAGTTTTGCATCAGGAGCAGGTAGTTTTCGTCTGGATTCAGCTTTAATCCCCGTGGGTCACTTAGGAGCTCCTCTAACACGCGTCCAGTCTGAACCACGGTCAGGACACGCCCCCCTGTACAACATGTTTTAAAGTGTTCCAAATGGAAATCGTGTCATATATTTGTTCAATAGATGATATTTGAACATATGGAAAATATCAAAAGTCCATGTCAAAAAACAGGTTAAAAAGAGTGCTAAGCAGTAAACCACATGTGCAGCACATACCCCAGTTAGTAACCACAATGAAAGGGAAGGAGTACTCATGTAGATGATGTGTATTTAGCTGAAAACAAGACATGTACAAAGAGATAAGTTGAAATTAGTATTTATTTATAACCTCTCTAATTTGCTTTATTAGAATGTATGTATATATATATATATATATATATATATATATATATATATAGTATAACTGGGTCATAGGAATGGTAAGTAACCATCGGTTACATTACTACTGACAAGATGCACCTATGTGATTTACTTATCATCATCAAATGAGAAGGATGTACCAGGCAACCATCAAGTCATGTCAGTATCATCATCCTCACCAGACTGACCTGGAAGAATGTAAGACCTGGGAATTGCCTCTGGAGCAGTGGTACACTCAAATCTAGCACACTTCAGGGCCAATTTAGTGTGCTTGTAACACAAAATGGGGCTGCATTATTCAACTCTAGCTTCACATGCCTGATGGCATATCAATTTCATCTTCTCCAGATGTGCAACTCCAGCACCTAGGTGACAGTCCTTCCTCTTCATCATGTGGGCATGGAACTGTATTTGGATACTCACCATCATGGTCAGTTGCTCGTCCATGCTGAGTACCAGCAATCAGGCCATTGACAGCAGAATTGAATGTTGTCATTGAAGTAAGGGTAGTGGGGTTGTGGGGGGTCTCCTGATGTACCAGGCTGATCATATCCACTGGGACCCACCACAGTGGTGTCTCCTGTTAAGCAGATGTATCAACAGGAAAATATGATGTTTAGAACATTGCAATACAGAATGTATTCATCACATTCTCGGGCAGTTAACATGCATGGTTATCTGAACCCTAATAATTGTACATTGAGATTCCTAATGCTAATTAACACCTTTTACATATTCTACCTTTGTCTCATAGCTACAGAATCAGTTATGCTGAAGGTTGAGAGGCCACAGCTGCAGATGCTAGGAGGAAAGTGAAAGAAAAGTGTTAATACATATCAACTGATATACATAATACATAAATTTATGTGCAGTACTTATGACCAGGTAAGTCTGTGTCAATTGCACCCTCCACCCCCATGATGGTTTCGAGCCCCATGACCTGCAGTAGCCCCTCCTTGAAATCCAGCAGGTCATCCGGCTCTGAAGGACCACGGCCAGTGGCTCTGGCAGCAGCGTTTGGCTTGGAGAGTTTCCTCTTCACCTGTCTCCTTATGTCTGAATATCTGAAATATAACAATAGAACATTGCTATTGGTACATATTAATCTGTACATGTTATCCTATTTACACATATACATTTGAGACTAACAATTCGTTTTGGTGCCTTTTGGCTGTATTTCAGAGGGATGTGAGATCACCTTTGATTTTTGAACTCTGAATATATTCGGACACATATTGTTGCTACCGGAGTAGCCCTTAATTTGGCTGTTCTCTTCCAAACAAAATGACCTGATTATGTCTGGCTTTCCGGATTAGGTCCAATTTTGGCTCTGATAATCAGAATACCTGAGTAGTCCCTATAGTTTCAATAAGCACCCCTCATAGAATGTGAGATACAATAAAAAAAAAATAGATTATTGATACTCTGAATTTAACCTAGTTTGTGACAGATACAGTGTTCTCCTTACTTCTAGATTTTGGGGCACACATTGGACAAGCTGAATAACACATTTGGGCAATTTCTGTATAAGCACAAACAGATTAATCAAATGTGTTACAGAGATATCAGTTCAAGCATGGGTATATCCAAAAGAGGTGAACTATTGAGGGCTTTCTAAACCTGGTGTGTCCAAATGTTTTCTGATCACGCTCTCTCCCAATTCTCATCAAAGTCTCACTCCCCAACACATTTTTAGCCATATTGGCTCTAAGTTTTCATTTGCTTAGGCGTTAGATAGATACCCTCTCTCAACTGCATTAAGCATCTTCTGTTTCTTTTCACTGCCCCTCTGTTTGTGAGCCTGTTACTGAAGAAATAAAGCTTATTGAATATACAAGTCAATAGACCAATCCCTCCTCCCTCCCCAGGAACATCACTTGCCCCAGGTCTGGTAACACTTGCAAACACTAGTATATAATGATTTCAGTCAGTGTCTCTCACTGTGAATGTTTACAATCAATTCTAATGCTGCGATGCAATGAAACCTTGGACATTTTTCCTTCCAAAATTACATTTTACAGATCAGTAAGCTGACAACGTAGGGGGACCTTCCCCAGCATTATTTATATTAGTTCAATCCAGTAGGAGTTGTCAGAAAACAGTGTGAGTATTATTTACCTAGCTTTCCAGCATTATTGACTTTACATTGTACAATATTCAGTACTTTACCTGAAAGACATAAATAACAGTCCTATTAGCCTCCAGCTGCTGAAGGAAATAGATCACCATTAAGCACAAATACCACACTGACCAATTACCGCATTTGTCTGTTTTTATTTTTTACTCTGGTAGCAAATAAAGTAAGGACACTAGAGAGGTGTGCATTGATGGATACATGTTAATTTATCTCATTCATTTTACTATATCAATACAATTATTCTATATGTTATTTTAAAAGTCTGGTTTTAATTGTCCTTTGCTAATACATAATATGTGAGTGAATTCAATGACAGACACCTTGTGCACAGCATTTATTAACATACATGTTTTTAATAAACATTGTAATTACCAGATGTAGCACAGTGTATGTGACAAGATCTTTCCACCTTGAGCATTGTTGGTGGAAATACCAGATATTCAGGGACCACTTAGACTTGAAAATGGCTTACTGTTTTCATGCATACTAAAGTTAAATAATTCTAAAAATGTCTGTGCTCATTACAATTTGACTATCTGTTGTCTAAATTTGTTTAATCAAATATCAGTTTGGCAGCTCTTATTTATCATCTCTCAGCATTTGGCTGAAGACTCAGGTGGAATCAGTAGCATTTTAAAGTGTTTAAAAAGAGAAAAAAAGTATGGGATTTATGAACTATACTTGTAATGTGGGCATACATATATTAAACAGGAACCTGTACAGAGCGCACATCTGCAGGTTTTTTTTACTCGTGTTGTACAGCTATATTTGCCAGATCACCTTGCATGTTTGAAGTTTTTGGAGGAAGTGTGAGTGCAAAATTTGGAGCCACATTATACTCTTCATATATACCTAAAACATACTACACTATATCATCTGTATATGTTTTTTTTTTTAAGGAATACGAGTATATCCCCCTGGATATATACCAGGGGGATGAGTAGAATAACAAGCCCACTGTAGCACACTGTCACTTTGTCTTTTGTGGGGTATTTTCCAGATACTTTCCAGCTTGTACATCACCCAATCAAAGCGCCTTATCATCTCACCACATCACAATTTTTCTGCACATTAAGGTACAGAAGGGTTATTATATATCTCTGTGTTAATCTCAACCAATAAATAACAGCTTCAAGATGTCTGTTTCCTCGTCAATTTAGTGGTACAGTGGATCATACTATCATATATAGACCTTTTTCCATTGCTATTAAAGTTCTTATAACACATTGCAAATAGCCTGGGGAGAGGAAATCCTCTTCTGGTCTCTCTCTTTCCAAGTACTCTGTGTTACACGACCCATGTGCTGGTTTGTAATACCGGCTCACTTTTCTTTTGAAGTATATATACAAGCTTACTTTGCTGCTCAGCCACAGGACAAATCTATGTGAACTGTAAGCCACCCAGAAGGCCAAACTCACTTCTAAGATTGCATCAGTCCGGCACCATCTCAGGATGATTAAAATACATGCAACTTTGTTCAAATACAGTAAAAACATCAAAGCAGTGTTTAGCAGTTCATTTAACTGTTCATTCTAACTCTGGAGAAAAGGCCAGCCTGGCGAATATACATATAACATATTCAACAAACCTAAAAAAGAGTAAATTAGTATAGAAATAAGTACAACAATAGGTAATAAAGGGAACTTATTAACCATCTTCAAAAATAGTAAAATAAAAAGTAAATAAAATTTCCTATATTAATAAAATCTTTAGTAATTTCTGTAATACCCAGTATATTTGTTTTCAAGCAGTGGGTATAATGAAATACTAAATAAATTTAGAAAATATTTATTTTGCACATCTTAAAACTGTTCCTACTAGGTATGAACACAGAGCAAAAAAAGTATATATAAAGTCTCTATTGCAGGGACTCTGTCATGTATAACATGACAGACTTACGTTTTAATATTCTTCTTACCTTCATATACTCATGGCTAGCAAATGAATAGTCTAGAAGTTATATTAAAATAAAATATATCTACCTTCTTTCAGATCTGCTGATACTACGACCTGCGGCACAAGGAAAATGGATGGTATGCTTGCTCACTCACTTGGCATGCAATGCAATCAATCCCAGCATGCTTTGCGTATCATCCATTTTTTGCGGAAGCAGGATCAACAGATCCGGAAGAAGGTAAATACATTTTATTTCAATGTAACTTCTAGGCTATTTATAAAATAAAAAAGTATTTTTTTTTATTAAATGGGGCTTTGTTATGTTATACAATGTAATAAAATATAAGGCACTAGAGATTTCTTTTTCATTTATATTTGTTGCATTTGGTATCTTTTCTTTTATGTATCTATGCATATAAAAAAATGTTAAAATATTTTGAAGAAAGTTGATTAAGAAGCACTTAACTGATAAAGAAAGTGCAATGAATTCACTGAGATGCTTTACCCTTTTCAGAATATCTTTACTGTTACATTAGCATTGGATTCATTGGCATTTTCACACATATATACTTTACATATTCTGAAATCAGTAACCTGGTGTAAAACATGGACAAAGGCCTGAGCTAAAGCACAGATAAAAAGTTAGCTGTGAAATTTTATGGCATCAGATCATGCATATAAACTTTCCCAGCAAGAACTAAGTAAACTTGTAAAGTCATTTCATCATGCACACAAAAATTGTGAGACGATACACCAAACACAGTTATAAAAAAAACTTGCATGTGTTAACACTCTATAAACTGTAAAAATCTATATCAAAGAAGAGAACAAAATGAAAATCTGAATCACAAACCTGGAAAGAAAAGTAACATGTAGAGTTAGGTTCTATGATGTAAGTTAGAGCAGGACAACTGTGGCCCTCTATTGCACTATGGTTCTACAATTTGTGTCCATCCCAACGATTTTCTATGGGAAATTCCTGAAAAACAGTAGAAGGGCTACATTTATTTAGATAAATCCCATTTTATTGCAGGGATCAGGGAAGCAAACTTTGACTGTGTATAGTGTTTCACATTGACACATGTACAGATTACTTATCTTCCTTCTTCCTCACATGTTACAGGATCTGTGCATGAACCTATTGTCCAATGGGAAATGTAACATAGGCACACATTACCTATGCTGCCACAGTTCAGCATGGAATCTGGCAAAATGGTCAGTGGGATGTTTGTATTACAGACTATGGTGCCCATGTCATAATAAGGGTAGGAGCAAAGTGCTCTGGCATTTTACTATGGAACTTAATCCACTTAGAACTCACGACTGTCTATGGTCCTTAAAAAGGTACTAAACCCTAAAATATTTTCTTTAACAAGGCAGAAACACTTAAAGTTGTAATTTGAAATGGTTGTGTCCCATTCAAAACTTCAATCCAGAAGTAAAATCTCTGTGACATGCATCCAGGGAGTCTCAAACAGACTTTCAGAAGAAATTGGAATTGACTCTGAAATTGGCATTGCTTGCCTAGCCTCATGGTTCAACTGGCACAGAGTCGTTAAAAGTGAGATTGTGGAAAGGAATGGAATGTCACTGGGTCTCAAGGATTAAAACCTACGGTACTTCCTCGTGTCAATCAAGAGAGCATAGCACCACAATAACCGGGGATGGGACAGTTTATTGCGACTGCATTAACACAGCCGATTCACCGTCCACTCTTGCGCGATGGACAGCTCATTGCAGGATCGCTGAAGGTGAGTATTATTAATGTTTAATAGGGGTTAATTTTAGCATTATGGTTTGGGGGGGTAGGTATCGGGATTCGGGTGGGTTTGGTATTAGGGTTTGGGGGTAGCATTAGTATTAGGGTTCATTTTAGTATTAGGATTTGGGGGTTCATTTTAGTATTAAGGTTTGGGGGGTTAATTTTAGTATTAGGATTCAGGGGGATCATTTTAGTAAAAGGGTTTGGGGGGTAACTTTTAGGGGGGTTAATTTATTGGGGGGTGTACGTTTATAAGCGCTGACAGTTCAGCACTGACTTTGCCGTGATGAAGCGGCCGCGTTCATCTTTAGCGCTGACAGTTTAGCATTCAGACTGACGCACTGGACTGTCAGCGGTGAAGCAGCCCCGAAGAAGTGTCTTAGATCCCAATAACCATCCCTTTAGGAAGAGTAAAGTATATTTATAGCATTGGTTTACATTTATACATACCTCAAAGACAATCAGAGCTGTTTTTTCCCCCACATATGTTCCAGTATGCATCACTTACCACAACCATTCGAGATTATAGAAAGGGACATACAAATATGGTCTACAATCATTACCTTTCAGTCTCTGTGTATCCATTTATATATTTTTTTAACATGTACACTTTTCAAGAGCACTTTTGGAATATACAAGGTTACAAGTGCAGTGCCAATAATTACACTCATGTTTTTGCCCTAAAAGAGACTCATCAGCATGCACAGAACCCCAAAATGTAACTGTATTAATCAAATTGCTAATTAATAGAATAATAACTAGCACCAACTTCAATATAACATTTTTCTTTTATTCCGGGATCTCCATATACAATATATACACATGGCTGGTGCCCACACAGCTGCCCACCTCATGCGTATTGCACTATGTTGTTTAATCATAGATTACCCATGCAGTTATCATCCTGTGGACACCAGCCATGTGGGTATATTGTATCTTTAGATCATGGACTAAAAGAAAAATATTATTTTCAACTTTTCTGTCCTCTTGTTCAGTAGCATTATAATAGAGATACAAATGCTCCGGGGACTAGCAGTTCTTCCCTCTGAGAATTACTGGTGAGTGCCTATGAATATACCTATGTTTGGACTTTGAAACTCCGGCAGTTTTCTTTCAATGACCAACTTTAAGATTGCAAGGGTCACATTGGTGCCTCATGGCTTAACTGCCCCAGTAGTGGTCATTTGATACTAGGTCTGAGGCCATAAAGGTGAACAGAAAAAAGGGGAGGAAATGGTAGAAAACCAACTTGGGAAAATGGGTTGAAAAATTATGGGATAGTTGGAAAATGGGCTTTGGAAGAGGGTTAATTTATAGATAGGGATAAGAGAGTCTGTCATGGAAGAGGAAATAGTTGAGCTGGAAATAGTTGAGTAAGGCCCTGTCCATTAGATCAGCAGTACAGTTTCTGGGCATTCAGCACTAACTGAGGAAGCAGATTGAATGGACCAGCTTTCCCTTAATTTGCACATTCTCTCTCAACAAATATATTTAAGCATTATGCACAAATATGTAGATTTTGTATTCTTTACACCAATTAAAAATGTTTATTTATAAAAGTATATTACTCAGGATTGTGTATGCATACCACAGGACTGTGTATGTATATAGAAATTTGGAAAATTTGCTATTATTTTAGATAAAAACTGTCCAACTCATCATACCTTATCTTTAAAATGATGATTTTTTTTTCCAGACTAAAAAGAGCAGTATTTAATTATTCATGTGAATCAAGGTTTTTATGAGTCTCTCTATGCTTCAAACATAATATGCTGAATTAAAATACCTGTAAAACACATTAGGAGTCATTTGGAGAGAAAAAATGTGTTATCAGGAGGAGCTCACCTCGTTGTTCTATTTAAATACATGCTGCAAATACTGGTCACATCTTGGGGCCTATACTATACCAATCGCTAGAGGACGGTTTAATTGCTTAATCATATAAATTACAGTCACTTAATCATTTTAATCACCATCAGCCAATTAGCCGGGAGTTATGGCCTCTGAGTTAACAGTTATGCAAATGTTTGCTCCTATGTAAGCTATTATCAGCCACATTTTCCAGGTCTGGTTGACAATGAATGATGACAGGGAAGTTCAGAAATAGCCATTGTTTTCATTAACATGCTATGATATTTTCCAACCATATATACGCATAAAATAAGATATAGACCTTAGCAGTATGTTACGTTAATAAACAAGGGTAGGCAAGTGTTGGCATTATGGAAGCTGTGGATTCCCTATCATGCCTTTGGCTTGCTGAGCTTGATAGGAGCAGCAGTTCTGTAGATGCTTTAATAGTATCACATTGTTATAATAGGGCTGTATCATTAATGGTGTGTAGAGATAGCAATATGAAGCACTGCTTAGTAACCTGTATTGTATCACATTTTATTTTCTTCCAGAAATGCCGATGCTGACATTGGCTACCAAGCTATATCTAATAACGAAGGCTTCCAAAGTTTAATATCGGTATTGAGATACACCAAACAATAATAACAATAATATTTAATAGGAAACACAAGGTGGGAACAAGGAACTCTTGGGGTCTGATGGCTCTAGTTCAGGATTTTAGGTTTCAGTGGACATTTTTTAGTGTCTTCCAGTCTTTATATAACACCTCCATCATTTTCTAGAGAAATTGGATGACAAATTGATGGGTCACATATAGGTCACATATAAAACACCTTCTTGAACACTGGTGACTCTTTATATCCTGACTAGAGTTGAGCGGACACCTGGATGTTCGGGTTTGGCAGGTTCGGCCGAACTTCGAAAAAATGTCCGGGTCCGTGCTCGAACTTGACCCCGAACTTGATCCCGAACCCCATTGATCGAAGTCGAAGTCGGTTTATAGAATACATGTAATGCTATCGGCTTTCTATAAACCGAAATAGAGTCCCCATTCATACGAATAGGTCAGTTGACCTATTCTTATGAATGGGGACTCTAGTTCGGTTTATAGAAAGCCAATAGCATAACATGTATTCTATAAACCGAAAGTCTATAAACTGAAAGACATTCGGTTTATAGACTTTCAGTTTATAGAAGAGCAATAGCATTACATGTATTCCATAAACCGAAAGTCTATAAACCGAATGTCTTTTGGTTTATAGACTTTCGGTTTATGGAATACATGTAATGCTTTTGGCTTTCTATAAACCGAAATAGAGTCCCCATTCATAAGAAATTCTTATGAATGGGGACTCTATTTCGGTTTATAGAAAGCCAATAGCATTACATACAATGCAATCGCCGAACCCCGAACTCCAACACGAACATACAGTGGAATGTCCGTGTTCGGGGTCCAAAAACCGTAATGTTCGGTACGAACCCGAACAGTGCGGTTCGGGTTCGCTCAACACTAATCCTGACAAGCTAGTCTTTTGTAAGAACTAGTAACCATTTTTTATTCTTGGAGGCTATAATGAGATTAGGGATTCTTGTACACCTTGCTCTTAATAAATGTCTGTCTATGAAAAGATTACTATTAATTGCGCAATCAGAAAATTGTCTTGCTATTTTAATATCTATTTATTAAACACTGTATGTCATAAATATTCTATTGATCCAATGTTATACTGGTTTAATGCCTACCAGTCATATATCAGCCTGATGTAAACATAGCAGAAATGCTGCATTCTAACTGAATGTAGTTTAAATCATATTTTGCATTTATGGTGGAAATTTATTTTTTCAATGAACCGAACGAAAACTATATCCATGATTTTTACAATGAAACAGGGACAGCCTATTAGATACTGCAAATTATATATAAACAAATAAAATATGATCTGCTTAGCACATCAACTGCTGCAAAAGGTGCAATTAATTTGCATACAGTACAATATTGTTCCAGCTTGAAAATTGAAGGTAGTTGAGCAGGGAACGTGTGACAGGCACTGTTTATTTTCATCCCATTTTCCAGATGATGCCTGAGTCTGTGATATAATATTTAAATGAGCCCCTGTGTCTCCTTGTAACTCATTATTTGACAGAGGCAATTTGAAGTCACAGATAATTCTGATGCTGGAAACAGGCGTTCTGCTTTGGTCCTAAGAGGACCTTTTGATCCTCTCTTCATTCCTACCAACATACATCATTAAAATATTCATGAGCAAAGTGGATGCTGAGGGACTGGCAAACTTAACATACAACACAGCTTGATGAATGCTTCGCTGCACACAAGGACCCAGCACTTCTCTGCTGCCCAAGAGAAAGATGGGAGAAGGATATGAGCATTGTAGCTTATCATGGAATAACAGTGGTGCTGTATTAGCCCCATATTTATCGTACATCCATCATATAAGTTCATAGCCCATCCTACTAGGAATGCTATTTATAACAACTATTGCATTGATTTTATATATATATATATAATTTTTTTATTTTATTCTATATATATATATATATATATATATATATATATATATATATATATATATATCATTTTTTTTTACACTAAGGCAACAATATTATATTATTTTAATGTAGGGGAGGGAAACATCAGCATGTACCAGTTTGTATCTGCTGGGTGGGGCACATGGTACCAGGGATCCATGTTGCTGTAGCTCAATTTAAAATGCAACTTGAAAATACATGCTTGATTCCCAAATGGTATAATAATCTGTAATACAATCACTGGAAGTTCAAGACTTCTGTGTGTTTAGTTTTTTCAAATTCTAAGGTGCAAAATAACATTTATAAGAAGCAGTCTACCTACATCATATAGTACATAGGCCATGCTATTCCTCTCATTCCTCTCATATTGAACAACTGATACAATGAGAGTATCCTGAGATGTATTTTAAAGAGACAGGTTAATAAGGTGTGAGCAATCCAATAGGACATGGATGGGAATGTCTTTTCTAAACAAGGTAAACATGGACATTTTTTACTAAATTTGACTTCAATAACTAAAGTAGGACCTTGTAGGCATACAATTAAATATACAATACAATGTTAATAAAAGATTATTCAATATTATTGTGGCAGATTTGAGGGTGCATAAGTCCTCAGAATCCACTGGTTCTTCTGCACTGTAGATGTTTCACAGGCAAACTTGATTGGCACAATAAGTGGATAATATTTCCCACTCACAGTTGAACCTCTTCTACACCAGGTTCATTTTTGAATGTAATTAGTAGCTCATACAGTCCCTGTGGGCTCTCTGCTAAAAAGCTAGATCTAATTTTTTAGGCAATTACTAATCACTATGTAGCACATCAGAAACCTTGCTGAATAGACACAAACTTTCAGTGGATTACAATGAAAACATATATAATGTTAATGCCTTTTTTTTGAGTAATGTGAAAGAGACAATGAGATGTAAATATAAGCAATGTGTAAGGCAAACACTGAGGAATGTACAAATGTATAAAACTAGAGATCCATAATGATTTAACATTTTACTACAAAAAAAAGCTTTGCTTAACGTTTAAATTATATTGTGTATTATAAAGCGACATGGTAAATGTTATTTTAAAGGACAACTATCTGCAACAAGTTATGTTTAATTGAATGATTACATCAAGTGTAGGCATTTAAATTTTAAGGAAAGAATACAAAAAAGTACCTTATTGAGCCTTCATTGCTTGTATAGCTCTATCAGGAGCAGAAAGGCTCTTGGGTCAGTTATAGGAAGATGTCCCCCAAAAGAGCTATACAAGCAAACTGTGCTAATTAAGGTTCTTAATTTCTATTCTTTAATGTAAGTATTTCTATTTAGAATGATACAATACTTAGATTAAATATAACTTAATTTTATGGCAGTTGTTCTTTAACGTGTGACAAGCGTTCAAATGCTGTGGATCTTTCTGTATACATAAATATATTATAATAATAAATATCTAAATTGTATATATGTCATTTTAATGTAAAGTCAAAGCTTAATTCTTACAATTTATTCTCCCTGCTTCATTATTTCATGAACATTTTACTAACGTGACATAAAATGAAACAAGTTCTTTAAAAAATAAATAAACCTGGATGACTATATAATGATAAATACCAGCAGCCTATTTCCACTTTTTATATACTAAGACTGGATTGGATGTTAATATACTGAGACTTGACCAGATGTAGGGGACTGTAACTATGTTCACATGTGGGATTTGGATATGAATTCTTAGATTACTGGAAAATAGTCTTGCCAGTTTGCAGGTTTTAGGATTTTATGGCTATTTGGAAAAATTGAACACAGATTCTCATTTAGCATAGAAATGTAGTCACTTTTACACATTCCTCGGGTGTTAAGTTTTCTGGGCAAAGTAAAAACTTGACATTCAGTATGGTTATCTCAAGGAACAAGAATGATCTCAAGTTAAAAATATGAAAAGGAAAATCCCATTAAAAAAAAGGTTTCTTGGGTAAGAAATGCATTTGGTATATGAAATATAATAATATAGTAAGGTATTGAGTCATTGATTAAAAATATGTTCACTAAATAGTGAGCTGTTGTGAATTAACAAGAGAATTGAAAAAATTTGGTGAAAATAGATGATCTTGAAAAATTATTTCCAAAGTTCTTTATTCGTTTCAGATTTTTTTTATATTTTGTTGTCAGTTCACTATTTAATGAATAGCAATCATTGGTAAATTAAACTTTCTATGTCTTCTGACTTCGAGTTCCCCATCGCAGTGTATAAAGTGATTACTAGATTGCACTCACTGCCTTCAAACCTCAATATATACATTGCTATACTGATGAACCTTCTAAATTAATATATATTATACTAATATAGAAATGCATGCCTCCCAACTATCCTACATTTGGCGGGACAGCCTCCATTTTGTAATGATTATAATTTAAAGGTGTTGTTCCACTTAGACAGATTTTTGCAAGTTTTTACGTACTTATATGACCCTTGATTGTGTGTAAAATTCTCAGGCATCCACAAAAGCATTTTAAGCTGTCTTGCTTGTTAGCAAGACATGTGTCAGAACACAAAACTGCATCCATGTTTATGACCACACCCTCACATCTCATTGTTCAAGCCTGATGTAAAAACACAAGTGAAAAGACTATTGGCCATAGTATGAGGATAAACTGGCATTTACTTTTTAAGGTACATGCCCATTTATTATCTGACCAGCAACTATGATGCTTTCCAGAGATCTTCTCTTCACATGCCCCCAACAGAAAGATCTTATAATGGTCACCTCCCATGATGGCATGTGAAAACAAATGTCCATAAAAGAACAATCAGTCAAGCGCTCGTGTTGATTGGCTGAGCATACCAGCATCCATATCAGATCTGCCTCAGCTGAGAGGCAGTAAACAGAGAAAAATCACGTGTATCTGCACAGCGAAACAAAAGTAAAAAAAAAACTTTAGTACTAAAAACAAGGATTCTTTATGATAAAAATATATATTTTTTGCAACACTAAATAGTTACGGTATTGCAGTCTCCAGTGTAGTTCTCTGCAGGTCTAGTGGAATATTTACAGAAATATATTACAAATTCTTAGACAGAATGATGGTTTGGATTTACAACTGTATTATATGTTTTTGCGCTATTATTGATCTATCTCCAAGAATGCTTATTCCGCATGTTCCTATACATGTCTTGCTTTGTTGTAGGTAATAAATGTGCAGCACATTGCATTCTTTCTTAAAGAGCTATTTTTATTTGAAGTGCTCTTTTAAAGTAGGAATTATCCAGCTGAGGTCAAAGGTGAGTAAAATCA
This sequence comes from Pelodytes ibericus, assembly GCA_036172795.1. Lineage (NCBI taxonomy): Eukaryota > Metazoa > Chordata > Amphibia > Anura > Pelodytidae > Pelodytes > Pelodytes ibericus. The sequence goes on along the minus strand of CM069859.1, from coordinate 183,490,001 downwards.
AATCTTAATATGGTAGAAGGCCACTGCTGCCGAACTAAAGGGTGAATTCCACCTTGTTTATTATCTTTATGTTGTGCTTTATATAAATAAGTATATATATAAATATATATATATATATATATATATATATATATATATATATATATATATAAAATATATGTGTTTAATTTTTGTGAAATGCACTTATGTTTATTTGAAACAGTTTACAGTTCTACTGTTTTATATTGAGAATGATATCATAAGGGGCCTCTACATAATTTCGTTTTCCCTTCCTTTTCGCGAACATTTCGGTATTCACACGAACTTCCAGTTTGGAGAACTTCATCTGCCTTCACTGTACACCGCAGTCAAGAAGCATTACTGCTGATTTTCATCTACCATCTAACGATTAGAAGATTTACTTCTACTAGTGTAACATGACTTTTGCTGAATAGTTATAAATATATGTAAATCAATTAAATGTAAAAAGGGGGAGTATCACATTTTTACAATGGCTCATAAATTTATCATAATCATAATCTGTTTTTGTCACTTTTTAAATGATCTTTCTGTCATGTTTCGTCTACAAGATATTAGAGTTTATGTAGAACAGAAACCAAGGATTGGATATATAATAATGGCTATCCAGCTAGATTTATTACACATGTTTTGCTATGGCTCTTCATTACTTTATGAGTGACTAGCTCCAATGGCATAGCTACTGGTTTGGCCACCCGGAGCAGTCCCTGAGTTTGCAGCTCCTTTCCATACACATTTTTTAAAAATAAAACCTGGCAGGAAGGGGTTAAAATAAAGTGTGTATTGTGAGGACCGGCAAACTCAATTCACAATGTTGTACCCCAATCAAAAAGTAAGTGGGAGTCAGGGACCCATAGGCAGAGACCCAATCAGGGTCTTTACAGTCTCTGCCTAAATACCTCACTTTGCAACATCACATAAAAAGTCACAGGGCCAGTGCAAGACTTTTTGCTGCCCTAGGCAAACATATATTTTGCCAACGGTTGCAGCTCCCAGGCATTTGCACACACAGTAACTCTTTCAGTGTCACATACTGTAAGGGAAAAAAGTATTTGATCTCTATCAATCAGCAGAAATCTTGCTGATTTATAGGGGGTCAACTACTTATGTAATTCATTGACATGCAAATCAATTTATAACTTTTTTGACATGCGTTTTTCTGGATATTTTTTGGTTTTTCTGTCTCTCACTGTTAAAATACACCTACCATTAAAATTATAGACTAATCATTTCTTTGTCAGTGGGCAAATGTTCAAAATCAGCAGGGAATCAAAGACTTTTTTCCCTCACTGTACATATGCAAGCACATAGGCACATGAACACACATGCAATGTCTGATGCACCCACACGTACACATAGTGTAACACATACAATGTCACATGCAGACAAACATTCACACACAGTCATACATTTAATGTTTGTCTCACTATCCCTCCATGTCTGTCTCACTCTCCCTCTATGCCATCCCTGTCCCTCTTTCCCCATGCCTACCATGTCAGTCTTGCTCTCCCGCTACACCATCCCTGTCTGTCTCGCTCTCTACATGCCATCAATGTCTGTCTCGTTTTCCCCCATGCCATTCATCTGTTTCCCCCTTTTGTCTTTCTCCTCTCCCCCATTATCTTCCCCTCTTTTTTTTCTCCCTCATGATTGTCTATTCCTCTCCCCTATGTATATATTTCTCTCACTCCCCACCCCACGTCTGGTGTCTGTCTCCCTCCCCTACACCTCCCCATACCATGCCTGGCGTCTCTCTCCCTTACTCCCTCTTTCCCACCCCATGGTGTCTCTCTCCTTTTCCCCTTCCTCCCCATCCCAAGATCTACATCTGTTTTTTCCAGTGTCCGCTGGTGCATTTGTTTTGTGTCTATCCCTCCCTATGTTTGGTGTGTCCCCCCCCAATGTTTTACCTTTGGGTAGCATTGGCACCAGTCAGCCCCATAACCCCCCCCCCCCCCCCCCACCCCCACTGCTGTGTCTTCTAATGGCATAGTGACACTGCATTTTATTTAAGGTGAGAGGAAGTGGTATTGTATGAGGATTTGGAAGCAGAATTCCACAGACTGTCAAAATTTTTGGCACGCCTCTGCAGGGTCAGCGCTTCCTATAAGCAAACTAGGACTAGGTATTTGCATAGGGCGCCAGCTTAGTGGGGGCGGCTGCTGTCTGAGGACCGGGATACCTGTAGGAAACAAGCAAGGTGAGCAAAATCGTTTAGGTGTAGAAAATCCCCACTAATTCAACTCTGGTGCCTTTTGCTGGTGTGAGACCCACACCAGTGATAACATACGAGAGAAAAAAAGAGAGGTAGCAAAAAATGGCACTCTCAAGATGGTAAGTGTAAAAACTAGTAATTTTAATTGGAATGAAAAAATATCCAGTATAACGGGGGTAAATCACAGCAGAGGTTAAGGAGGAAAAATAAAGAAGTGAAGACGGGCTTGACGCGTTTCGTGCATCTAGCGCTTAGTCATAAGCTTATGACTAAGCGCTAGATGCGCGAAATGCGTCAAGCCCGTCCTCATTTCTTGATTTTGCCTCCTTAACCTCTGCTGTGATTTACCACCGTTATACTGGATACCGGGATACATGTATCCTGGCGTCAGGCAGTCACGATTCTTTTTTTACATTTTTTAAATGTGTGTGGCGCTGACGAATTGGGGGGAGATGGGGGATTATATGGCTGACTGGTGCCGATGCTACCCGAAGGTAAAAAATTGGGATAGTGATAGGATCTAAAGTCTTTAATCATCCCATCCTCATGATCTAAGCTACACTTCACCTTGTGTGTATCATTTCAGTCTCCATCCTGAATATCAATAAAGAATAGGGGGCATATTACATAATTCAGCTCAGTTGAGGATTGTGATTAGGTTTGCCACCTTTTTCGTTAAAGATTTGTGATTGAATATTGGAAATGGATTTTTTTTAAAAATGCAAACTTTCTATGAGACAGTAGTGATGCCATTGCAAAGTGGTCACATGAACATCACATCTTCTTCAAGCTAAATAGAGGTAAACCTTTATTGGTTGCCAATTATGAAAAATAAAATGAATATATTGGCAATATTGTTTTAATTAAATAAATCAGGTGACTGGTCCACTTTAAAAATATAATAAAGAATGCAATACACAAACCACTCTGGCATGTAAAGTGTTGGTTCCATCATTGGCTTTCTCATATTTAAATCCAGTGATACAGGGTACAGCTATTACATTAATAGTGTTTCATATATTTTGTTTTGTATTGAAAAATTAGTACACAGCGCTTGTTTTTATAAATATAATTATTCTATTTAAATGATGTGACTAATAGTGAGGTGATAACCAATATAACCACCACCAAAGGAAAGAACAGAAAAAAACATATGTATTAAAGAAAAAGAAAATATATTTAAATAAATAGATACACACCCCAAGGTTATTATAATATGCATACGGTGGGGGAGCTAGTATGTCGAGCGTACTTCATAGATTCCAATTGAAATTCTTGAGATTAATGACATTAAACAAAAAATAGCTACTAGTCTTGGTGTATGGCTTTTAATTATGAAATAATAGGGTTTTTTTCAGTGTATATTTTATAGTGTATCAATCAGGTTTAATGCAGCCCTATTGGTTATTCATTATAAAAGGATTAAAACCCAAAATGTTTTCCATCGCAGTACAAGTGCATTATAAAGGTGACTGTATCTTTCTATGACCATTAGCATATAATTAGACTGTCATTATACATAGGAAGGTGAGAGCATACAGATTGGTGCATTGTAAGTGAATATGAAGCGTTCGGTATTCATTCCATTTGCAAATTGACTAATGCTTGAAGAATTAATATTAGAACAAATGTGATGTTATCTTAAGTGAAGTAGGTAATAAAGGAATGCAAATGAGCCATAAAAGGGTAGACGCTCAGTAAATCAGTTGTTAGAGCACATTGATAAAGGTTTCCTTCATGCATTTGAAGGATGCTACAACGTCTAATTGGTGCTCACTATGCCAACCGCTAGTCATCAAGCTTCAAACAGCTCCCTACCCAGAACATTATACTGACAATCATGGACTTGTTCTGTTTAAAGGACTGCAAATTGTGTGCATTAACATTAACAGGCTGTGGGGCAATATGGGGCACTTGCCCCCATCCCCTGGTATAATACTTAATATTATCATGTTTTTTTTTAATCTCCTAGGGTTTTAGTCACTAAAACTGAATTGGAGGAATCAGGCATTAATAGCTGAGTTACAAAGTTGGAGAATTGTTCCAGCTGAACTATTATTCTCGGACTCTTTTGTGATTTACTTTTCAGTTTACTTCAATTGAGCCATTTTCATTTTTTACATTAATAAAAAAAATCATTTTTTCAGTGACACTGGCCTGGTTGAGAACATCCCCCAGCAAGGGCAACACATAAGCAACACCGTCTCTGTCCCCAAGAACACCGGTACTTTGCTGAGAGTGCCGGCTGTCACTTTATATCCCAAATATCTGTGACTCTTTTAAATGGGCAGGGCAATATAGGGATACAGGAGGAAGTATGAGCATCACTGGAAGCACTACCTTGACCACTGGTTCCAAGCCAATCCTCAAGGCCCACCAACAGTCCAGGATTTAAGGATTAACCAGTTGTGTCTACGGTATTGGGTCATAACCCTTTTTCAAACCGATTTCTATAAATTATACCCCTTGTTTAGTTTTGAAGTGTCTCCATTCTTCAAATTCCATAGTACTAAAAAACAAGAAAAAATGTGTTGTGGGGTAAGCAGTACAGACGTACATCCAGGCACCATCGATAATCTACTTTCACAAGAAGGTGATAGCCATGTAAAGATGTAATGGGCTGGACTAATCAAAGCGATGTTCGTCCGATTTTGGGGCAAAATTTCGGCTGAAGGAGAAAGCTGGATGTCAAATTGGTGTAGTGTTCGCCCACTATGGTGTGTGAAGTTACAACTGGAGGTACTCAAGGTTCACAAATAGATATCCTACGTGTTTCACATAACTACTGTCTGCATAACGTTTTGCATTTTTTAATTTTACTTGTTTTTCCACCATAACTGATCAGTCCAGCCCGTACCCATGGTTGGGAACCACTGGTCCAAGGTGTTGTTGTTTTTCAAACACCTTAGACACAACTGGGTAATCCCCAAATCCTGCACTTTTGGGTGGGCCTTGAGGACTGGTTTGGGAATAGGTACAAGGTAGAGATATTGCATAAATAATGTTTTATTATTAAGATCTAAAAAAAGAGTGCCTATTTATGTCTGTATAGAAATGTGTTAGACTGTATGTATGTTACGGTGTATGTGAGGCCGGGCACATGTGGAGTATTTAACATTTCTACAGACGCCAAGGAGAGGGGGGGGGGGGTGGATAGAGACAAATGGAGGGTGAAGGGGGAGAGAGAGACAGACAAAGGGGTGATGAGAGAGAAACAAGGAGGGTGAGACCAAAGATACACATATTGGGTGCTAGGGGGAGGGAAACAGACATTTGCATGATGTGGGTAGGAGAAAGACAAAATGCTGGATGGCAAAGAGAACCAGACATTGGGGAATGGGGAAAAACAGACAAGGTTGAGGTGAGGGGATTTAGATAGACAAGGGGAGTTAGTGGGAGATAGGCAGTCAATGGGGCATGAGAGGAGAGATGCAGACAATGAGGCATGGAGGGAGAAGCATAGACATTGGGGGATGGGAGAGAGACAGACAAGGGGGAGAGCAATTTGGGGACAGATATGACACTTGAAAACTATTTGGGGACAGAGATGGCACTGGCAACTGGTGAAAAACAATATATTTATTAAATAATGAAATAACATTTTAAGTTGGTCTGTTATTGTAATGTGTTGAGCTTTGCAAATATGTACTCCTCAATGGCCTGCACACATAGAATATAATTCATTAGAATTGAAATTATTAAATATTATTAAAAATAAATTTGTTTACTTTTATTTATGAAAAAATCAACATTTTATTTGGGCTTTTATGGGGAGAAAAATGGTTGCCATGACTTTCAGGCTGATATTTACTATTTTTGCACATTGTGCACATTAGATGTATATATGTGTCTGGACTACAAAAGCCAACTGAAGGTAATAAACCTTAACAGTAATGAAATCTGTCTTTTATAATAATAATAAAAAAAAGACAGTAGGTAGTTATGCAATATTTTAGATGTCATGTGAACTGTATTTGCTATATGAATTATAGTGCAAGCTTTATTGGCAAAATGAATTACATTAGAATACAAGATTTATTACCTAACTGAATTACATTAGCATGCAAGTATTTAGACAAGTTGCTGTTACATCACAAATTCTCACTTCCTGATACGTTAGTTTTAATTATCATGATATGACATAATGGATGTGGACGTGCCTTGATGGGCGTGGTTTTGGTGGTGGTGGTGGTGGGGGGGTTAGGATAGGGGGCAGCATTTGATCCTTGGACCCAGGCAGCACAATGTCTTGGGCCAGCCCAGACAATAGGCCAGCCCTGACAATAGGCCAGCCCTGACAATAGGTAGCTCTTTTAGAATTGAAGCATATAATTGCACTCCCATAGATTTATAATTAAATGAGAAATGATAAATGCAATAAAGCAGGGAATAAGGACAATATTGGCCAAGGAGTGGGACCTTGATAAAGCACCTGGAAAGACCAAGAAATTCAGAACAATGAAGAAGGGCAGGCTTGCTGGAACATTAACCTTAATAAAGTTTATATTTCAATATTTATTTTGGATGGGTTCAGCTCTTCATTTTTTCAGTTTGATTGCAATTGGTATTAGGGTAAACCCCTGCGTATCCCCTAGCTATGTAATACGTTTTTTTCTGCTTTCAGGTATAAACCCAGTCGACATGTGAAAGACAGATATAAAAAATGGCACGTAACTACTGTCTTAATACAGCTCCTTTGTATTTCTTCCTTATTATTCCTGTTATAAACCATTTCAGCACTGCATTGCACATTTGAAAGGGAACACTGATTATCACCCTTCCTGTATGCCATTCTGAGCTTTGTAAACACTGATTATACTTAGCACAAGCTTGACTTACCCAAGACTGTATACTGTCTCCACTAATTACATGAATATTGCCTTTTTTTATTGCACTTTCCTTGATCTCTTTCTTTTTCTATTCAAAGGTGGTTTTCCCACTGAGGAAGTCTTTAAGGAGATTTGTTGCTGTGTATTTTCATAACTATGGCTAATTATCCCTTTACTTGTAGGTGTGATGTCTGCTTCTCTGCTTACTGCTTCAGGCTTAAGCACAGCCTAGTTAACGCCTCTGGGACCAGAGATATGTCTCCAGTTCTTTCACAAAGGCTGGTTTTACTCCATATCAAACAATCGAAGTCTTCAGACCTCAAGCAAGGGTATTAGAATCAAACTACTTGGGAGTCTTTCATATTATCACAGGAAATGTATATTTCCCATCCTATTGCTGTTTGACTCTTCTTCATGCTTCAGTGAGGTTTTTTTTTTCTTCCCAGCAGGGAAGCTGCCTGGCTGAAGGTGTGCTGGTCTCTTTGCTAAATCCATAATTAGGTCCCTATCTGATTTAATCAGAAGTAAGCCTTCTCCCTAGTCATTGCGAAATCTTTACAAATCTTTTTTGAGCGATACCCCATGGGACAGTGGAAGATCTGTACTCATTTTATTTTCTTTACATTGTGACTCCATTTTAATATCTTGAGGCTATGTTACATAGTTCAAGCATGTGAAGCTCTTGTTTTCTTTCATATAGATACAATATATATACTAAATAACAAAAAAATTGTAACTTTTAGTTTTTATAAAGTTGTTTTTATAAAAACTACTTTATATCTACATGTGTTTATGTATAGAAATGTTTAGTTATCCGTTTATATTTTTTAATAACCTTTTATTGAGATTTTATTTTTCAAGTAAATTTCTTAGGTGAGTGCAAAAAAAAAATAATACAGAATTAGAGAGCGAAAAAAAGCAACAAAGACAATTAAACTTTTTTTTAACCCTTTCTTCCTTAGGGGGTTTAACCCTTAGAGGAAGCAAGGTCCTGCTTCTTCGGGATAAAGTCGATGTCTATCTTAAATACTTTCAAAAGTACACACCAGTTTACCCTTATGCTAGGAACTAGAAATGTATTTATATTTATAGAAAACATTATAATATTTTGACATATATAATGTATACATCTTTAAATAATTCATAGTAATGTTTATACATACATAACCGCTGCATATTTATATAACACATACAAATATTTCTACATATATTATATATCCATATTATGTATTTGTAGCAGAAAAAATGTATTACATTTGAAATAAATATTTTCTATGTGGACATTTAACATTTTTTTATGCTGAATCTTTCACGGTTTATTGTTTCTTTGTAGGGTAACCACTACCTTGTGTTTTTTTCCAACATTTCCTATTGAGAGTTTGTTAATTTGATAGCATTTAATGAGGCAACATGAGAATACGTCTTGAATAATCTGTATAATGCAGCTTCGACAACTTTCCTTTCACATGCCCCATGAAGCCTCAAAAACCTCTACGCATATTACAAATAATGTTTTATCGGTTCACTAAAATACATATTTTCCTCCCAACAGATCATTATGATGTATCTCAATATACGTAATGTAATTGCTGAGCTATCAATGGTATTTTTGGGTATTTGTGGTGGAAATGTTCCCTGGTACAGACTGCGATGATGTAAATTTTAGATTTTAACAGAACACTCTACAGAGACCACATCATTCAAGTGGGAATGGGTGGTACACTGAAGAGAGTAGCATGTTCCCAAACACTCACTAAAAGAGAGAGAAACCAAAAGAAGTGAGGTAGGTCCAGAGAATGTATTTCCGATCGTTTCACTCTTTTTCCGCAAGTAGGGAAACTACGTCCCTGGTGTTGAGTGGTGTACACAAGGTCATGCATCTGTGCTTATATTGGCACTGATCACTTGCACAATTCCCTCATATAATGCTTTAGTATACCAGGGCATGTCACATATGTGACATCATTCACCACAATCCCTGCATCAGAAATCTGTGCTAATGTATGCAAAGATCATGAAGTATCTATATACTTAAAGGAGCATTTAACTTTTTTTCACTTGTGCTTGTAATAAAGAAGCACAAGTGAAATGTCAGTTGTTTCTATTGTGGGGATAAACTGGCAGGTACTTTTGATAGTACACGTCAGTTTATCCTCTGACCAACAGCTGGCATGCTTCCATAGGAAGCTGTCTGTCTGGTCGGCGACTGGCTCTCTCTGCTAGCACAGAGAGAGAGAGACCCTCGTTTTTGTATGGGACCAGCAGGGGGACCTTAACTAGGTCCCCCTTGCTGATCCCATGCAAAAACGAGGGTCTTTCTCTGCGCTAGCAGCAAGAGACCCTTGCATTTGGCTGATTGGCTGTGTGACAACCAGGAACTGCTGTGTCTTGCATGTGAGACACAACAGATAGTAAACCCACGTGTATAAATTCATATACACGTCAGGTTTACTTTCAAAGTGTGGGACATGTTTTGTTTAACCCTTGCTTCCTTAAACAAGTTGGAATGTCTCTTTAAAAAACAAACCATTTAAGTAATGGTGGGGTAAAGGTGATGGAAAAACCCCTCCACCTCAAATGCATTAGGTAGCAGAGGCAAACACACATCTAAACACAACAAAATAAGCCAGAAGGCCTGCTTTTCCCACAGATTCCCCATACATTCACAGTGCTGCCACCACTGCAAGAGATTCTGGGTAGGCAAAAATGATTAGCATTTACTTCTTAATCCAATTGAAACATGGACTCCCTAGAGCATAGGTGTGCTGTACAAGTCAGCCTTCAAACACAGCTCAGGACAGAGGTGCAAAAGCCAGATAACCTATAAATGGTATGTAATGGTTGCTCCACTTATACTATTAATACAACCTTTCATATTTGCCACCAGCACAGTTATTACTTTACATTCTCTAAATCTCTGAAGTTGCTTGACCTTTAGTCTCACATGCTCATCCTCTAAAAGTTACATCATACACTTGAAGCAATGACATTCTCAATCAGGCTTGGGATTCATACACAATCCTCCTGTGACTGCTAGAAGGACAGGGCTGGGTATTAGAAGCAAAGCTGTAGAGTGCTTCCACAGAAGGGAGGGTTCCTTTCATATGCTAAAAATGCCTTAGGGAAAAGGATTTGTGCTTGACAACATTTAGCTGATGCAGTTCAGAACAAATCATTGATCAAAGCTAAATAAGGAGGTAAACAAATAAAATGTTATCACAGAACAGAGCTGCTCTCTGTCAGGTTACGTTTCTCTTTGTATTCATATGTAGGGCCTGGAATATTTTATTTGTTTATAAAAGTATATACTGGCATCAAAATGTTGAGGCTTAATTAGTTTGCAATCATATCATTGGCTGAATTTATAAAAACATTTTCCAATGGCAAGAGGCTATACCGTGTGGATAAAATGGCAGTGATAGGTGTCACATGACATCTTGGCGCTCTGACTCATGAACGTGTGGCATAGTCTGTGCCTTGGCAGAAGACTACACTGGACCACCAGGGCTCCCCACCACTTGTGCTGTTCACGTGAAAGTGAAGACAGCCATTGTTGATCACTCATGTCTTGTGTAAATAAGAATTGTAACTTAACATGGTAACTAGCATCATCCAAAAGTTTAAAAAGGTTCTTTTGATTTTTTGGAGTAAGTCTGTAACAAATAAAAATCAGCCACCAGAATAACCAGTAAATGAATTGTGTTGGTTCCACCTTCTTGGTGACATCTTAAATAGGGAGTTTGCTTTATACTTTGGTGCACATGGAGCCACTATCAGTGTGTGCTTCCCTTTTATACACAACCCCCAATATTGCTTCTGCACAGGCGGTAGTCATGATGACAAGCATATTTGACAGGACAGGGCCCAAAAAACAAGTTTGTACAATGTGTATGGGATGCAGTGTGTATGTACAAATGGGTCACTGTAATTGTGACAGTGGGTATATAGGACTTGGAAATGTTGAATATGAGAATCAATTTGCTTACCCCCCTGCCCAGGCATAAGCAAGTGTAGGTTACAATATGGGCAAAGACTATATTTGCTGCTATGATGACAACAAATTATTAACAACAAAAACATCTTTCAATGGCTAAAATAAAGAGATATTGGAGACTATAGGAGAAGCGGAGCGTTGTAGGACATAGGTGTTGTCAATATAGGCACAATGTACATATCCATCCCCTGTATTGGTCTCTTTTACAGTTCCCATTTAGGATCCTTATCTGTTTAGCAGGAGGCTCACACGAACTTGGAAAACCACATATTGACCTGGTATAGTTGAGAACCCCCTATACTAGGGATCAGTAAGGGTTACAATTAGTTCTCCTATGTTGAAATTCCAGGAATAGGTCTCTTTTGGAGGTTCTGATTTATGATCAGAATCCCAGCACACATAGCCATTTGGATTCTTGCAAGAAGGGTGTCAGTAACTGATTTGAACACACCAGAATCCCAGCACACATAGCCATTTGGATTCTTGCAAGAAGGGTGTCAGTAACTGATTTGAACACACCAGAATCCCAGCACACATAGCCATTTGGATTCTTGCAAGAAGGGTGTCAGTAACTGATTTGAACACACCAGAATCCCAGCACACATAGCCATTTGGATTCTTGCAAGAAGGGTGTCAGTAACTGATTTGAACACACTAGGTATATCCAATCTAGAGGAATCTGCTAGCAACTCTTAAATGTGACCTTATTAATTGATATACTACTATGTCTACTTGTGATATACTATGCCTTTTATCTGCATGTGTTGTTGTAACCATTTCTTCTTTATTTTTCTTTTCTCCCCACTATCACAACCTCTAACATATAGCCACATTTTTGCCACATTTTATTGCCTTTATGCTCTGCTAGGTCCTCTTATCTAAGTTCTTTTAAAATACCCAAACTATTCTCTCTCTCCCCCCTTCACCCCTGTATGTATAAAGTCTCCAATAAGAATATCCTTCTCTCAACAGAATCCCAGCACACATAGCCATTTGGATTCTTGCAAGAAGGGTGTTTAGTCCCTAACACCCCAAGCTCAATTTTCTTTTATAGACCTTACCTAACCCCTCAATCTTCTCACCTGTGTGCAGATTATTTACCTGCATCTATAAGCAGCAGGTGTTGGAATTTAGCAGCTACCTGACTTAGACTACCTTTTAACACTTCAGATTTAATATAGTCCTGTTGTGCCAAATCAAACCATGAACTCTCAAGTGTTACAATTCAAACTTGGTACTCATAAATTAAAATAAACTTAACTACAGCTTTAAATTTTGCATTCCAGAGGAGATATTAGTTTAACCTCCCTACCTTTACATTTTCTTTTGTCTGACCTGGCTTACTGACAGTATGATCAACCAAACAAAAGGTATTATTATGTTTTCATTATTCCTGGCATTAGTAAGCCATTTTCCCACCCATCCCAATACAATAACCCCTGCCTTGCAACATAATGTAGTGATCCACCATGGACTGCTTTGTAAATGTGCACTTCCTAATGAGTGCTGGTGGAGAGTGTTAAAAAACACTCCACCCTCTCCTTCTTTTCAACATAGGTTGTCAGTGAAAGCTCAGGGGAAGCAGCTCTGCAAATTTGTGTTCATTCTTATCCTTGCCCTGGCAAATGACATTGAAACCAACCCTGGCCCCTGTCCTAGTACAAATGTCAACTTCTCTTTCAATAAGGGCCTCTCCTCTGTCCATTGCAATATCCGCAGCCTTCTACCAAAAATTGATGAACTAAGAGCATGGTGTCAGGTGTACAAACCTAAAACTCTTGTCATCACTGAATCCTGGGTAAACCCTAGAACCCCAGACTCTGCAATACAAATACAAGGTTATATCTGTTCCAGAAAATACAGAAATAAGAGAGGAGGAGGTATTGTTTTATTTATTCATGAGTCACTTAATTTCATAAACCTTTCTTTATCAAGTACCCCTTCTACTTTTGAAGTTATAGCCGGAAGAATATTTCACCCATTCTCAAAACCATTAGTACTTGTAGGGATCTATCGCCCACCAAATTCCCCTGCTGAGTCACTTACTGACATCAAGAAACTACTGGGTGATATTAGTGCCCAAAATAAGAAAAGTGAGCTGCTCATATTTGGAGATTTCAATGTAGACTGGTTAGACCACAAAAATGTTAAAACATGCTCACTGTTCAAATCCATGAACCTAACACAGCTTATTTCTTCTCCTACTCGGATGAATCCCAACAGCTCTAACCATATGCTGCTGGATTGGGTCCTTTCCTCTTGTCCCCAAAGAATCCAGCAATCTGGCATTCTACCCAATGTGTTCAGTGATCATTGCATAGTGTATTGTGTACAGAAAGTAAGACCCCTAGAGTAATTGTTACAAGATGTTTTAAGAAGTTTAATCTCCAGTCTTTTCTCAATGACTTGAGCAATTGTCCGTGGAGCAGGCTAAGCTTGATACCCGATCTGGACTCTGCAATTGAATATTTTCAATCTGAGTTCATGCAGGTCAGTGATAAACATGCCCCCCTGCGTAGAGTGAGAGTAAGGGGTGCCCATCTTCCCTGGGTCTCAGCTGACCTCTTGGACTTATTCCATTTCAGGGATGCTTTATGGTCAAAATTTAAGCAAACTGGCTCAGACCAAGATCACAACACTTATCGGCACGTCCGCAATAGATGCAAGACTCAAACAAAACTTGCCAAGACAACTTATTTCTCTGAACGGCTGAAAAGAAATCTAGCGAACCCTACCAAATTTTGGAGCGTCATAAAAAACATGTATGACCCTCATTCAGCGCATCTCCTCAATCAAAAAATGAAATTACAGTGTGGGCCGGACCTACTTCCGTCAATGCTACTGAGGCTGAGTGCGCCTGTTACTGCGCGACCCATTGCCTGCTTAATCAATGCATCCCTGTCCTCTGGTTATGTCCCCAAAGCCTGGAAAAAAGCCAGAGTTATCCCCATCCACAAAAATGGAGATGTAAACTTGGTGTCAAACTACAGGCCTATTTCACTGCTACCCATACTTTCTAAAATCCTGGAAAAATGTGCCCATGATCAACTGTGCGAGTATTATCAACGCTCCAACTATCTAACCTCGCTTCAATCTGGGTTTAGGTCAAATCACTCCACGATAACTGCCCTCTTAAAGGTGACCAATGATATTCAGAGTGGCATGGAGAGGGGTGAACTCACAGGTGCAGTTTTCCTTGACTTTGCAAAGGCCTTTGACACGGTTGATCATGAGCTGCTGCTAAACAAACTAAGTTGTTCCGGTGTAAATGAGAGGTCGCTCTGCTGGTTTCTTTCATACTTGTCTGATAGATCTCAATATGTGTCCATTGCTGATACTGCCTCCCTCCCGTTGCCAATTAAGTGTGGAGTGCCTCAAGGATCTGTTCTTGGGCCTCTGCTATTCTCGCTATTTATAAATGATCTACCCTCGGTATGTGACCTGGCTCGTGTGCATATGTATGCTGATGATACGGTCATTTATACTTGCGGTACTCAACTATCGCAAGTGGAGTCCGTGCTACAGGATCAGTTTTCTAAAGTTGAAAATTGGATAGCCAACAACAAATTATTCCTCAATGCTGAAAAAACTGTGTCCATGTTGTTTGGGACAAATGCCAAACTACTTAAATTAAACAATCCTCAATTAACCATCAAGACCAAAACTAGTTATAACCTGACCCAGGTAAATTCATATAAGTATCTTGGCATGTGGCTAGATCCAAACTTATCTTTTGGTCTCCATATTGATAAGCTTGTGTCAAAGCTATAACCTAGGATCGGCTTTCTGTATAGAAACAAATCTAACCTAGATTCCACGGTAAGGAAACGTATTGTGCAGCAAATGTTGATGCCGATCTTAGATTATGGAGATGTTGTGTATGATTCTGCCCCGCAGACCCATCTCGGTAAACTCGACACTATGTACAATACATTGTGTCGTTTTGCGCTACAGTGTGATTATAACACGCATCACTGTAAAATGTTAAAAGAGTTAAATTGGCTGATGCTTGCCTCCAGGCGTGCTCTCCACCTAGCTTGCTTAGTGCATAACCACTTCTCTGGAACGCTCCCCCCCTACCTGAGCGGCATGCTCGCTCTTACTCCATGCACATCCCACAATCTCAGATCCTGCACCAACCCTTCACTAGCGATTCCCCACTTCAAAAAGGAAGCAGGTAGAGGTGCGTTCTCTTTCAGAGCGCCTCATTTGTGGAATAGCCTTCCTGTTTCTGCTAAATCATCATCTACTATAAGATCCCTGAAAATAAGTATCTCCCAAATCCTCAAAACAGATTGTACCTGTTATTAGTTTACAAACTCTTTTGTATACTGTACATGTTGTTCCTTTTTGTATCAATAATGATTTACCCTGTATGTTCCCCTTCCAACTTGTTTAATATATATATGTATGTATGTATTTTTGAATCTACTGTTAAATGTGTAACTCTGTGTAACTCCATTCTGGACTGGGTCCCCAGGACATACTTGAAAACGAGAGAAATCTCAATGTATTTTTCCTGGTAAAACACTTTCTAAATAAATAAATAAAAATAAAATGATATATGTAGGTGTTGGTATACATTGACTCAAAGTCAAATTTTGAATTTTCTAAGCTTGTGTCAGGAAATAGTGGGACTTTTTACATCAAACCCCTGCTAATTACAACCTGATCAGCAGACTGACTGATCTGGTGGAAACAGTAAAGCTCAACCTCATTTGTATAGTGGCAGCACTACAGCAGATAACTATGATTTTCTACCATTGTCGAAAGTCATCATCACTTTGACAATGATATATGAGGTTGTTTCTAGAAACTGGTTGCATTTTTATATGCCAGCTGGTAAAAAAAAAAAAAAAATCAGGCAAATAAGAAACTTGCAGAGATGCAACAAAGTGAAACAGACCAGCAGTCACATTATTTGTTGTAAATAGACCTTAAAATTAGTCACTAGAGGCAAAAAATAAAGTCCAATTAATATTTTAATGAGAATCAATCTGGCAATACTTTAATCACTTCACTTGAACAAATAACATAATATTTACATTTCCAAAACTATACCGACTTCTCTTGATAATGGAGCAAATAATTTGTTGCTGCAAGGCATCATGGTCAGACTGAAAAATAGTGTGTTTAATTAATTATATGTAACAAACACTACAGAGAAAGTGTCCACGTTGTACAATGTTTATCAGGACTAGATGAACTGAGACTATTGCAAAGGAATGATAAGGAAAACAGATGATCTATGGAGTAAAAAAAAGTGAATGTCAAAGTAGTCTTTAAGTTCTATATACAGTATTGACCTAAATTATAGTTATCCTTAATAATATCTACCTCGCCATCAGGGGAGGGCTGGCAATGGGGGTAGGAGGGTAGTTGCCCCTTATACTGCTCTCTAATTTCTATCAATGGGCTGGGGCTGAACTTTTTGCTTTTAATTGCCCCAGTGTCGGTAACACTTTTGATCTTTCTATTCATTTGTCTTGTCTGCCTGTCAGTCTCTGTATCTTATCTGTGAACAAATCTGTCTTGCATCTCTATGTGTGTCTAGTATCGCTAATGATATC
This sequence comes from Pelodytes ibericus, assembly GCA_036172795.1. Lineage (NCBI taxonomy): Eukaryota > Metazoa > Chordata > Amphibia > Anura > Pelodytidae > Pelodytes > Pelodytes ibericus. The sequence continues at coordinate 183,473,375 of CM069859.1, read as the reverse complement.
AGGTGGGTGGATAAAGAGGCACCCAGGGCTACTAAATTGTTTTTGGCACCCTGGGCCAACAGTGGCTAGCCCTCCCCTGTTCCTCAGGATTACTGGATCACCAAAGCCCAAAAGTTCTAAACAAAGGTCAGCCTTTTAATTTCCAAATTAAGTGACTCTGGTCTTGGCTGAAATAACAGGTTGAAGTTGTGGTCATAGCTAAAAGTTTTATAAACTATTTGTTGTGCCCCAATTAAATAAGTATTTATGTTACCGAGGCTACCAGCTAAAGTTCTCTTTATTACTTTCATCCTCACTATCCTGCTGCTGCTACTTTCTTGTTAAAATTAGATGCGGTTGAAGAAACATCTTGGCAGATTAGAAACAAGAACAGTGGGCTTGCTGGCATTTATGATACATTGATATATAAAATATTCATACATTGCTGACTGAGATTAGTGGGTGTTGTAGCTACAGTGCAACCACTTGCCTATGTTGTGGCTGTTGAAACTATGTCCTATTCTTTTCACAGATGATTAATGGCCTTTCAGATGAATTGCTTCACTACATGTAAATGAGTGCAGTCCATACAATCATCGCTGGTGTCTCCATCGTCTGCTGTCCTCATGTTAGATCTGCAGACAAAGCATAATAAACCAGCACAGTATCTGATGCAGTTTCCATTTGGGTTTGGAGTTGTTCCTGCTGTCTGCTCAGGTAGGATGTTAGGGTGAAGTGTGGTTTTATTGGCCAGCACTTCCATTTGTTTGCCTGTAAACCTCCACTCTATACCAGACATCAAAGTGGCAGGCTTTAATTAATGAGATAAACAAAGCTTGCTTAGCAATGGCCACATAATACTATTTTTTTTAAAGTGGTAGACTTTAACAATTACAAACTATGTAGCTGGGAATCATTCAAGAATCAGATGTAAAACTTAGAATAATATGGGAGATTTAATTATTAAATCATTCATTAAATATTTCACTTAATTTCATTTAATTGTAAAGTATGTTGCTAAAGGAATTCTACTTTTCTACCACTATCTGTATTTGAATGTCCACCTCCTAACTATTGTAGATATTGAATATACAGATGTAAGTGCAGAACCACACTTCCTACGTAAATGTCCCCATGCATCTGAATGCGTTCATTGTGTCACTATCTGCTCAAGAGATACATGGAGAAACCCACATGCACATTGGGCATTGCCATGCAGGGAGACTTCTGATTGGCAAGTTAAGAGATGCTGGAGACTACCAATTTCACTCATTGGTGAAACCCTGTAAAGGAAAGTTTTGAAGATAAATATTAGAAAAAATAAATAAATACATTTTTGTAACGTGGGAGGCTCAATATGCATCTTTTAACTTACATTTTTTTTCCAACCCAAAACTAGCCTTTAAGAGGAAAAGATGATTTATTAAAAGGCATGTGATTACATGTATGAAAGTTAACATTACAGTAATAATTACTTTTATAGGGCTTTACACCCTGTGAGAGTCAATGTGCTTTACAAATCAAATGAGAGTTTGTATTAGTAGAGCTGGAAAAAGAGGGGAGCCTGGAGCTTATTTATAATAGTCTGTAATGATGGTGCATCTTTGAGCAAGTAATGTGGGATTGGCATTCATATGCTGGTGACCCTAATTTTGTGTTTATTCTGGCAACTCACAGGAATGGACTGTCGGCAAGGAAGCGAGGAGGAGTGCAAGGTGTTGAGAGTTGAGTGTGCGCCACATTATTTAAGGTTTTCAAAGTCAGAAAGCCCATTTTAAAATATTTTCTCTTTTTAATGAGAAACCAGTAGAGAGAATGGGGAACATGTGTTATTTGAGATGAGCATGGCTTGTTGGCACAGGGGGTGCCCGCCCACTCAAAAAAAAAAAAAAGGCCGGTAGATGCACTGGATTGGGGAGATCAAAAGATCCCCCCTCACCAGCCCTCTGCTCGGCAAGCTCTGCTGGATCCGGGGAGGAGCTAACTGTCTGAGAGGTGTAGCTCCGCCCCCACCATGTGAAGCAGAGCAGAGTCTGCTTCACAGGGAGCCACGGGCAGCAAGAGAAAGTGCTGCTCGCGCTCCCCATGCTTGCATTAAGCATGGGGAGCCGAGCAGCACTTTCTCTTGCTGCCCGTGAAGCAGACGCTGCTTTTCTTTACAGGGTGGGGGCAGAGCTACACCTTTCAGCCAGTTAGCTCCACCCCCTCCCTGGATCCACATTTGCAGGCAAGGGGAGGGCGGGGGGAGAGAGAGAGAGACAGAACAGGGGAAGGGGGGGAGAGAGACAGAACGGGGGGGGGGAGAGACAGAACAGGGGGGGAAGAGACAGAACAGGGGGAAGGGGGTGAGACAGAACAGGGGAGGGGGGGAGAGAGACAGAACAGAGGGCGAGAGAGAGAAAACAGGTATGAGGGAGTTAGAGAGAGACAGACATGGCAAGGAAGAGGAGAGAGACACATACATAGGGGGGTGACAGGGGTGAAAGACCGGGGGGAGGCGCCACGGGGGAAGCCCGCACAGGGCGCCGGGACACTTAAGGCCGGCCCTGATCTTGGTTTTGTGCTGCCCTAGGCAAATTTGGCCAACACCCCCTGCCCACGTTGCACACCCACGACATGACCCATAACCCACGTTGCACACCAAGAACATACCCCGTCACCCCATTACATAAACATTACATGCCCCCATCACAGGGGCGCTTTAAGACCCTAGTGGGCCCTGAGCAAAGTCTTTAGCAGTGGACCCCACTCGACCCAATTTTTCTAAAGTCGCATTGTAAAAAACTGTATGTAAATATAAACTTTTTAATAATTTATGCAACTATTTTCATATCACATTCAACTATTTGCATATGTAATAAAAATATTATTGAATAGTTGAATTTCTTGTTTTTATTCCCTTTTTCTGTACACATATTGCACCCAAAGTACTTCACACAGCACCATACAGTACCCACAGAATTTGTCATGCGCCTATATTGCACCCACAGCACTTAGCTTGCACTCATATTGCACACACATAATTTGGCATGCCACAGTGTCACAGAAAATACCACAGTGTCACTTTGTCCCACAGACCTACCCCTGCAGATCAAGCCACAGTGTCACTTTCCCCCATAGTACATGTAATTTTGCCCCACAGAACATGCCATAGCATCACTTTAAAATTAAAAATTAAAATAAGCCACTGTCAGGTACCAATAAACATGCCATAGTCACTTTGTCACTAACCTATGCAACAGTCAGTTTAAATATTAAATATGCCACAGCTTGCCCATTAATATTACCCAGCCAATTTGACCAATAGTATGCCAGTATTATTTGCCATTTAATATGACCCTGCCAATTTGCCCAGTAATATGCCAGTATTATTTTTCCATTAACATGCCCCCGCCAATTTGCCCAATAATATGCCAGTATTATTTGCCAATAATATGCCCCAGACAATTTGCCCAATAAGATGCCAGTATTTGCCATTCAATATGCCCCTGCCAATTTGCCCAATAATATGCAAGTATTTGCAATTAATATGCCCCTGCAAATTTGAAGGACTTACATTTTTTCCCTGGTGGCTAGTGGCAGGCAGCATGGTGTCCTCCATGCTGCCTGTTAGGCTCCCCAGCGGTTGTGCAGAGGTCACGTGATCCGGCGCGTATCTGACGTCAGAGCGCCGGTCACGTGATCTGTCGGCACTTCCCCATCACACTGCACAGGAAGCCGAACAGGCAGCACGGAGATTTCTCTGTGGCAGGCAGAGCGATGGTGAGAGGCATGTTCCGATCTCCCCTCACCACAGTCTCTGCTGGCAAGCAAGGTTTTTTTTATTTTTTTATAGGAGCGTTTTTTTTTCTTTTTGTGCTTCCCCTAAAGCCATACAAGGCTTGTTTGCCTTGCGCTAAACACAACGCTGACCATAGCCCAACAGATTCTTCGACTTCTCCATCTAGTCATCTTATGGTACAATGGACTTACACATCAGGCTATATTCTGCATGTTCCTGCTGCTATAATCCATACTTAATTTAAATGACACAATTCTCTGCAAATAAACTTATATCATGTAGGGTAAAATCTCTCATTTTACACAGCCCTAACCTGTATGGATTCCTATATTTAAGTTGGATTAGCATGATGGCCTTTTAATAGAATACAGCTTTTTGTTGTATGCTAGCAAATGACAGGAACAGAAATAACCAGTGGTAAACTCCTAGAGCTATGGATAGATACGACTAATTCTAATCCAAGGAAGGTAGTAATAGGCAGATGGTCAGGGCAGAAAGAGACCCACAAGCAGTGTCACTGAACACAGGGCATACACTATAAATCAAGTCCTATAAAGGGGAATAACAATGAGAAGATTGCTTTGAAAATCAATTACCTTGTAATGGGCTAACTCAAGTGTGATCAATAATTATTCCAGAAAAGTTCTTGGTATCCTATATTAATGAGACTGCACACAGCACACTCACATGCCGCTTGTTATCAACTCATATATCGTGCCTTTGAATACATTCAATTTTCACTGTTGCCAGAGGTTAAGCATATGACTTTGTGAAAGACTCATAAGGCTCATCTATCTCTTCACAGTACTTTTATGTGATGATCACATATGCTGGCTGTACTAGCTTTCGAGCTTTAAAGTCTGGAATGCCTTAATAGATACCGTGTAACTTCTGGCTAGAACTCTCATTACAAATAGAAATATGGAATAAACCCAATAAAACATGTAATATCTTCATTGCAAACTAGAAAACAAGATTCCAGCAGGGTGAAGTGGATTTGGAAGACAATACTCAGATACACAATCTGTACAAAAGTTGGGCATGCTGTGGACATCGGGTCCATTGAAGCAGTTAGGGAATATTTATAATGCACATGGGATGGGGAGGAATGTTATCAATTTACAGATATAAAACGGTCGCTGACATAAGTTACTTAATGGAGGTTCCAGAGGCAGTGGTAAGTGGGAAAGGGGTTATAAATGAAATAAAGCTATAGATATAGTGGTTATTGAGCAAGTGAAAAAAGCAGCTGGAACATTAAGGAGGATACTAGAACATAATTGGAGAATACTCTGTAGTGGTTATCGGGAAGTCTTGGGAAGGAATTGAGAACAGTTATTGATAATGTAAGGTTAAGCACTTTCTTTAACCCCTTAAGGACAACAGTTTTTGGAATGTTGTACCATGTGGGACACAGGTTGTTTTTACACTTCTGTGGCGTTTGTGTTTAGCTGTAATTTTCATCTCATTTACTGTGCCCACACATAAAATAAACTGTTTTTGACACCATAAAAAAGGGCTTTCTTTAGATACCATTATTTTTATCACATAATTTAGTATAAAAAATACAATAAAATTGAAAAAAAAAAAAAATGTAAACTTTTACTGGAAAAACAATTTACATTTACAACCACAAAAAAAGCTGCTAAATAGATGCTAATATTTGTCCAGAGTTTAGAAATACCCATTGTTTATGTTTTGTCAACCTTTTTCTCCTACAGTGACCCTAGCAGCTAAGCCCAGCATCCCCCCCCCCCCCCCCCCCCCCCATGTAATGTTGCTAGAGGCAGTCTAGCAACCGTAAACAGTGAAGGAAGTGATATTATTTAAGGGACCGGGAACCTTCCGATATGGACCCGCTATCATTTCCTGGTTTGGTTGCGGTGGCCCAAGGGGCCAAATTTGGGTGTTGCTCAATGCCTCAACATTGAGGCATTATAGCAACACCGCCTAAGCGGTCAACAATCACCGTTCTTTTTAACAGAGGAACAGCCATGTGTCTTCAACAGGCTAAGAGCCACTTTCTTGAAATGCCATAAAAAAAAAAAAAGTTTCTGTTCTTCTTGTTTATGTAAACTTTTCATATTAAAAGGGGCACTACCATGAAATATTTGTATTTTTCTATTTAACTTTTAGAACAGTCTTGTAAAAATAGTTTTGTCCTCTGTAATACAGGATCACAGTTCATTAATTTTGAAATAAATTGTTAATCATCAATTCATAAGTTACTTTTGTTCTTATATTTACGTTTCACTCTTCCTAAAAACCACACATAAAGATCTTATGGCCTTTTCCTGAAAGGTTGGTGGGCTGGACGATTCATCAAGTGAACTTCATTATACATTTTTTTCTTAAAGGGACACTCCCACCAAAAAATGAAAATGTTTTTTTTTTTGTATTGTTGATTTCAGATGCCTTTTGTTATGTGACTGCATTTAATAAAATATGTAACTAAACAACTGGGTGCAGCCATTTTGTGAAAGCGTCCAGTAAAATGTAGGGTATAAAAAATGTAATTACATTTTATACAGTATTTGCTCGATTATAAGACGACCCTGATTATAAGACGACCCCCCAAACTTTGGATATTCCATTAGGAAAAAAACTAAAAGCCTGAATATAAGACTTCCCTATAGGAAAAAAGTTCAACTTGTATATATTCACATGTAAATTGCTTTTTTAATAAAAAATTATATCAAAAAATGCATTTCTTGTTTTTATTTCCTTTTATGTGCCAATGCTGCCTCTCTCTTTCCCTTGCCCCCAGCTTTCTCTCTCTCTCCCCCCCCTAGTGTTGTCTCTCCTCCCCTTGTCTCTGTCTCCCCCCCCCTTGTCTGTCTTTCCCCCCTCCCTCCCCTTGTTGCTCCCCCCGTCTTTCTACCCCCCCTCCCTCTCGTTTCTCTTCCCCCCCTCCCTCTCACCTGTTTCTTGGTCCCTGGTGGTTAGTGGGGGCAGCGGAGGATGTCTGTGCGATGAGCGCAGACCTCCCCTGCTGCCGCCCGACACGACCACCGGGACTTTCATGACGAAGCCGGAAGTACCCGCCTTCATCATAGAAGTCCCGGCGGGCGGGCCGGGCGGCAGCAGGGTGAGTCTGCGCTCATCGCGCAGACATCCCCTGCTGTTAGAGAGGGGGATCCAGGTCGCCTGCAGCTCTGCGGGGGACCTGGATCCCAGTCTTATAGTCTGACCTCAATTTGAGGTCAGATTATAAGACGACTTTGATTATAAGACGATTTTTCAGAAATTTCGATTTTTTCTTTTTTTTTTTTTTTTTATAATCGAGCAAGTACGGTATGTAATGTTTTATAGAACATGTGTATTTTATTTATATATTTAAATACATAACATTATACTGTCCATGCATCCAAGGACATGTTTGAAAACAAAAGAAATCTCAAAGCATTTTTCCTAGTAGAAAACGCAACAATATGTTTCTTTGAATACAGGTTAGTTGCTCATGAAGCAGACTGACACATACATTGGGAGATAGTACTTAATCACTGTATTTTATTAAGATCGGACAACAGTTTTGGTACAGAAAAAAAAAAAAACTCTACTTCCTCCTGTGCATGTTTTTGTTTTTACAATCCTCTAACGTCTAGTAGCATAACTAAGGATAATGTAAAAATGACATGAAAATTACATGATTTATGAGGTTTTATATGTTTGGGTGAGGTTCAGAGGGAGAATATTGTGATGTAACTACGAACCATTCACAGATTTTTTTTTAAAAAGTACAGATTCCTAATTCTGCTCATTAAATATGAACATTTCTCCTACATACTGCAATTGCAGTACAATTCACAGCAGTGTTTAATGAACCAAACCTTCGAAGTGTACAGGCCTTAAAACAAATCTACAAACATGACTATTTACTGTACGACTGAGAATAAAAGGTGTTTTAGTAACATTATATAAAGTGAATTCAGTTTCATGATGAAACCATGTGCCAGGCTGTTTGAACAGTATTTGAATTGGCTGTCCGAACCATATTAGACATGGATCTGCCGTGTTCGACAAAACCCAGCTCAGCATCCACTTTGCTAGCTAGGGTTTTAGACTGGTAGGGATATTCCAAAAATAGTGTTTCCAATGTATTTTAACTAGGCATGTGTTCACAAATTCTCATCTTCACGTAAAAACTGGAAGACAGAGGAGAAGTCTTTCTGAGCGTAGCCCTTGGCACACATTATTCTGTATATCTGGTGCGAGAGGGATCCCAGTGGGGTCGGAGTTTTGGTATTGGTAGCAGAGTCCTGAGCCAACCCTAAATCCTAAAAGGGAGATAAATTAGAGACACATTGTTACAAACAGTATGAAAAATAAAATCAGAGATGATCAAAATTTCAGGCAAACTATATACTGATTTTAGTAAACACACAGTAATCAGACAATTACATTTGTTATGTGTATAAGGGCCAATTAAATAACAGCACGCACTAATTAAGATGGAAATGAATGTAATTGCTACTTTTAACAGAGCTTGACCAATCCCAGGAGCTAGGAAGCCATGGCTCCTAAAATACCACTGCTGGTTTTTGACTTTTTTTGTGGAAAAAGTACTAACATTTTCCTGGTTCCCAAAAGAACTGGCTCCTAAAGTCTACAGATCTTTGACAAGCCAAAGCTTATAGACAAGTAGTTTTATTCCTGTGGCCACAGACTTCTGGTAGTCACGTTAGACGTAAGTAGTTATATTTTTCAGAGTTGGACATGTGTAAAGGTATTTGCAGTGTACAGATTGTGAAATGGTACCCTCCTCAGCCTTTACTGATTTTAACATATGGATCCTCACTAAAGATTTGTTACTATATTTTATAACTTGGGCTCACTTGAGAGATGGGGGCTACATGCGACCAGACTTTGAGAACAACTTTCCTACAGTCTGCTGTTAACACAGGATCTCAGGTGTCATTACTGAAGTTAATTCACAATGGATGCATTCATTATACAAAAATATAAAAAAGGATGCCTACTATCAACAAATTATAAAAGAATTGATATATACACAGCTACACTAGACAGAACAGTGGAAAAATGCTCTTTGCATACAATTATCCTTTTACATTTAGATACTAGCACATTAAATAAGTGTGAAATATTAAGATCGGTGGATATTTTAATTTTTATTATTCCAAGAAATCTAAATGGTAGGGTAGGATGGCCACAATTAGTGTATGTTAATACATGCATTTCCTGATCAACAACTAGAATTTAAACAGCCCTTCAGAACTTTTTTTTTAAATCTTTGGAACTCTCATTAGCTGCTGCTAGCAAAATTCAGGACTTTCTGCAGCAAAATGTTTACATTGTATGTTAAAGAGTATTACTTTTGACAATAAATACAATGGAAAAATTGGGCGTTTAACCAATTCTGGTTTATTTCCCATATATCCCTAAAAGCATAAGCCCTTTTAGTGGCCCATAACGAGCAGGTTTTAGATCTAAAGGCACTAAATATTAGAATTATGTAATGAGATCACTGCCAGCTATACATATTTAGAATTATGTTCAATTCATACATCTGCTTTTCACAGCTGGAGTATTTACATACCTTAGCCATGAGAGTTGTCCCAAATCCTCCCTGGTAATTATTTGCAGAGGGAACACCTTCCATCACCCCTGGAACAGGGTTATAGGTATCGCTTGACCAACACCGACCAGAGCTCATGTTTAAAATTTTGGCCAACAGCTTTGGGTCAAGCCCCAATCTATAAAGGGTCAAGGAAAACATATTAATGTCAAAAGGTATCTAGATATGGATGACTTGTTATACACATGAGAAACACAAAGTCATTTTTCACGCTTTATTATGTGTCTAAAAATGGTAGAGTATTGATATGGAAGATAGAGTAACCAATATAAATTAAAATACATAAATCTATCATTTGTGTTATTACGCTGCCTTGTTTACAACGTCCACTGATGGATTTAGCACAGCGGTTACTTGATTACCTGAATATGTTCAGTGAAATGTTCGATATGCACCTAGTGCTCATTTAAGGGAAAATAGGTTCTATTATAATACTCATGCTGCATGTAAAACATACTAAAGCAAAAGAATAACATTGTTTTGCAGTGTCCAAAAGGTTTTTTTCCCCCTTCATTTTATTAGTATCATTTTTCTAACAATATTGTGAATATGAAGATGTTTAATATTTTGGATAGTGCACCACAAACAATGGTTTTGATCATTGATGTCCAACTAACGGCACGTGGGCCAGATAGGGCCAAAGTTTTTTCTGTGGCTTTCATCCTAGCTAAAATAAATACATTTAAACAAAAATGTATTATATTACCTTTTTGGGGAAAAAAAAAAAAAAAGTATATATATATATATATATATATATATATATATACACACACACACACACACACACACACACACACACACACACACACACACACATATATACATACATACGTGTATAATAAATAAATATATATATATATATATATATATATATATATATATATATATACACACACACACACACACATATATACATATATATATATATACATACACACACACAACCAGCCATGCTATTTCCTCCATAGACTTAACATTGGCCTTTAGATAATTTTTTACCAGCCTGCTGGCAAAATACTGGGTTGGTGGCAAACACATTAAAAAGCTGGAAACACTGATTTAGTCAACTCAAGAAAATGATAGAAAAAGTATATTTGAGAATACCAAAAGCTAAAAAGCTAAAGTAAAAACTTTGATAAGCTTTAATTATGGAATCCAGAACTGGCTTTCTTTCATCCAGTAATTTCATAAATGCTTATTATTAAATCTTTATTAAATACGGCTGCTTGTGAAGTGGTCTACATGGAGATGTGACATATGTTCTCTTCTATTCAGAGACATGCACTATTGTTCTGGGTCAACTGCTGATAAGATTGCTCTCCTAATAAAACAAAGCTTGCCCAGGCAGAAACATCATTTGTTTTATCCCTAGGTTTGTGGCGTAAACGGATGTTCATTGTGACAAAAAGCTCAGAACATCGATTTAAAAAAAATATATATATATTAAAAATGCACAGTAATATCAAACAAACTTAATATAAAAAAAAATAATCTAAATTTGTATTTCAAAGAATCGAAGAAAAAAAAAAAAAGGAAACTACATTCATATGTCTGCCTCACATGGTTGATCACCCCTCTACTGAAAAAGGAAATACCAGCCTTCAGATTGGGCTTTCAAACTTGAAGACATCTAGCACCTGACAAGCAAAGTCTTCATGGCCATTCACATACAAACAAAATTCACTAACAGGAGTAAATTCAGACAATCTGACATGACAAAAGGAAGCTTAACTATGACAACATATAAATGTACTAGTTTTATGTTAAAAGTCATGTGACTCGTGATGCAAAGGCATGGAAAGAATACATGTTCAATACAGTCTTACTGCTGGATTTATGTAACATTTGAAAAATGACTAGGCAATTATATTGGGAAGTGCATAGTACAGGGATGTAGTAGTTTTGATAAAATCCTGTGAGTTCATTGAATTCTTTGGATTTGTTCTATGGTAGGCAACGGCACCCGGGTCAGAGATATTATTGGAGTTTACAGACAGGCTGTACAACCTTGGATAATGTAAAATCTACACCTGTGTATAATCCTATCCTCATATTTATTTATCATATACACAGCGATTCACATACATAAAATACATATTATAGGTTTTTTTATATTTATATAAATTATTAGAAAACTTTGGGAGCCACGTAGATTTCACATTTAATAATATATTAAATATACAGTCAGTCACACATATATATATATATATATATATATATATATATATATATATATATATATATATATATATATACACACACACACACACTACCATTCAAAAATTTGGGGTCACTCAGAAATCAAATGAGTTGCAAAATAAATATGAAATTCAGTCAAGATGTTGACAAGGTTAGAAATAATGATTTTTAATAATTGTGTTCTTTAACCCCTTTCGTGACGTTGGGACGTTCTATGCCGTCCTGACTTTAAGTGCCTTAATGTCGTTAGGACGGCATAGTACGTCCTGTACTAAACAGCTCATCGCGGCTCCCCGCGATGAGCTGTTTTCGGATCCCGCTGCAGGCGCTTACAGCGGGATCCCACCTGTCAGATTTGAGTGGCCTCAGTCTGACAGGGGAAATGTAGCCGGTGCTCAAAGCGAGCACCGGCTACATTTCTCTAAATCACGCTGTGCCCGAAGTTCTGGGTTCGGGCACGCCTCCGTGACGTCACAAGTGACGTCCGGAGGTCTCGCGATTTTTTGGCAGGGACCCACAGGGTCTATTAAGACCCTGATCGAGTCTCTGCCAGAGTGTTCCTGGCTACCGATCGGTGGCCAGGAACAAATCGTGACGTTTTGGTGCTTGTGTGGTTTGGGACGCAAGCACCATGCGTCACGAAGGGGTTAACCTATGCTTTCATCAAATTTGTAGCAATCACAGCCTTGTAGCCTTGGTTTTCATTCTAATGCTCAAGTTTTTGAGGTAATCTAAAGAGGTTTCACACTATGCTGCCTGATGGAGCTCTCACAGCTTGGACAGGTTTTAGGGGCACTTTTGTGCTGGCCACTCCATTATAGACAGAATACCAGCTGACTGCTTCTTCCTTAAATAGTTTAGAGCTGTGCTTTGGGTCATTGTTCTGTTGAAGGAGGAAATTGGCTTCACTTAAGCAGCGTCCACACAGTATGGCATGGTGTAGCAAAATAGACTGATAGACTTCCTTTTTCAAGGTCCCTTTTGCCCTGTACAAATTTCCCACTTTACCAGCACCAAAGCACCCCCAGCATCTTTTCATTTACAAATGTTCTTTATGATCTGAACACCCCAAAAACTTAGCTTCATCTGTCCATAACACTTTTTTCCAATCTTCCTCTGTCCAGTTGCTATGCCATTTTGTCCATCTTAATCTTTTCTTTTTATTGGCCTGTCAGAGTTAGGTTTTCTTTCTTTGCAAATCTGCCTAGAAGGCCAGTGTCGCCTCTTCACTGTTGACATTAAGAGCAGTGTTTTGCGGGTAAGTTGAGGATGTGTGTGTCTATTTCAGACCCTTTAATGTATTAATCCTTGTTCTATTCTGGTTAGAGCCAATCGGTATAAAATCTTCAGTTTCTTGGCAATTTCTCACATGAAAAAGCCTTCATTTCTCAGAAAAAGACTGGACTGACGTGTTTTATAAGAAGGTTCTTTGTTTCAGGACGTTTTGAGCCTGTAATCAAACCCACAAATGCTGATGCTCCAGATATTCAACTAGTCTAAATAATTTTGGGACTTAACAATGGCCTCAAGCCAATTTTTTAACGGCCTGCCGGTAAAATACCAGCCAGGTGGCAACCCTACTTGTGGTCACCGTAGGTATACCTCCAACTGTCCACACTTAAGTGGAACTGCCCTCATTTAGGATAGTCATCAACTAGTTTTGTACATAACGTGTATAACATACAAATAGATGATTATAAGCACAGATGTCATAGTGGTTTCCCAAAAATTCCTATAAAGCCTATAAAATCAGGACACTTATTGGGGGTTACAATTTATTATTTTTATAGTCAGGAGGCTCCCACCTCCTTACCTATACTCTAACCAGCAGATCACTGTGTAGATGCAGTGACATCTGTCGCACTAGCACGGACTGAGCTGCTTGCCAACAGAGTGGAGCGAAAATTAGCAGCACTTTCGTTTCTGGGGACGGCGCCCCGAGTGCTCTGCTTAATTGACTCAGTTGATCTGTTGTAACCCAAGTCATGCCACACAGCGTCCTTTGTAACCTGGGGGAAATGTAAGGTGGTATTGCTTAATGCCACTCCAGGATTGGGTTCAACAAATATCGGAAATAGATTGCCATGGCAAGCAGAATACCAAGGTAATGCCAACCAGACATACAGTAAGGTTCGCAGAGCTTGCAAAGAACTGCACAGAACCAATGGGCAGGTCAACTGGGCTCTTTGGACACAGGGAAGCTGAATATAAATTGACAACCGCAAAAGAGCTGTGCAAGAGTTCTCTGCCTGAAAGAATTGCATTAGGAAACAGAGAGGGAGGTTACCCCCTTGTTCTAATTTTTTCTCCTAATGGCTAACCTAAGACACACTAGATGTTGTAGACTGCAATTCCCAATATACTCAACTGGTCATATGGATTGCTTAAAATTATAGGGGTGCATTGTTGTGGAATACAGTTCCCATGGCACTCAACCAGCTAAATGTCTAGATAGATATATTGAGGGCAGCAAATCACAACCGGTATGTGGTTTCAAAATGTAGCCATAACTTGATCAGTGGACATAGAATGGAACTTGGATCCTTAATTTGTGAATCCAAATAAATGAGTGAAGTCCTGTTTTAGACTAGTCATGGAGCATTGATAGAGGGAGAGGGATGTTACCACAACATTTTCATTATATTATTAGTAGTTTCGAAAGTAGAATAACATTTGAAGATCCGATTTCCCCGGTTAACATGCTAGCTCAAGTTTGTCTTTTTATAAAAGTACCCTTAAAATGTATAAAGTAAGTCTTAAATGCATAATGAAAAACTTTACAGCAAAAAGAATACATTTTTCAAAGTAAGCATTCTTCGAACAAATGATCATATGTCCAGAGTGATATTTTGAAGCAAAAGTATTTACCATAATCCCCAACCTTTCAACAGAAAACTACATAGAAAAAGTAGTGGATGCATGGAAGCTATTTCCAACAGATATTGGGGAAGACAGTAAAGAAATGTTGTAACGGACCGTCTACCGGACGTAGTAGACCCTCTGCCAGTTATAGGAAATCACCTCCTTAGCCCCCGATTAAAGCTCAGCACCCAGAAAGTATTTCCTGGACCCTTGCTCTTTGTACCCAAATAGCAGACAGGAGACTACTAGCAGTTAGGTACAGCAAGAATGAACAACTCTTATTTGTCAAACAACACGGACTTCTAAAAAGACATAAAACATGACATCACAGACATTAGTATACAATGGGGAGATGGAACTAACATGGTTCTCCAACTAACTCGGGCTAGGACTACATAAGACCAGGGCTCGACAAACCCCAGCGACCAGGAAATGAGACCTGGCGCCTGGGTGAAGTTACCCTCCCTGTCCCCTTGCCGCTGCCATCCGATTTGTTATTATTTCGGAGCGCAAGGGGGTACAGTCTGTGCAGATGGCACAGACTGCAAGCTCCGCCCCCTCGCGCGTCTGAGTGCCGGGTGTCGTCACGTGACATCCTGGCACTCAGCAGGCCGATGAATGAAGACATGCTGCAGCAAGGGACACACCAAGAAAAGACTGTGTGAGGTGTGTGTGTGTTTGTATATATGTGTTTATGTAAAGTAGGTGTGTGTAAGGTGTTTGTATATATGTGTATATGTAAAGTAGGTGTGTGTGTGAGGTGTTTGTATAAATGTGTATATGTTAAGTAGGTGTGTGTGAGGTGTTTGGATATTTGTGTAAATGTAAAGTAGGTGTGTGTGTGTGTATATATGTGAAGTAGGCGTGTGCGTTTATGAATTGCGTGTATGCTTGCGTGATTGTCTGGCTCCTAAATTTTTTTGCTGGCTCCTAAAATAATATTAGATCTGTCAAGCCCTGCAATAGACTTTCAGACTGCAACCCAAATAGGAATTACCATACAGTGAGTAGACACACAGATAGATACATAATGCACACAACATAATCAGTTTACCAGTTAATCCAGTTAATACAGAACAATGGATGTTGGAGTAAACTATCAATTCTAGTCACTGACACACCATAAGCCTTCAGAGTGGTCTACTAAACGTTACACATAAACCAATATACTCACAGAATATAACTAACAATATTAACGTATAGAGTTATGGTACATAAGCCAGGGCCCATAATCTACAGGGAGGTGTTTGGCCCTCAGGCAGGCTGTCAGAATTCACTTTGTGACAAACGAATATTAGCTTGAGCTAGGGTTGCCACCTAGTCAGTATTCTACCTGAGGCTGGAGGCCTATGTTAAATCTATGGCGGCAAAACATTGGCTGACTTTTAGCCCCTACCTAGGGTAATAAAAAGCAAAACATAAACCCATGTTCAACAGACGGAGAACAAACAAATGAGATGGGCCAACTGGTTCTTTTCAAATTTTGTTCCTACATTTACAGAGAAAGAAAAAAAAAACTATAAAAAAAATCTATAGCTAAAATAAAAGACCCATTAGAAAAAGTGTTTGGTGATCTGAATAAACACATGCATGACAGTGCTTGGGGCAAGACGATTTAAAATCATCCTCCTTAACCACACATTCCTTTGTTATCTACAGGTTAAAGAGACTACATTGTTTAAACTGTGAATGGAGAGAATACAAACTTTCTATATGTTGTGTTAAAATTACAGGCATAGACTAAATATGTTTTAAATGCATCGCTGGCTGTTCCTTTTTATGACATTATCTTGTGGCTTCATGTGCACATTACACATTTCCCATTGGAAGTAGTTCATTTGCATAGCAGGCCACAAGGTGATGTCATTAACAGAACATGCAGTATTCTTCCATTTAATTTGTATTTGATGCTGCATGGCGATGTCAAAGCAGGGGTGGAGCCAACAATTTTGAAGCTCTGTTTTCTTTTAATATACAGATTTGTTTATATTATATATTGAGATTTGTCCTATACACAAATACTGTGTTTGTAAGATATTTTCAACACCATCTGATATATGTACATTTCCTTTGCATTTTCATCTCATGGTGTGCCCTTACATTAAAACCTCAGACTATATGTACTACATTTATTTTCATCATGATAGGGAAAAGAATATATATATATATATATATATATATATATATATATATATATATATATATATATATATACATATATATATACATATATATATATATACATATATATATATACATATATACATACACACACACACACACACAAACTGAATTATATGTGTATCAGGGTTTGCTGGAAATAGAAACGTGGGTTTTAGCTACAGTTTTTCTTCCTTCGTCATAGAAATTTTTTTTTTCTACTCTTTTAATCTAGTATCTGCACTATATTTGACTTTTTTTTTTTCTCTTCCTTTCCCAAATGAAAATGTGACAGCGATCCAATGGTTTATTTCAAATTTTGTAACAATAATGGCTTCTTTTTGTTGTTTTTTTTATCTTAGAAAATGTTCCCAATTGTAAACACTTGCGCGCACACAGTCCAGCCATTGGCAGGTTATTATGGGGACTGACAGTCTGTCATCATTTTGATAGCTTGAGCAGTATATCTCTGGAACAGCAAAGCAGGCTCTTATGCAGAAAGTATCATATGTTCCCAGCCAATTTACAGGGAAACAGCAATAACATTTTATCATGGTTGAGAGCCCAGTAGCTGCTTCCTATTAAACTTGCCCTTTCAGATACCTGTCTCGGATTAATTTGTTGATTTCAAATGGAAACTCAGTCTTCTCCAATGAAGCATGACTTTCTAGGAAAGACTCCCGCTGAATGACAATTATATCTAGCTGGTTTTAGACCATTACATACTTTGGTTTTAGCAGAAGACAGAGGACTTCAGTAACTGATTTTAATACCATGTCTAATTTTCACTGTCAGTTATACGGCAGCCAGCCGACGAATCCTCCCAAAAAAAAAATAATAAAAAATATATACCGGTATATATAAAATGCAGAATGCGCTCGGTTTGCTCTTTTAATGGTATTCTTGCTTTAGAAAAGGGCTTAACATATAACAGGTTTCCTAAAGAAAATGAGCATTTTGGAGGAATATGTCACTTTTAAATCTAGAGGTTAGAACCGATGTGCAGTTTGCACTTTTATTTATTGTATTTTTTTTCCCAGTGGCATCTCGTAAATGTTTTGTTGATAATTAATTGGTACAATACTGTTTTGAGTGGGGGTTTTTTGTTGCTGGTTTTTTTTTATATTCTCCAGGTTTCACAGACATCAGTTCTTTCAGCAGAAACAATTTATTTTCCATGTGGTAGTTATTTGATGTTTATTAAACTGTCCTGAAATCAGGATGCTTTGAAACCTAATGCCTCTTCTGACAGAAAACAAAATTAAAATGAACTGTGAAAAGTGCAAAAAAGTATCAGCAGGTAAAAACAAACAAAAATTACAAGTAAAACATAATCAAGTTAGTTCTAGAACAAGGGCCTTTCTGAAGTGGACCACCTGTTCAGAAACCCATGTGTGTATAAGCCGTGTTAAATGTTATTATTTATTATTTACAGTAATGGTGAAGAAATGTTAACTACATTAAAATATGATTAGTTATTTAGTATTAATATAAAAAACAGTCTAAAAGTTTAAAATTGACTTTCTTAAAAGAAAACTACACATTTATGGTGCTAATGAGTAGTAAACCTGCACACTGGACTTCCTGTTCCATAATCTTGCCCATGGTGGAACACAGTGCTTTTCCTATGCCAAGTCTAGTCGCAGATGGATTAAGCAAAATAAACATGTGCTTAGGGCACCACAGATTCCTTGCAAGAACGAAAATGGTCCCGGACCCTCAATATCGGCGGTAGGAGCGGGGCGATTGGCTGTGCGAGAACCAGGAACTGCTGTGTCTCGCATATGAGACACAGCAGTTAGTAAATATGCATGTTTTGTTTAACCCTTGTTTCCTTCAAGGTACTTATTACATAATACTATAATACTTATTATAGTATTGAAAAGGTTAATTATATATTTTACACTTTGGAATACAACAAAATTAGAATCTGGCAATTGCCAAATGGTGCAACCTCAATGACTAGCTGCTTGCTCAGACATGAGTCTGGTAGTTGTGCGGCACTCATTGCCAGTAGAGTAGAGGTATGTGATGATCTTTGTGCTGATGGAGCTATTGAGTGTTGTACTCTGTTGGTTACATTGCTTAGGCAAAACAGTCGTAAGTAACACAGATTGTCATAAAACACCTTGAAAATTCAGTCAGTCAGATGAGCAATGGAAGGGTGTATTGTTGAGCTGTGCTTAGGGCATCACTTGGCCTTAATCTGGACCAGAGTCTAGTATTCCTGGTAACACATAAGACTATAGTTCCAGAGACAATGCAACCAACCTATAGTTCCAGGATTGAATGCAACCAATCTTCTCCAGGGATGGGCAAAGACTCTACACAAAAACACTAGTGTCTATAGCAAGATTTGTGAAGGTCCATAAAACATTAAGATGTCCATTACAAGGTCATCAAGAACAATGTTGGTGCCTTGATTACCGTGTTGAAAGTGTTCGATATTACTCTAATGATTAGATGCAAAACTTAGTATGAAAATATGTTTCTAATACTGTTAGATATATTTGTTTGCCTGTATCACCCAAACACATTATAGACCAGGGCTTGACAAATCTAATATGATTTTAGGAGCCAGCAAAAAAATTTAGGAGCCAGACAATCACACAAGCATACACGCAATTCATAAACACACACGCCTACTTCACATATATACACATACACCTACTTTACATTTACACAAATATCCAAACACCTCACACACACACACCTACTTAACATATACACATATTTCTAAACACCTCACACATACACCTACTTTACATATACCCATATATACAAACACCTCACACACACCTACTTTACATATACACATATATACAAACACCTCACACACACACACCTACTTTACATACACACAAATACAGGGCTCGACAAACCCCGGGCGCCATGGCGCCCAGGCAATCAGACCTGGCGCCCGGGTATCGTGAGCCCCGCATGGTTCCTTGGCAGTAGGATAGGTTTTTCTCTTCTCTTTTATCTAGCGGTGCGCGAGGGAGCAGAGTGAGTGCACCGGCTGCACAGACTTCCTGCTCCGCCCCCTCGCGCACAGATATAGTTCTGATCCCCGGGGAGCTCGGCAGGAAAGCAAAGCTGCTCTCCCTTTAAAAAAATAACCCTGCTGTCTTGTGTGTGACTGGATGTGTGTATATATATATATATATATATATATATATATATATATATATATATGTGTCTGACTTAAAAAAAACAAACAAAAAAAAAACCTGCTGCCTTTTATGTGTTTGTATATATGTGTCTGACTGGTTGTGTATGTGTGTGTATATATATCTATGTGTCTAGATGTGTTTGTGTGTATATGTGTCTGACTGGATGTGTGTGTGTGTATATGTGTCTGACTGGATGTGTGTGTGTGTGTGTGTATATGTGTCTGACTGGATGTGTGTGTGTGTGTGTGTTTGTGTGTGTATATATGTGTCTGACTTAAAAAACAAAAACAAAACCTGCTGCCGTGTATGTGTATGTGTGTATGTATATGTATTAAAACAAGGTGTAGCGGGTTTCGCACTCAGAAGTGGAGGGTGCACGGAGAGGATTTTCACCCTGGTACTCCAAATTAGAATAAATTATCCTTTATTCTGTATGTATATGTGATGGACTATGTGTCTGTATATATGTGACTGATTGACTATGTGTGTCTGTCTGTGACTGCGTGTGTTTATGTGCGGTTGTCCGGCTCCTAGATATTTTAGCTGGCTCCTAAAACTCGGATACATTTGTCAAGCCCTGCACAAATATACAAACACCTCACACACCTACTTTACATATACACATATATACAAACACCTCACACACACACACACACCTACTTTACATATACACATATATACAAACACCTCACACACACACCTACTTTACATATACACATATATACAAACACCTCACACACACACCTACTTTACATATACACAAACACCTCACACACACCTACTTTACATATACACATATATACAAACACCTCACACACACCTACTTTACATATACACATATATACAAACACCTCACACACACACACCTACTTTACATATACACATATATACAAACACCTCACACACACACCTACTTTACATATACACATATATACACAAACACCTCACACACACCTACTTTACATATACACATATATACAAACACCTCACTCACACACACCTACTTTACATATACACATATATACAAACACACACCCACCTCACACAGTCTTTTCTTGGTGTGTGCCCCCCTCCCTGCTGTTTTACCTCACTGCAGGGGAGGGGGACATTCGTGCTGCAGCATGTCTTCATTCATCGGCCTGCTGAGTGCCAGGATGTCACGTGACGACACCCGGCACTCAGACACCCGTTGCACGAGGGGGCGGAGCTTGCAGTCTTCCATCCGCACAGGCTTTACCCCCTCGCGTCCGAAATAATAAAAATAAAAAAATCGTATGGCAGCGGCAAGGGGACAGGGAGGGTAACTTCACCTAGGCGCCAGGTCTCATTTCCTGGTCGCCATGGCGACCTGGCGTCTGGGGTTTGTCGAGCCCTGTTATAGACTACAGGTTGAGTATGCCTTATCCGAAGATCCAAAATCTGAAGAAAAGAAAAAATCCGGATATGGTTCAGTTCAGATAAAGGATACTCATCTTCATAGCGCCCCAGCTCTGAAACTCTTGCTTCACACTCCCGGGTGCTGTACATTTGAAGCAAACGGTCAAGGGAAATGTAGTTGAGTGTCTACAGAGTGCAGATGGGTAATTTCAGCAGCACCATGGAGCAGGAAATTTCTCCATCTGCCGTAAATCTACTTTACCTAAATACAACGTTAGCAAGTTGCTGTAGAACATTTATAGGGCTGGTGCTACCGAAATGATCTGTTACATTTACGTTTCCATTATCCGAAATGCTGTGGGTCCCAAGCATTTCGGATAAAGGATGCTCATCCATGGTGAGCATTTAACAAATTTAATGGTGTTACATGCACCTTCACAGACCTTGCTACGCACACTTGTGTTCTTGTGCGGACACTTTGCCTATGCCTAATAATGGGCAGTATCTATCCGTGACATGCCACACCCCAATTCAGAATCCCACAAGCAAATTCCTTAAAGTTTGGTTTCTTACTTACAAATCCAGTGATATCTTCTAAACAAAACACGACAACAATTAAAAACTAAACAGGGCCAAGTATTTAAAAAAAGTCTTTAAATCATCCGAGTAACTCCTAAACTAATCTGACAGATCTCTGTATGTAAAATGGTAACAAAGCAAAAGTAATTTGTTAGGGCATTAAAAATGTTTCATTTGAAAAACCATAACATGCAATAGTACATTGTCTATACATACATACATATATTAATATATAAATATATACACACACAAACATATATACAATACATATAGTTCTGCTTAATATAAAGATTGCGTAAAGGGAGTAAATAATAAACTCTGTGGTAAAGAGCAATAAAAATTTCCAGTACATTGAACACAGATTATGGAAAACACCTTTTCATGTAGTTAACATTAAAATAAATGTTAGTTTTGTAATATCTTTAGTAGATATTTTTTTTCCACAACCTAGCAGGGTTCAGTTTTGTAATGTAAACGGCTCTGGATATTGATAAACCAATTATCACTGATGCAAAGCAAATTTCTATTTTATCTCAATTACTATGTGTCAACAGAATAGGTCAAGATAGTTTAACATCTGAGACAGGGAGGCACTTCAATAAAACAACTTAATTCTGAGATGTTAATTAAGCAATAACTTGAGTATTACACTTAATTTAATCTGCAGACCAATGCACAGCTTGTTTCCATTTAAAAGGTGATTTTTACATATTTGGTCAAACCATTAATAAAATTAAAATACCAGATCTAGAAATAACCTACTAAAAAGGGCAGAGAAAACTACGCCCAGTTAATACGTTGTAAACCTGCCATGATTTAAAAACATACTGCGCTTTGTCCATTATATAATGTTTAAGCATACACACACTGACTTTTCAAATTTTTTTTGTGTGAAGAAATAACACATTTTTGGTTTAAACCAATATTATGGCAGCAAGTGCATTTGTGGCCATCAGCTTTACACGACCCGATCACACATATTATGCCCGTGCCGTCTAGCAAAGCTGTTCAAGCAATCACAATAAACATGGATATCACAATTAAAAATAGCTTAGAATGATCAAGGGTGATTTAGACTTCCTTTGGAGTCTAGAAGGAATTTATTGTTGCCTTCACCAAATGGCCGCCCCAGCAATTTTCAAGCCTTGCCACAGATTCTGGCATATTGGTTTAAATCTGAGACATTCATGTTCTGGTTTCTTGAATAAGAAAAATTAAGTGTGCGCCTATATCGGGTCCTTGACTCTCATGCTACCATCCTTCAATCTTGCCCACTAATGGTATTTATTTTTATTTCTGCCGCTGAAAGATTTTTAATGGTCCATGGACCTACAATAAAATTTCCAGATTTTTACATCTTTATATCAGTCTGGATCCGGAGTGCTTGCAGAACACTTTTACATGTATGTGGAGAAAAATCTTCCATTTGAAGCACAGGTAATTGAAGGGTTAATTTGGATTTGGGAGGGTTAAAAGCCAACAGTGTGTCTAAGAAGCTGATGTCTGCAGCAGCTTCTGGAAGGCCAGATCAAGCCAGTAGCGTAATTGTTATGAGAATGGTCTTATCTTACTATTCCAAGGCCAGAACAGAGGTTTCTGGAACATCAACATATTGTCTCTGAAAGTTCTGTATTTTCCATAAGAACGACTTTTGTAACACTATTTTACATATGACGTTTTAAGTGCATTTTCTTGTAAAACACGCCTTTCTACGTATTAGAATATTAGAATAACCAATTATATTGTAGTAACTAATGCTTTTATCTTCGTTTATATACGCTTGTCTAAACAATTAAAATCAGAGTTAAGGAACACAAAGTATTGTCTAGTCTTTTCCTTCGTCGTCCTTTGCTCTCCAAGGCCTTGCCTGGTCTCATCATCAGCACGGTAGTTCACATCAATCTGGTGTTAAAGGTCTTAGAGGTGGCTGAACAGACTACCTAACAGTCTATCCCTTTCAGTAATAGACTACTTACCAGTGAACTGGAGCTCACGAAATCATGAAAAATGGATCTAGTGTAAAGATGGCCGTGTATTATTGCCCAGCTGGAATGTGAACCCCCATTTCAGCCCCTTTCGGAAAGAAACAGCACCTCCTCACAATATGCCTTCTATTTGGTCAAGATTAAGGGTAAGATGGTTGGTGCCAGTTTCTCAGTCTCACCCAAAGTATACTACTATCTCCACCGCATTATAGTAAGTTTCTTGGTAAGGAAACCAAACCATTTTTAATGAATTAACCAACTAAATAATAAGTAAATTAGCAAGCTATACGGTATAACACATTTCATACTGCAATGTCAGCAAATCCTCCACAGACTGATAACCATGGAAGAAAAGGCTAATGCTCAAATACCTTCTCCAGGAGAAGAAGCCTGAACTAACTGGTCATAGGCAGGATAATATATGTAATATCCAGGCATGTTGCAGGTCCCCAGCCAACAGCCACACTCAAGTCAGCATTCAAATCACCATGGCATCACTTTTGTGCTAGAATAGATTCATGTAAAGCTGCGAGTGATGCATACTCAATGGTTTGATCAGTACTGAGGCTGATTAGTTCAATAGTCACAACAAATTATTAGCAAAATTAATTCAAATTAATATATTTACATACCTGATTCCAAGATTCATTGTTTCTGCAGTTCCAATCATGCTGATTGCTAAAAGCATATTGTTACAGATCTTCGCAGCCTGTAAGGAAGTTGTAATTGTGTAAAACTAGAAATGTGTTCACGATAAAAAGGACAATATTGTAAACAATGCCAACAAACCTCTACATTAGTCTATAAAGAATGATAATAGTATTTAGATTGTGTTAATACATTGTTAAACAGATAAGACAATAATACATTTACCTGGAGTGATATTTATACTATCAACATTTTAGAAACTCTAAAGCTAAACCACCGCTTATCAACGCTGGGAAAAGTGGTCAGTCTGGTAAACACAAGCTATTTGAGCGGGTCAGTAGAAGAAGAAAGAAAGGACAATGATATGTCAGAAGTTTTCAGAAAGTGCTGTTTGGGATTCGAGTACTGGCTTGTTTAAGTTTACATTGGAAATTATTTCACTGGAGTTTCTAAAGCCAGCGACATAACAGATTGAGAGGGAACACAAAGAAGGTCAGTTGGCTTCCTCTGCCACACTCGTCATGCTCCCCTTTGAGAAAGTGTTGGCATTAGCTATTACTTTGGAATCACTCCCTCTCTGCTGTTTCAATTGTTTGGAAGGTGGAGGCTGGGTTTTAGTCAGCTTTGTGTGCTAAGATGTAAAACTAGAAGGAGGGCGGCTTAGAGAGATAGGCAGGGCTATTACCACAGGAAAAGCAACAACTGTATTACACTTTATATGCAGTTTATAGGACACAGGAAGTGTCGAGAACAAAATAATAATGTGTTTTTACTTTACATTATAAGACACTTTCCTAACAAATATTTTTTTGGATAAAAAATGGAACTGACCTTGTAAGATGTTAAAGAAGGAACAAAATGTTGGATAAGTTGAGAGGGGACAGGTCGTGCAATTAGAGGACAGAAGAGCAGAAACCATGAAGAAAACAGGTATATTAATGTAAAAATTACACACCTGACCGGTTCCAACTTCACCACAGTACACCACATTGGCTCCCATACAGGTCAATAGTTCTTTTGCAGCATCAAACTCTTGTTCCACTCCACCAACCATAAATGTGAGGTTTCCAGAACGAGCAGCTCCAACACCTTTCAATAACAGTAACAGAACAATAGATATTTTATTATAGCAAAAACACAGCAACAGCTGTTGCTAAAATATGAAGGAATGTCTTAGGGCATGGTGAACCACTAAATCATTGGAGAAAGTGGCTCCACTTAGACAAGCATGAATTAAATTTATACAGAATGGAAATCAGCACCTCTATGGCCAAGTCGGAAACAGCTTGTAAACAAGGCCAATGGACAAAGACGCCTGGTCTAAAGACCACAAAACCTGATTCCCTGAGCAATGTAAAAATGTAACTTATTTGCTCTGAAAAATTTCCCTCATCTTACATTTGAGGTTAGTCTTATAATCAAGGCAATAAATGCAGTGTGCACCCATACAACATATAATCTTAATAATTTTAAACATTTTTAATTATTTTAAATATTTTTAAAAGCACCTAGCTTAGATGAAAAAATATTGGAGATTTAGTCACAATATATGGCCATATTGTGCTTAGCCCACCACTACGCCAAAGTACTTGGTGAGTCCTATCTCTAGCTACTTACTTGGCATGAATCTCTCTGACAATCTGTCTTGAACTAGAATTTATACAAATCTCACTGGACACCATACACAGAGCACCTGTGAGTGCACGCCCAAAAGCTGGTCAGGCTTCATAAATATGCACAAACAATGGTTTGGACAGCACCCCAGAACCGGCATATGTTGCACAGGGCACAACTGAGGCGACCACAATTGTTACAATAAAGGCAATAAATGCAGTGTGCACCCATACAACATATAATCTTAATAATTTTAAACATTTTTAATTATTTTAAATATTTTTTAAAGCACCTAGCTTAGATGAAAAAATATTGGAGATTTAGTCACAATATATGGCCATATTTTGCTTAGCCCACCACTACGCCAAAGTACTCCAAACTTGGTGAGTCCTATCTCTAGCCGGTTCTGGGGTGCTGTCCAAACCATTGTTTGTGCATATTTATGAAGCCTGACCAGCTTTTGGGCGTGCATCCACCCACTCACAGGTGCTCTGCGTATGGTGTCCAGTGAGATTTGTATAAATTCTAGTTCAAGACAGATTGTCAGAGAGATTCATTCCAAGTAAGTAGCTAGAGATAGGACTCACCAAGTTTGGAGTACTTTGGCATAGTGGTGGGCTAAGCAAAATATGGCCATATATTGTGACTAAATCTCCAATATTTTTTCATCTAAGCTAGGTGCTTTTAAAAATATTTAAAATAATTAAAAATGTTTAAAATTATTAAGATTATATGTTGTATGGGTGCACACTGCATTTATTGCCTTTTTTGTAAAAATTGTGGTCGCCTCAGTGGTGCCCTGTGCAACATATGCCGGTTCTGGGGTGCTGTCCTAACCATTGTTTGTGCAGTCCTATAATCAGACCTCAAATATAGTTCTAACTATAAGACTGGGATCCAGGTCCCCGCAGAGCTGCAGGGAACCTGGATCTCCCTCGCTAGCAGCCGTTGGTTGTCTGCGTAGTGTGTGCAGACATCCTCCTGTGCTCCAGGCACTTCTATAACGGAAGCCGGGAAGTCATGACCTTACAGCAGTCCGTCATAGAAGACGGAAGTGTCTGGCAGCATCGGAGAATGTCTGCGCGTATCATGCAGACATCCACCAGCTGCCCCCACAAGCCACCAGAGAGATTGGGGCAGCTAGTGGATGTATGCACATACGCACAGACATCCTTGAGTGCTGCTGGGCACTTCCATCGAGACTACTATGGTGGAAACCGGGAGGTCACATGACCTTCCGGCGGTCAGTGATAGAAGATGGAAGTGTCGCCCAGTGCAGTGCAGCAGTGTCTAAATTATATGCTGTTTATAGTGGTGATCTGAGCTATCAGATTACAGTCTTATTTATCCAACCACCAAACCTGCTCTGATTTACAAAATTCTCCATCTTGCGTATCCAAGGAGGTATGTTTCAATATAGATTTACAAAAATATTTTAAATGTAAAATATCTAATGTCACAAGTAGCCGTTAAAAAAAAAAAAAAAAAGCCAAGTGTTTCATACTTTTCAGCTCTGTGTTCCTTTAAAAACACATTAGCTGACAAGAAACACAACATTATTCTCAAATGATACTTTACACATCCTCGAGCAGCTTATATTCACAATTCATAATCCTGATTCTACAGAATCCTGTGATATGACCTGAAGCAAATTAAGACGACAACTGAAGCCTTATTTTACACTCAAAAAGCTGTTTTTATCCATTATAGGTCAACAGCTTTTTTTTATCCAGATTACAGAGCACTAGATAGCTACAGAAAGTCATTTATTAGACCAAAATTAATGCTGACAATGGATCTCAGCTGGTTAGTCTTTTGACAGCTGCACTGTATAAACACTTATGTGGGAAATAGGGAGAAAAGAAAATTACTTAAGCAGGAAAAAAAAAACAGGCTAAAGAACAATTAATCTTGGAGCAAGGAAATTGCTGCTCTCTTTCGTAGGGAATTTAATTTAGCAATCGCCATCATTCCTTAGTTGTTAGAAAAAAAAATAAGATGTTTTTCCCATAATATGTATATATAAAATGAAACAATCCTGCACTCTTCCAATGAGCTGCTGAGCTGTTCTACTTATCAGACCGTGGGGATTCAAGGTAATTTCGACGAGAGGATGAAATATGAGGAAGCCACCACATTTTAATGTGCTGTAGCTATACAGAAATTGTAACCACAATAGGTTGAACTGATGCAGGTCTACACGATTCCTATGATGTTGGATAATAATAACATCCCCTGGACATACTTGGGAACTAGAGAGGATATCTCAGTGTATCTTTTATTATTATTAATATGGACCCACTTAAGATTCCTTGAAGCTCTATGCTGGGTACTAAATTAGAGCTTATTGATCTAAGTAGAAATCTGATTGCCCTTTGGAGTCAAGAAGGAATTTTCCCCCCTATGAGGCAAAATTGAAATAGCTTCCTTAGGGGTTTTTGCCTTCTTTTGGATCAAAGGCTCGAATTGTAGGTAAAAGGGTTGAACTTGATGGATTTGTGTCTTTTTTCAACCTAAATTACCGCATTTGCTTGAAAAATGACCCCTCGTCTTATATTCAAGGTCGTCTTATAATCTGACCTCAAATCGAGGTAAGATTATAAGACTGGGATCCAGGTCCCCGGCAGAGCTGCAGGGGACCTGGATCCCCCTCGCTAACAGCTGGTGGATGTCTGCGCGATGCTTCATCATAAAAGTCCCGGCAGCAGCGGAGGATATCTGCGCGTACCGGCTGTTAGTGAGGGGGATCCAGGTCGGTAGGAGCAGCATTATCACATAAAAGGTAAATAAA
This sequence comes from Pelodytes ibericus, assembly GCA_036172795.1. NCBI lineage: Eukaryota > Metazoa > Chordata > Amphibia > Anura > Pelodytidae > Pelodytes > Pelodytes ibericus. The sequence goes on along the minus strand of CM069859.1, from coordinate 183,444,631 downwards.
AACAAGAAATGCATTTTTTTTTATATCATAAGTTTTTGTTAAATATGAAGAAGCAATTTACATGTGAATATATACAAGTTAAACTTTTTTCCTATAGGGTAGTCTTATACTCAGGCTTTTAGTTTTTTTCCTAAAGGAATATGCAAAGTTTGGGGGGTCGTCTTATATACGAGCAAATATGGTACTATGTTACTATGTTACATTTAGTAGAAAATCAGTACTAAAATCAAATAATTCTTGCAAAACATTTCAATCAAAGGAAAATAAGCTATACAATAATTGAATATAGAATATGGTTTGTCTAGCAAAACTAAAAAAAAAAAAAAAGTTTAAACTAAACACCACCAACTGGATAGCAAAAGGAATTACTAATAAAACGAGTGCCACTTCCAGATACATACAAAAAGGTTAGAATTGCTAATTGCAACCCAGGTATAACAGCGAACAAGATGACCAGGGTCTAAAAGTAATTTTTTCTATATATCTACACAAATTTAAACATTTGTGATAATCAGCTGTGTTGCCACTTGGCAGGTAAAAAATTGGCTTGAGGCGAATGTTAAGTCTATGGAGGCAGTAGCATGGCTGGTATTTTTTTGTAGAAAAAGGTGGCAACCCTAGCTGTGTGCCATGTTATAAATAGCATGTATCTTTTACAGATCGTATCAGTTTTATGAATCTTGTCTACATAGCATTATTCTTTAGGGCCTTTAAGTTCATCACTGAGGGATGTGGACAGGTGAGATGCTGGAAATATTTATTGGGTACCACTTTAAGAGAGAAATCACAAAACTACCAACATCGTTCCTATGTATTGTGCTTACAGAAGATGAGGTACTAAAGTTAATCATTAAAGGCCAACTTAAGTAATAAGCATTTCATCACTGGATATAAAATTTATTTATTTTAGGGTATAACCATTTCACTACTGGATTATTTTTAGGGTTATGATTAAAAGACAAACGTGCAATCACTGGTTTTATTTGTTGCAAGAACATAGTTTAAAGGCCATAAAGCTATGCTCATCATCCCTTTTCCTTGGTAATTACATAACAAAATGGTAATATTTCATTTTAAACCAAAAGGCTCCATCCATTTAAGGTCTCTCTCACCTCTGCCAACCTCCAACAAGTACATTAATCATGTAAACTTTCTTTAGTTCTTTTCTCTGCCATACTGGTGTACTCTTACACAAACGTTTGTAAGAGTAAACCAGTATTAAACTGTGAATGTATGCTTGTTTCCCCCCATGCTGCTCTGGTTTTAATACCTCTCCAAAAGGGCAAATCACTTGTGTTTCCCCCCACCCCTCCTGGTGCCAGACCCCCCAAGACCCAGAAGCGTCCAGGGTGCCCGCAGACCAGACCTAGAGACTATGGTGATTTAGCACCCTTTCAGGACAGTTAAGGTTCCCAGGTGGCGAAGCACCCTAGGCGGCCAGACAATAAAGGTTAAGCCTGGTCAACATCAGCTGATGCGGGGCTCCGTTGATTGGTTGCTCCAGACCGTTGACTGTGTTCAGATTGGTCCCTCTAAACCGATGGGAAAAACAGTAGGCGCCAGGAGTTTAAAGGTCCCCCCCCCCCAGCTCTGATCGGTCACTACTTCCCCTAGTGTATCCTCATTGGTTCACCTCCCAGACTGGCGCCAGGTTCAATTGTATTATCCATTGTGTAAAAGTTAATCCCTTTAAGTGTATTGTTCAATCTTCCCTGTTATCAAGATCTTTTACTGTATAAAATGTGCTGTCCTGTCTGTAATAAACTGTTCTTGCTTATGACAATCTTGGTAGGCGTGTCTACTTCTGGGGATTGCTATATTTCGATTTACGACCAGGGCGGTTGGTGAGGAAGCCGCCTGGCATGATCAGGAGAAAAGTCCATTCCTGAGTTCTCAAACACAAAACATGAAATCGTACTGCTGTTCAAAATAATGGTTTTGAAAACACTGAAATATAGTGCTACGTGTATGCAATCACTACTTATTGGTTACGGAAGAAGGCCAACAATGAGATTGTATTTCTAATAATGCTGACCGCAGTTCAACCATAACTGAACTGTACAGATCCCACATTTCAAAGTGAAGACATTCCCCTGTTGATTAACAATAATTCCTTTATAGCCCTCTCCACCACATTGGCCATCTGTGAGATATAGTCCAAGAAGAGGAGGGATGCAGTTGAAAGTCTAATGAAGAAAACTGAAGAAATGTTTAAATCCTTACAGATAAATGTTTAATACACAACACTGTTAAATATGTGAGTGTGTGTATTTGTAATAATATATGTATGTATACACACAAGCGTGCTTGAAATATTAACGGTGTATGCTTCAATAGGAATTATTATTTAAACGTGTTAAGGTGGTATCCCAAACTAGGCCCAAATGCTTTAGTGAGTGTTGCATTTGGGACATATTAAGCCCAACTTTGCATCTACCACCAATGAAGTAAAAAATACAGACAGGTCATTATATCAAGAGGCATGTATCAGTAGGATTGTTCATTTAAAGTACTATGAAAGCTATAGCAAAGTTTCCATCAAGTATAATGTAAGCAAATTGTAGAATTGAAAATCATTCTATAAGCTTGTATCCTTTTGTTTATTCTGTTTCTCAAGAACACTAAATGGAACACAAAGATCAAAAAAGGTCCAGTGCCCACAGATTCAATACACAAACAAAAACATACGTGCAATTTCCAAAAATGCAACAAGAATCCCAGTGTGGTAAAAACACTTATATTGACTGTAACCCTCAGAGGGGTTATTTAGGTGGCTCTTTGCTGCATATATTTGATGTTAAACAGACATTCAATATAGTTACCCATATGTGCATGGCTTTTAGTTGGCCATTATGTAAATAACCTCATAGGGCTATAGAACTTCTTTGCTGTAAAATGCTAAACTGACCATGAACAGGAAGCCTATATCTCATGTTATTAACATACAAATAACGGGCGCCAACATGATCCAAAGTGTTTTATAATTAGGCCACAATGAAGAGACAGACTGAAATGCAAATAGGTTAAACAGAGGTTGCAAAAGCCATACAACTTGTTCTAAAATATGTTTGTGATTCTGAAAAAACATCTAATGAACCACATGAAAAGGCTTCTATTAACCCTGGGCCAACATAAACACTAAATCACGAGATCTCCAGAAAAGAGCAGAGATGCATTAACCATTCTCCCACCAAAAGAGAGGGCCAATGGGATCAGGACAGCAATCTGAACCGTCTTTAAAACCCAATTGTTCTAATCATTTTCTACAGATGCAGCCTCACAAGGGGCTGCTGTCACAGGCACCATTTACGACGTATTATGGTGTCTCTATTGTTTACCAGCGACATTCGCTAAACAGGCGACAGCTGGGAAAGAAAGCTGCTACTCAAAGAACAATATAATCCCGTGAAAGTAATCAACAAATTTAAGGGTGTTAATTAACTTTACACTTTATCATGTTCAATTAGTTGTCTTTTCTAGCAACGATTGCCGTGCACAATCGGTTTAGAGCGTGCCATGTTTGATTTGTAAGTGATCACTGTTTCTGCTGCAAAGTCCATGTCAGATGTTCTCTTGGGTTTTGGTGACACAGATGAACGACTTCACACATGTTAAGCAATGGGATGATCTGGTTAAATATAAACTGCCATAACATAACCCCTTGTTAACATGCCCTGGACCACAACCAGAAAATCAATGAGACACCCTTTAGATTGTTAGCTAACTGCAAGATGGTAGAATTATTTTATTTTTTATATCATCATCCACGGAGCAGATCGCCTTCAGATATCATATACAAAATGATATTTTGTGGAAATGAGGTTACCTTATTCATCATTATTAAAAATATAATGGCATAGAAAAAAATATTCAGAGGGTACGTCACTTTAACATTTTATAAATACATTTTAAAAGATTGGGGGTGGAAATGGAAATTATTCATAAACATATTTGCAAGCCTAAAATATATTGCCAAATATACTGCTGATCACAACATCTCAAAGACTATAATGCTTTAAAAAAACAAAATGGAAAACAAAAAATGTAAAGGACTATTTTGATGTGGAAACAGTGTTTAATAGACACATGCAACATAAAGAGTAAAACCAAAGAATTGTAGTATAATATATAGTACAAACTGTGTATTTTCTTTTCAGTAATTGAATAACAGAACTATACTAAAACAAGCCTGGTGCAGAAGGATAGGCAAAATAAAAATTCTAAAAACATGGAAAAATCACTTCTGTACATTTTTCTTTATTTCCGGAGCATTTTTTAGTCTGTCTTGTCAGATTACATTTTCTACATATTATCACTCAATGCAAACCAAAAAAAAAACATTTTACTTTAAAAAAAATAAATAAAAACGAACTAATAGAAAATAGCATATAAATAAAGTCCGGCTGTATGCATTGTATTGGCACAGGCCAGTAGAAAGTAGTTAATTCTGAAAACCTAATAATGAGTTAAGTTAAATTTTAAAGAAGGAAATTATGGGCTATATACAAAAACAGCTGAAACCTCAATACACAGCAGCAGAAAACATTAGTTTTCAGCAGAGGATCTGCAGGGAGCAGGGAAGCGGTCGATAGATCCTTAAATTGGAAGCAATAGTCGTTCTTCTGTCCCAAGTTGGCAGCTGCTGCATTTGCAGAGCTGGTTCATTATTTACCCATAATGACCATCAAGCTCCAGTCAAAGTCAGATCACAACAACTGTCAGCAGCTCTTTTAATTAGCCTTGTTTGAATTCGGATAAATATCACAATAGCCCAGCTTCTGCTGAAAACGCAACACAATGCTGCAAGGGTAGGAGTTATCTGCCATTGGACAGCATTGTAAAGAAATTCGAAGAAACGATGGATGTACACATACACAAAGTACATGCCAGTTAACCAGTAACTGTGATAGTTGTACAGCCAAAGAACACAGTCTGTTATATTAGACACTGCAACACTATTTTGCTCAGACAGCATAGTGTGAGCTGAGCCTTGCAAAGTATATTTATTTTCAAATGTGAAATGGCTGTTTACACCCTTTCTTCCATGTTCTACTGCAGCCAAGAATATACTAGTGTGTTGACTAATTGGAGGTTTGCAGGCAAGATGTGGACAAGGGTTTTAGTGTGGTTCCTTACTTTGCCTAAAAAATACAACCCATGTGCTATATTTACTTCATTCATTTAATAACGTCAGCCCTGTCCAACCAAATCTTTTTGAAGGTATGATCCCTTCTGTATGAAAAAAGTAATGCACGACAGATAACTCTTCACAGAAATCTTACATAATAACATAATGATGTTCAGCCCCCCAACCTAAGCTTCTTCCTGGTATGCTGCCCTTCATAGTACAAAGACGGACGGCACAGAGTAGGTTGTGCTGCCAATGCTACTTTGTGGCACTAACATTAGAGTCCAGTAATTTACTTAGGTGCAACATTTCTAAATGTTGCCTACTTTTGTTGTGATTCTAACCACGGTCTCATTCAGAACAGCAACATAGAAGGCTGTGTCCAGTGAGGTCACCTGAAGAACCCACCCTCAGTCCAACCTTAAATACTGCCTCCCTTCCGACTAGTGGTTTCACTAGAAGAACTTCCCTAATTAAGATAGTACGTAGATATGGAACTTTTGTGTGACGAGTAAAGATGGCAGCTAGTATGCCAGGTGAAATCTCATCCTTAACAAGTGCCCCACAGACCTACAATCCACTGAACACCCAGGGAAAAGTTCATGAAAAATAATTCAAGATGAATTATTATTCAAGATGAATGAAAGCACTATTTTTAATACAGTATATCTTTCGATGTCAAATGAATATGGCTTGTTCATTTTCTTAACCAGACAGGAAGGGAGCAGTTTTCCCAAAGCATGGGTTCTCTAAAGGATTTCCTCATCTATCATCCTCACCAGCAATACAGATTTTCATTACCTGGTTGCAGGAGCATAATTGACTAACGTATCCTGCTATGGTTATACGATACCTGGAAAATCTCTAGGAGCAGGACTGAAAACATTTGGATTAAGAAATGTGAATAACCCTGAAAGTAGATATGACGGGCCCGGAAACAGGGCTGCTGGAAATAAAATTGACAAGAAAGCCGAAGTAGGCCTTGGTGCAGCTTAATGGTGTGATATATTCAAGCGGTAGCCCCTTTATATGGGAGATTCCCATAGTGAGAGTAGTTTGATCATTGTACCAGTGCCTGAAAGTCAGGCTCTACCATGTAAAGCTCATTTTATGGTATTCTATAGAAAAAAAAAGAGCTAGGCAAGTCTCCGTTATGTCCATTTATGCTTCTACCGATGTGTCCAGTCTTTAACGTGGAGGGCACTATACTATACGGAAGCTTAGGTGGGGGCAGATATTAAGCTAAGATAGGGGCTGCCATCTGACACAGAATTGTATAAGTCATTGATTTCATGCTTCCCATTTTCTTCAGCCTTTTGGTGTTGAAAAATAATAATGCCACATTAGAGAGCAAATTTACATTAGTATAAAATCATAAACCCAATGTGATCTTGTAATAATATTTAGACAACACATTTTTCCAGGCCTCTGTGATGTTTTGGATTTAAAGCAAAATTTACTAAAGATGGTCTGTATGTGCAGTATGTGCAGCATGTACAGGTTGAACCCCACACATAGCACATTTTCCTAATCTTAGCAGTCAAGCATAGTTGGATTTCAATATATTGCATAAGTACTGATTATTATTCTTGTTTTATATTGAATTTTTTAAAATGTCAACATGCTGAATGGGACACAGATTCACACTTGGCTACCAGACAATATAAATGACAGCATCTCCGTATCCATGAGACTATATGTCCAGGTTTTCATGCTGATGAATTCATAAATATCCATTCTGATATCTGCAAAGGCCAAAGGAATCTACTTATACTTATTCACAACCAGGAAGGACATGCTGTACAAGCCGATGTCATACAGAGAACCCAGCTTTTTTGAGAGAAGAACTAAAAAATAAGTCACTGATTTGCCAATTCTCTTGCTGACTTCTTATAATGAAATCACAGATCATTTTTATTTATTTAGAAAGTGTTTTACCAGGAAGAATACACTGGGATTTCTCGGGTTTTCAAGTATGTTCTGGGGACCAATTCCAGAAGGGTACACAAGGTTTTCCATTTAACAGCAGGGTAAAAACACATCGATACAGGTTCTGCCACAAGTTGCTAATTCCACACACCCCTGAAAGCAAGCGCACAACAGTTTATTCAGTGGTCATCCACCTTAAGCTGCTATATCGTTTCTATGCATGATCAGAGTCCCCCAAACCCACAAAGGATAATACAATGGCACGTATGCAGGCCTGACGTGCCATTGACAGGTTCCCAATGATGCCTCACATCACAGTAAAAGATTTATTTGAGCTATACACTATTTGCATTGATATTACTGTATTCCATGAGCGCTGAGAGACTTTAATATATCTTATTGATGAAAATGATCCGTCATCCAAAATTCTTCTGGTCCCAAGCATTTTGGGTAAGGGATACTCAACCCGTATATTTATACAGGAAAGTTGGGAAGAGAACAATACAAGGTATAGCATTACTGATACCGTTTGTAAGATAATAATAGATACATTCTGTTTTTAGAAGTTGGGAGACTTCATTTTCAGGGATTTTAGGCTAGAGGATGATGTGGTGAAATCGGGGAGCCTATTCCAAACATGAGGAGCTCTGAAAGAGAACACACATCGGCCTGCTTCCTTTTTGAAGCAAGGGACAGCTAGTAAGTTGTGGTTGCTGGATCAGAGATTGTAGGATGTGCAGCGAGTAAGAGTGAGTATGCTGCTGAGGTAGAGGGGGAGCTTTCCAGAGAAGTGGATATACACTAAGCACACTAGGTGGAGAGTGCGCCTGGAGGCAAACAGCTGCCATGCTTCCATAGGACCTTAAGTAGATTCCATGCAAAAACAAGGGGCTCTCTCTGTGCTAGCAGCTAGAGACCCTCGCATTCGGCTGTCAGAACAGGGCGAGGCCCCGCTCTCATTAGCTGTGTGCGTTTGTCAGCACGCTACAACTAGGAACTGCTGTGTCTCTTGCATATGAGACACAGCAGTTAGTAAACCCATGTATATCTATTAAGATACACGTCGGGTTTACTTAATTGACCTGGGAAATGTTTTGTTTCTTTATAAATCATCTATCTTAATATTTTCCAAAAGAGCTAGCCAACAACAGCTTGCACCATATTTACTCGTCTTTTTACTGGATAGGCTTGCTGGGAGTTGTACTCTAACACATCAGCTTTGTTCATTGGCAATATTTAACATGCTGTTTATTCTAGTGTACGCTAGAATGCTAATTAACTAGATTCATTCAAACAGGTTGGTTGTAAAGTGTAGAACGATGTTGACTGATTTGTGACTATCTTACCGTAGCGTGTCTGACATCTTGTTAATTTAAAGGAAGGTGGGGAATAATACACCCAAACAAAAATGAACAATGTACATAGAAGCCCATATTTGGTAACGCCATCTTACAAGTTTCATCCGGGTGCGACTTAATCATGGGTCCAACTGTCTGGCACATATTACCCTAATTATGTTGCTTTACTAATTCTCTGAACATCTGCATTATTACATAAAACAAGGGTCTTATGGTGCAAACTGTGTTGTACTTTTAGACACACAGACCCCCCCCCCCCCCCCCCCCCGGCATCTAAAATGTAATTTATTTATTTCTTTAACTGGTGAATTGTCCCCCAATACTTGGGCAAAGTAGAGGTAGGAGGGGGAGGTAGGGAAATATTTGATATTTACAGGGTTCAGGGACGATCCAGGATTCCATGCAAAAACTAATGTCCCCCCCTCTGCGCTTTTCAGCGCTTCTGTGAGACCTATTCTAACAACAAGTTTATTTGGAACATTGTATATATTTCAGTCATGTCCAAAGTTATTACTCACAGCAGTGCTTAATAAAACAGTTTCTAGGATGTGGAGTATTATTAACGGGACAGTATTGCCAAAACATATACTGTGAATGTAGAGAATAATCAATGATTGAAAATAATCTCGATCGTGTGTCAGTAGGATTTCAAGCAAAATGCCCAAATGAGGAGTAATGGTGTTTTAAATGTGTCTGTGGCATCTCCTGTTTATGACATCACCTGTAGCTTGATATGCAAATTAGATATTTCCTGTTAAAAAAAAAAAAACAGTTCATTGGCATATAAAGCCACAGGTGACTTCAAACAGGAGACTCTACAGAAACATTTAAATATTTTTTTTCTCCTACTTCAGGTATTTGCATACAGTTTTTCCAACACAATGTATAGATCATTTCCAATCATTTTTTATTCTCTACATTCACAGTATAAGCGATGTTTAGGCGGTACTGTCCCTTTAATAATAATAATAACTCTATAATAAATATTCCACATCCTAGAAAGTGTAATTTTACAAAGCACAGCGTTGAGTAATCCACTGCATTTGTATTAGACTAAAATGTATTCCCACCTATGAGGTTTAACTACCTGTTATGCAGCCAACTATAGTAAGTAAACATGTAGATTACGGTATATCACATGAAAGATCTCACGTTGCACAGATTTCCGTGTCAAGCAGAATTAACATACCAAGATTTTACAAAAAAAAGAAACGCTAAAACTCAAATATTTTGGGGGAGGTTTTTATGTTTGGACAGACTTGAGGCTAAGGGTGTTAATTATTCCTCATCATCAGTAATTATGATTAGATGAACAGTGTATCCGATAATAAATGGCTCTAATGATGGAAAGCTCCATCTCAAGAAACATAGTGCTGCATTAATATAACTGTGCAAGCAACATACACAATACTGCAGCCTTGGCCTGCTTGTCACTGAATGATTAGCTAGGAATTCATAATTACCCAAAACCACACAGTCATTTATTAGCCTCCGTGACAGTTCTAGTTCATTAGAAGTTGATTACCAAATAGTGACCTCTAGTGGTCCATGTTTCTCTGAAGAATAAAGGCTCTTGTTACTAGTGAAGTCCAAAGCTTATAGTATCCATTTCAATGACAACATTGTCATTGGTTCACCCAGCTTGTTAATGCAAAGTTCATAGACTAAACTCCATCTAGTAATTATTAAAGCATATGATATCTGGTCTCTAACACATGGTAGTTTGAATAATAGAATACAAAACCATTTTACAGTTTACTATTAGTACTTCTACAGGAATATTGTCCAAAAAAATTACTGGGTCAGACATACACTATGCCAAATCGATCATACTACTAAGCTGATAAGATCCAAATGAGATGCAATGGCAGCCCAGTCACACTTGTGGGAAAGATTTATTGAGCCCAGTAAAGAGCTCAAAATCTAGAGGGAGGCAGGATGTACATAAGAGTTAAATGGGAAAATATTTCCTATTTAATTAATTTGAAAGAGAATTGCAGCCAAATTTAAGGCCATACAGTCTTAAAGTATCCGATGCAATCACAGTGCGCATGTACTGCACATATAAAAGCCATCTATGTATGGCACCTCCTCCATAATAAAAAAAAAAAAAACATAACATTTTATGTCTCTTTAAAAAATAAAGCTTAGATTTAAAACAACCTTTAGTTAAACACAAAACAAACATATTTGCACTTTTAAAAAAAAGTTATGGATTGCTTTCATTATTTGTAATGGTATAAACCATTTAAAATTAAAACCATTTCTTTACTAGCTTATAAGTCATAACCAGGTAGTCACCATGGAACAAATGGGACTGAAGAATATTTTCTTTCCTCTGTCCTTAACCATACAGAGAGCTGTGAAGTGTTTCCAGTGATGATTTAATAGTGGCCTCTTAATGAGTTGTGCTTCCTGCTGCAACTGAATCACTATTTAATGCCATTATCAACAGTTCATGACCCAAGCAGCATGAAATGTCATCCTGATGAATCTAAAGACTGCTGACCTCACAAAGGAAAGTTACCCTGCTGGTGGGATATTCTTATCAGCACTTACTGGCCTTCAATGTAAAACATCAGGTGCATGGACCTTACACAGAGCTGGCAGCCAGTCCTTTACATTGCAACATGAAGGTAATGCATGCTTGTGCCAATTCATTAGTGCAATGATGATGCAAATTGATTTGTTACCACAGCCAAAAGTAAAATACTGTGTTGTTTCCCATTAAACACACACATGGGGGTGGAATATTAGCAGTATTACTGATGTGCTAGACAGATAATGTCAATAAAAGATTTTAGAAAACAGAGTATTTAAACAGAGCTTGCTGCAAATCTTAATTGGTTTGGTAATTGGCTACATGCAGTGTCCATTCCCCCTGATAATGCAAGATTTGAACTGTAGCACATGACGCCATAATCAAAATTGTACACGTTCTGTCAGGTGGACCTGCGCAGTGGAGAAAAGGCTGGACGACTTGCACAATATTTGCATTTTTTAAAATTTCTACCATGTGTATTAGTTTAAACACATTTGCCTATTTTCCAGATCCCTTTGTTGACTCACTGACCAAGGTGGTGGTGGCGGCATGTGATGTCACTTGCCGAGTGCAGCTCAGCCTTATGCTTCATCCTTTGTGTTGCATGTTTACTGGTACACCAGCTTTGCACATGTGCAATTATCATATTATTTAGCAACTTGAACATTTTTAGACAAGATATCTATCTCTCAAAACTCAGCAAATCCAGGGAGGTGGCAGTTATGTTTTGAATCTACCTAGCTTTGTTTCTCAGTAGCTGCCCAACACAATGACAAGAACTTTCGAGCAGAACGTGAAAGTAAACATCTTGTGATTTTTTGGGGGGGTGGGGTGGAGAGGGGATAATCATAAACAAATTTTTAGCAAAAGAACACTTATGTTTGCATAGTGCTATTTTGGAAGTTTGTTTTATTTCCAAACATTGCAGCTTTCTGTACTACAAAAGGTATTTTTACAAGTTGCAAACACGCCAGAGAAGAACACATTCTCAAGACAATAAATAGGAGAACATGAGATTTTGTGGAATGCATAGCAGGTCCAATGAGGTCACCAATTGGGATGGGTATCCATAATAAAGCACCCATCATCTATTCTACACACACACTATGCTCTTCCCAAAAACCAAACAAACAACAATTTGGTGTGGTGTATTTCAACACCAGGATGCAATGGATGAGCAAATCTGTATTAGAAAAAGAATCTTCACTATAGTCTCTTAGTCAGTGATATATATATATATATATATATATATACATACACACATATACACACACATACATAAAAATGTACACATAAAATAATTTTTACTTAGCAGATTTTGCTATTGAATAAAATGGTGTGTATCTTAAAAAGCCCAAGCCACTGTACACTATAACAGAAGCACTAGTGAAGCTCTGTAAAGGACAACTGTAGCAAAAAATTAAGTTCTGTTTAATTGAAAGATGGCATCAAGTGTAGGCATTTTATATAGAAATGCTTTAATGAAATACAAATAAAGTACATTATTGAGCCATCTTTACTCCATATCGCGCCACCAGGAGACAGACATTATGTTTAGACTCTTGGGTCAGATCTGTCTTCATCTGAACTAAGGTGAGTGACGATCTGACCTAAGATTCTAAACATGTCTGCTCCTGAGAGAACTATACAGGGAGTGCAGAATTATTAGGCAAGTTGTATTTTTGAGGATTAATTTTATTATTGAACAACAACCATGTTCTCAATGAACCCAAAAAACTCATTAATATCAAAGCTGAATATTTTTGGAAGTAGTTTTTCGTTTGTTTTTAGTTTTAGCTATTTTAGGGGGATATCTGTGTGTGCAGGTGACTATTACTGTGCATAATTATTAGGCAACTTAACAAAAAAACAAATATATACCCATTTCAATTATTTATTTTTACCAGTGAAACCAATATAACATCTCAACATTCACAAATATACATTTCTGACATTCAAAAACAAAACAAAAACAAATCAGTGACCAATATAGCCACCTTTCTTTGCAAGGACACTCAAAAGCCTGCCATCCATGGATTCTGTCAGTGTTTTGATCTGTTCACCATCAACATTGCGTGCAGCAGCAACCACAGCCTCCCAGACACTGTTCAGAGAGGTAAACTGTTTTCCCTCCTTGTAAATCTCACAATTGATGATGGACCACAGGTTCTCAATGGGGTTCAGATCAGGTGAACAAGGAGGCCATGTCATTAGATTTTCTTCTTTTATACCCTTTCTTGCCAGCCACGCTGTGGAGTACTTGGACGTGTGTGATGGAGCATTGTCCTGCATGAAAATCATGTTTTTCTTGAAGGATGCAGACTTCTTCCTGTACCACTGCTTGAAGAAGGTGTCTTCCAGGAACTGGCAGTAGCACTGGGAGTTGAGCTTGACTCCATCCTCAACCCGAAAAGGCCCCACAAGCTCATCTTTGATGATACCAGCCCAAACCAGTACTCCACCTCCACCTTGCTGGCGTCTGAGTCGGACTGGAGCTCTCTGCCCTTTACCAATCCAGCCACGGGCCCATCCATCTGGCCCATCAAGACTCACTCTCATTTCATCAGTCCATAAAACCTTAGAAAAATCAGTCTTGAGATATTTCTTGGCCCAGTCTTGACGTTTCAGCTTGTGTGTCTTGTTCAGTGGTGGTCGTCTTTCAGCCTTTCTTACCTTGGCCATGTCTCTGAGTATTGCACACCTTGTGCTTTTGGGCACTCCAGTGATGTTGCAGCTCTGAAATATGGCCAAACTGGTGGCAAGTGGCATCGTGGCAGCTGCACGCTTGACTTTTCTCAGTTCATGGGCAGTTATTTTGCGCCTTGGTTTTTCCACACGCTTCTTGCGACCCTGTTGACTATTTTGAATGAAACGCTTGATTGTTCGATGATCACGCTTCAGAAGCTTTGCAATTTTAAGAGTGCTGCATCCCTCTGCAAGATATCTCACTATTTTTGACTTTTCTGAGCCTGTCAAATCCTTCTTTTGACCCATTTTGCCAATGGAAAGGAAGTTGCCTAATTATGCACACCTGATATAGGGTGTTGATGTCATTAGACCACACCCCTTCTCATTACAGAGATGCACATCACCTAATATGCTTAATTGGTAGTAGGCTTTCGAGCCTATACAGCTTGGAGTAAGACAACATGCATAAAGAGGATGATGTGGTCAAAATACTCATTTGCCTAATAATTCTGCACTCCCTGTATGGAGTATAGAAGCACAAGTGAAAAGTTAGTTGTCCCTAGTATGAGGATAAACTGGCGTGTACTTTTTATAGTACACACCAGTTTATCCTCTGACCAACAGCTGCCATGCTTCCATAGGACCTTAAGTAGATTCCATGCAAAAACAAGGGGCTCTCTCTGTGCTAGCAGCTAGAGACCCTCGCATTCGGCTGTCAGAACAGGGCGAGGCCCCGCTCTCATTAGCTGTGTGTCAGTTTGTCAGCACGCTACAACTAGGAACTGCTGTGTCTCTTGAATATGAGACACCGCAGTTAGTAAACCCACGTATATCTATTAAGATACACGTCGGGTTTACTTAATTGACCTGGGAAATGTTTTGTTTCTTTATAAATCATCTATCTTAATATTTTCCAAAAGAGCTAGCCAACAACAGCTTGCACCATATTTACCCGTCTTTTTACTGGATAGGCTTGCTGGGAGTTGTAGTCTAACACATCAGCTTTGTTCATTGGCAATATTTAACATGCTGTTTATTCTAGTGTACGCTAGAATGCTAATTAACTAGATTCATTCAAACAGGTTGGTTGTAAAGTGTAGAACGATGTTGACTGATTTGTGACTATCTTACCGTAGCGTGTCCGACATCTTGTTAATTTAAAGGAAGGTGGGGAATAATACACCCAGAAAGGCAAGACCAGGGTCTGTTGCTGTTTAAAAACTATAATGTATAAAACAATTTATTCTACACAAAGAAAATTAAGAATCTGAACAGATTCTTTTGGGCAAAAATTATTTTTTTTGGAGTAAAAGGTCAGCATGGAAAAAAGCGAACAAAAACACAATTTTACCCTTCCTGAGAAGCAACAACTTAAAGAAAAGAAAAGAACAAAGAAAGCAAACTAGGAGTTTACAGTTTACAAGAGAAAATGTTTGAAACAATTGGGGAGGCTACTTGCTGAGAGTGCCTGAGAACGTAGACATTTTATGAGAATCTAGCGCATAATTAACAGACCAGAAACATAGCATGCGTGAGAGTCGGGAAAGTTATGCCAAGGCAAAGCAAGGGGGGCAGAGAAGAAAAAAAAGGCCTTCAGACTACTGTGTGAAGCTGGGAGCCAGACAGTGAAGTCTCGCTAGAAATGGTTAGGGCTATACTAAAACTAGAAACAGACATATGTTGTAATAAACGGGACAGCCGACTAAAGAGGTAAAATGGAAAGTTCTAATACAATACATGAGAGATTAAAAAAAATAAAAAAATAAAAGTTTTAAAAAGGGTCAAATTTAAAAAATAGATGCCAAAAAGGGAAAGGCATTTAGTCTGTCTTTCTACTTGCTCTTTTATCGGTTTAGTTTGACTTTTTAAGAAATTTTCCTCCAAGTCCCTGAAGGTTTGTAAAACCGCTGTCTTTCCAAGGCTCTTGTTTATGTTCAGTTATGGTATACACATGTTTTCTCCAGTAATCCAATAATCCACAAGGATCCTCCATAAAGTTAGCTATGGATGAACAGTTAATGCATAGAAAATTTGCATTTCCAAGAGAAAACAAATAAAAAAGGTATAGAGGAAAAAATAAATCTGAAAAAATAAATTTTATATATATTAAAAATGAGCTAAACATATATCTTACTACTAAATACTACTATTATTATATATGATTTAAAAACTTTTTCAGTGTGAGGTGGTCATCTTGGAATTGCATGACAATTTTAAAATACCAGGTTATTAAGGCTACAGTGGTTAAGGAGCTAAAGAAGAGAGAGACCTGTTGAATTTTGAGTTGGGCTGATTAAGGTGACGCAATGAGCCAAAGGGGCGGGGGGGGGGGGCAGAGAGATTTTAAACAGGGAAGCCAGGTTGACATATAAATCACTCATGCATGTTTTAAATTTTTGCATTGTTTAAAATAAAAAAAAAAAGCTTACAGGTAAATGAAATTGTGAAATTACAGCAGTTTGCAAGAAATCAGGACTGCCACTAGCTGAGTAAGTGTTTTTACTTCGTAGGAATATCCTGTTTCTCTAGTGAGGTCATCAGACAATGTGTTGTACACAGTAGGATCTCTTAACAGTGCAAGAGCAAGTTTATCACAGTCCAAACAATGTATTCAATTCCAAGAACACAGGAAGTGACTAAATGAAAAAAAGCCTTATATAATCAGTGCTGCCGCACGTGCAGTAAATATTCAGAATAATCACTGGGGGAGGGCTTGAGTCAAATATTAAAAATGTGATTTATGCAGAATGCCAGCATCAAATCACACTGGGGGAAAAAAGGCCTGTGCACTACACAAGCAGTTATCTTAATCTTGCACCAATGTGGGACTAGACTGGCTTTTTAAGTTTGAAATTCCCTGCAATTCTCTCTTTATAGAGTAGACCCTTAAGTTTTATAATACAATATCCACAAACTGACCATCAGGGAATAAAGGGGACCAATACTAAATAATTGTACCTCATCTATAGAATCTAAAACCATGATTGTACACACACACACACACACACACACACACACACTCACACACACACATCTATCCATATATCTTCTAATTATGTTTGTAATAACCCTTTAAAATTGTGTATCAACTCTGCATAATTTGTTGCTCTAAAGTAAGTAAAATAATGGTAACTTGCAATGTTGATTGGCCTCTAACCATTCATTCTCCAGCTTTTTGAAATACAATCACCAGAACTAAAAATCGACAATTTTCTCCTAAGACACCCAATTGACATGACAAGTCCAATATAGTCAATTTAAAGATAAAATATAGACTTACAATATACTGAATCAACATTAATGAGTTATTCCCGCAGTAATTAAAATACACACCAGACAAAATCCTGCTTCTAGCTTAAATCAATCATGGTAACCATGTGTGTAGGCAGACTATCATACATTTACATACCATTGCTTTATATTATGCAAAGTGCATCTGATACATATACATGCTGGAGGAGGAAGACCAGACAAATGACAGGCACAGGCAGAGATCTTAAGTGTGTTTATACCAATCAACACAATACCCATGTCATTATGACATTGAGTCAAGTGCTTCTAGGCTGTAAGAGGATATTCATTTGAATCTGACAATGCTGAGAACATTTGTACAGCTGAGCCCCACTATAACGTGGGGTTCAGGATCCATGACTCATAACGATATTAGCAGGATCGTAATTCAAATCCAGAGATCTCACTAAACATCCAAAAAATAATGTACCTGTATTATGTTTCCCGTTACAACAACAATACAACATTATCAAGGTTATAAAATTAAAGTAGCCAGTAAAGTGTGAATATATATGGTTATAATATATATATTTTTAAAAGTTAAGGCCTCGCAAGGATCAAATGATGATGTCACCAATGCATTTTATTTGTCTGGTCCAGACTCACAAGAATAGTATAATTTCCAAAATAGGTTTGTGTTTTGTCATTTATTAAATTAAAACCCAAGCAATGTTTCCAAAACTAATGTTACAGTTAGCAAGGCTACATAATTATTAGAATTATCCATGTCACAATATGGGTTTAGGAAAATAAAAAAAAATTATACAGAGATTTAAATTAAACCTACCATTTATATAGGCATTTCATCAGTACTGTTTTGATAATACTAGAGGATTGGGTTAAGAAATATTAGCAAGATACTGTTGGCAAGAAATACATTTGTAAACAAAACACAGCGTTGTCCAAATACAGCTTTCAAGGACTGGAAACAGATTTGGTGTTCAGGAATACACGTAGCTTATTGCTAATCATGAAGAATGCTAATTGGATAACTGCATGTTAGAGAAATTCTAATACTTCAAAAAAAAGGCGCATGGCGTCCAAACACTAGAATCCAATGCCCAAACCAATGGACACATCAATACTTATAATATGTTCATATTACATTGCTAAAAATAAGGTGGGAAAACTTCAGAATCGGGAGAAAGATTGCTCTCCTTTTGCCTGGTCACAAATTTACATCACACACAAAATGAATGTGATGATAAGTAATGCATTAAAGTCTCTGGAAGGATTTACTGGCCTTTATCTTAAATACATATTCCAGTACTTCACCACATTTGGAAAAAAAAAAAATCATGTGGTGGTTTTACTGTATACCAGTATTGGTTTAAAAACAAATTTATAGAGGTGCTAAACCCTAAAATGATTTGTAATTGAGGCAAAAGACCATTTCTGCCATATTAAAAGTGCTCTTTGAATGGTGCACTAGTAATGGGACAGATGGTGACTAAGGAAGTGGACACAGTGTTGGATAGGGTTTACAAGAAAGATCGTTACATAAGGGAGGACAACGGACCTTATAAAGAGCAAAGGTAAACCCAACAGAGGAAGAAACATGGAAATGACCAGGGCATGTCAAGATATCTGGAAGACCACCAAGATAAAATATAGATTATATGCAAAGTGCAGACCAATCGCATTTGGAAGATGTGTCATATGTACGTGGTTTGTTTATACACACACAAACCTGTTTTATTCGGTGTACTAGTGTTCTCATAGGCATACTACACCAAAATTTCCATTGGTATTTAAAGGTGCACATACCAACATATGTGGAGACCCACACGTGTTCTTGTAGGCAGACAAATAACATTCAATTGTAACATTTTCATCAGTAGTAAAGCATTGAAATCAAGTGTGACACATTTCAACAAATTATTCTAAATTTACAGGGAATGGCATGGGGATAAAGTCTTTTTGTGTACCTATTATGATTTATCAGCAAATTCCCCAGTTGCTACAAAGTCTACATTTACATCAGATATAGACCACCTCAAATGCTCATTATTTAATACAGACTAACTTTTTTTTTGACAGAAAACCTGCTTCATAAACAAATATCACTCACTACTGGAGACAATAAGGGATCTGTATGTAATATGGGTGTTTTTCTGATTATATTGCATATGACCGAGAACTCCAGGCTGTATGTTGTAGTAAATGTTAGCCCCTTATCAAAACGATTAGCAGTACCATCCTTGGAATACAACATTGCAGAGCACAGGTAAAACTGTAGGTTCTCAAGTAGGAGCAAAAACTCTGTGACCGATATCATCGCCAGAAATGTTCACTACTAAGACCAAAGCATATGGTAATAGTCCATGGATATCAGTAACCGGTAATTACAAATCTCATACATCCAAGTTACAAAAACATTTATGTCTACAGTAACTGGACAAGTGTAGAATTTAAAAATGAACACAAATTGGATCACCACCAATGTGATATGATAACTTGTGATGAATGTTCTTAGCAGTATGTAGGTCGTACGGGGCGTCAGTTTAAGGCAAGAGAAGCGTGAACATGCAAGTTAATCCACAAATAAAATATAACATCACAAATAAGCTTCCAATTCATGAGAAGGGTTTGTCCATTTTCAAATGTCAGATCATTGAGCACGCGCAGCTACCTCCGAGAGGAAGTGTTCTGGATTTTCATCACCTGGACACTCAAAAACTTGCCTCTTTGAACTCTGAATATGAAGTTAGCCATTTTTATTAGGAGTCAGAGAATAGATGGAGTTGGATTCATGGTCATCCCTAATCTTCCTCCTTATGAGATAGTAAGTTTGGTTATAAAGTTTGTTTTCGGTCCATATAGATATATTTTTATTATGTACCATCCTGGAATTTAAGTCTCGGGTAAGTTTGTCTATTTTAAATAAGAAATCATTACTTAATATACACAAAAAATCTTTTTGATCCCCCATCTCTTTCCTGCAACAATAAAGTTTATTAAAATGGGTGTCATTCTTGATTTCGATAAACTACTTGTGTGAGCCACATTATTGAAAAATATATGTCTGTTTGCGAGGATACGTTTCAGTTTGTATCACCGCTCTAAGTTCTCTTAATTACGTTTTTAATTACACAGGTGTGGTGATTATCACCTTTAAATACAGATGGGAATTGTCAGATAGTATGCCTACCCCCAAGTATGATGCAGCAGGCGAAATGCGTCACGGGTATTAATGGACAGATGAGGATTTTAAAGACTGAAATTAATTATTGCTGCTTTTATTTTTAAGCATCTTACCATCTTCTTGGGTTGTACCCAATTTTTTGCAACAGAAAGCATGAAGAGTGAACTTTGTATTGAATGGTGAATATGGTTATGGAGTGTCCGGACCTTTAAATTGTAATGTATTGTACAGCCATGGATACTGTTAAAATTACATTAAACTTTTTTCAATCCAATAAGAGTGCCCATGTGCCGCTCATGTTTGCTGTGTCCGGTTGTTTTTCTCTGCTACTGCAGAAAAACTGTAATTTTTACTAATAATCTTGGTAGAATAAAAAAGATATGTATTTTTAAGCAATTCCCCCCCCCCCCCCCCCCCCCAAAATGGATATTTTTTTAACTTTAGATCAACATTTATTTTAATGAAATGCTTTGGAGGAAACATCTATCTAATGATGGGTTTTCAATTTAAGATACATTAAGGTTATTCATTATCAGGTTATTCAGTATCAAGCTTAGTTATGTAGCATTAGGCTGAATATTCATGTAGTATTTACATTTTTGGTAAACAAATTCAATAAATCCAAGTATAGAAAACATGCACTTTTTCCACAGTAAAAATGGTATAAAAGAAAGTTCATGAAACTTTAACATGCCAGGTTTACTCACAAACAAAAAACCTACATACAAAATCATGCCAAAGATAACTATGGATTAATTATGAAAGGACTCCCTAACCTTGACCTAGAAAAGAAACAAGTTAAACCAAAGAAGACATAGATGTTCACCCTTGCGAAAGATCGAGAAGCATTTCGAGAAGGTCCCAGCAGCTAACAAGCTTGTAACTCACACAGGATGATTTCCAAGTCTTCCTAACAACCCTCCTTGCTAACTAGTTCCACCCACGGTCCCTGCAGGTACTATTCTCTGACAGCCAGCATGAAAAGATGCTCTGACGGGGGACACTGGCTGTCAGAAGCCACCAGCTGGCCTGCCAGGGCTCTCTAGTCACAAGGGCCAGCTGACAGCCTGGGCGTTGCTGACCATGCTGAGCACTGTGCCGCCCAGCTGCTGTGTGGTCATGTCCATCTGGAGTACTCCAGCAAGACAAATATCTCTGCCTGTCAGAGCCCTTCAGCGGCCGTTGTTATGCAAATTCAATTACTCAAGTGTGCCTTATTAACGCTGGCTAAGTGCTCCAAGAAGTCATCTCACACTGACAGTCAGTTCACAATTTAACTCGGCAGAAGAACCTCATTTATTCCTGCTTAACAATTTACGTGTAAAACTAAAGCAGAGCAGATAAAGTACATCATGCTGTAACCTCTGAGCACACAGATATCGTTACTAACAAGGAAAAATAATAGGGAAATAAAACTGATAATTAGCTGCAAAAATGGATCCTTCTAACATCAGTGGGCTTTTACACAGTATTGAAAAATGTAAAGACCGACATATATTTCTTTATCTCTATGTCTATATGTTGGTAGGGAAAAAAAAAAAAAATAGTTTTTAATATCCAGTGGAAAGGTTTTATTTAATAAAACACAAAAACAGCATTTAAAATCACAAATGCACATTTTAAAAAAAGTCGGAAACTTTTTTGTTCAACAATTGAATAAAGATTCAGGCATATAGAACATACACCAACATAATTCTTATAATATTAATTTTTTCCCCTAGCGGCTGCATAAAAATAGATCTCTCCTATTTGCCTACAATTTCTTTCAAAAATGTTATCGGCCTTAAAAACCAAACATTATCTTTTTTATTTTTATGGGGTGTGTGTGTTATATTCCTCTGTGATTGGACCATTTTCTGTTTAATATACAATTATATATATATATTAAACAAAAAATGTAATATAATATACATGCAAACTACATACATACAAACACACACAGTTTTGGATTCATAAAATTATTTTTGGCGGCTTTTATACCAGATAAATAACAATTGGCTTATTAAATCTAAACTATGGGAACTCACAGATTCATTAGTTCTTCGGGGAAAGCCATATGCAGAATGAAGAGGCATTCTTTAATTCCTTTACCACGTTGGCCAGCTCTGCTGCTACTTTCTTTAAATTAAAATGTTCTCGTCCACATTTCTTTACAAAAATGCAAATTCAAAAAGCTTCCAAAATCTACACCAGCTTACTTTTTAACGCTGTGCCTGGCTGAACAGCTAGACATGCTAAGCCTGAAAGCACCTATTAAAAAAATAAAATAAAAATATGGAATATAAATATCTACCAAACATGTATGAAAATGAAAAAGCATGACAAGCTCTCATCTGTACTGCTGTGGGAAAGTTTCCTTCTCAGTTTACTTGCATCAGGGTTAGACCACTGATTTTCAACATCAAATCTAATTTATACTCTTGGGAGCCTGTCATCCAAGTGTCTTATCTTATACGGTTACATCGAGAGAAATATAGGACATGTTATAAATTAATATAAGACTATGTGCTCAGTCACAAAGATTATTCTATGCCACTTGTGTCTATCTAAAGGCCTGATTTGGCCGCCATTGTTTTTTGTGTGTAGCTCCTACCCTGACTGAAAAGCCTATAGATTCCATGCTACTACTTCAAGTAATTATCTTCATTGCATGCATCCATAAAGGTGAATAAAGGGGATACTGTGCTCTAAAATAGACTTGCAGCAGCTACTCATAATGATGTACCCCTCAGATACACCATGCAGGAAAAGGGTGTGCAAAGATTTAAGGGACTGTCTGGTGTCCAAAATGACTCCTCCAAATGTTAATGTATATTAAAGAGCTTTCAAAGTACTTTAAAATGCTTATTTTACATTGTTAAAAAAATTAAAGCTTGCACTTTCAGATTTTCATAAGTTTTTGTATTTCCAGCAGAACCTATCTGAATTTGAATGGGATTTCCTGTTTCCCTAGTGATGTCATAATACAATATGTTGCATTATTAGAGATCCTAGTGTTTACAAGACCATTATAAGTTAGTTCCATGTGACCTTATAAGGTCAGTTAAGACTTTTTGATTCAAGTATGATCAGCCCCCTGTCCTGTCCTGTTTTGGAGCACCTAAAACTCCAGGCTGATGGAAGCAGGCATAGACAGAATTAATAGTGAAGTAAGCGGTATTAGCTTTGTACAACGGGAGAAACATAGAAAGTGTTGGCAGATAAGAGGAATTTGGTCCATGTAGCCTGCCCAATTTTCTAAATACTTTTTTTAGGTCCTGGCCTGATCTTATATCTAGGATAGCCTTTTACCTATCCCCACGCATGCTTAGATGCAAGTTGAAACCACTCAACCTTTGCTCAGAAGCGGGCAGGAGAAAAGAGGCAAAACGGAGCAGAACCAGGTGTTCTAAACATAGCAAAGATAGTTTAATACACAAGCTACACATCCGCTTACATTGCACTCCGAAAGAAAACAAAAAAGGGCAGCTACATCAAATAGGTCAGTCTCGGAGGAATTTAATAAGCCGTCTCATATGTGAAATGGCACAGGGGCGATGAAACTGACAGCAATACGTACTTCACGGTCTTTGTTTCGCAAATGAGAAAAGAACTTTCAGCGACAACAAGGGAATGCTGGAAGCCGATTGGTTTACCATGCATGCCGCATTGCTAGCGTTTGAAAGCAGCCAAATTTCTCTAAATGTTTTATCGTGTTGGAACAATGAATAACAAACCAAGACAGTCGAGGCATTCACTGCAATTTGCTTATAAGAGGGATACCTCAAGAAACAAAACAAAACAAAGTTGTTTGGGCATTTGTCACGTAATCTGAAATCTTTGAATTAATTAAATTACCTCCACTTTTGAGCTCAGTTATAGACAGATCTAATAGGACTGAATATTTTTGGGTTAAGAAGTTTTACGTACATACATAGCGATTCCAAAAAAATAAAATAAAATTATATTTAATTATTACATGCAGATGAGTGCGAAAACTCGCGAGGTAAGCCCGGAGAGCACCCCTCACAGTCTAATTCTAGAATGGCGGAGTTTGGCATCTAGGACTGCGATCTGCTTGGACATGTTGTCCATTCGTTGAATGAGCATTACCGTTATTTCAGCATTTTGGGAGCAGCGTAGCTGTATCGACGCTTGAGAGGCTTACAAATCGGAAACGCTCGACTGAGTATGTGTAATGTCTCTTAACTGCTGTTAAATCTTACTTCCACATGGAAATCATGGAATTCCTTGAACAGTATTTTTAATATCCCCTTTTTGTTTACGGCTCATAGTCTGGCCTCTCATGAGGCTGAAAGGTTTGTATGCAGGGATGACTGGTGCGCCTCAGTCGACGGCGATTGAGGTCTAGGCGCTCTGACTAGAAAGTCAACTATATCGGGTCTCTGGGTGGAGCTAAGTTGGTCAACCTTTTAGAATTTTCACCCCATGTTATCAAGGGAATCTGTGGGCCTTTTTTGGGAAAAGTGTCCAAATACACGCTTTTTTTGTAATGTGATGATTTTATTGGCTACACTGTAATAGAAAAATATATATATAACCGCTTGTTATTTAACACCTTCGCAACTGTATGACTGGTTATACCATCATGATTGCAACCTTATTATGGGATAACCCCTCCTCCATTGGGACTGTGGTGCGCTCCACTACCCAGGTGTTTCTCGGGCCCATCCAAGGCCTTGCAATCGAGGCAGTGTTTCTGGTCCCAATCGTAAGTCACGTGATCGCCATGATGAATGAATCGCAGACAAATTACGATATTTCACTGTCTCCAAGTGAGAGCAGTACAGAGAGCAACAGATTAGTGATGGAACGTGAGTTCTACCAGTTGCTATAAAAAATTAAAAACAATGCAATAACTGTAACCCTTCCCATCCCATGCTGATTAGTTTATTACTGTGATCCCTGTCCTTCATGCTTTATGGTGCTCTTTTCATTTTCCACATATATATCACTGTGGATAAGTTTTAGAAAAAATGTAATGGGAAGGGGAAGGAAAGTGATGGTACCACAGATCTTAATAAATCTAAAGCAATTTTAATGATGAAAATAATATATAAAACATGTACACACTAACAATAATAAAGCGATCAATAAAAACCATATACAGTGATACGTATACAGATTGCACAATTTGGTGTTTTCTCAAATCAATTGTGAGCAGAGCAGGACTGAACCAGATAATATTGGGTAAAAGACACCAGATGCGTTATGCCACGTGGGCTTCTTCAGAGGTGTTGGTGATGTCGAAATGGTCAAGTATGCTCTAAATTGTGTTAATCGTGGTATCTTCATATATATGCAAATTAGGGTATTTATTTGGATTTCAGAGTTGGTAAGACTTATTATAAGATAATTGCTCTCTCTGATTTTCCTTAGAAAGAACCTGTTTACTGAGAGGTGTATTACTTGACCATTTCTACATCTCCATCACACATCAAGTGTCTTTTACCCAATATTAACGGGGTGTCTGCTATAACCTGTGGCAATAAGTGTCTCCGTGCAATAAGGGGTTGTATTTCTGTTGGGGTTTTGGTCAGAATTTATGGTCTCCTCAATACTGAGAAGTACAGGCAGATGCTTATCAATCATTCAATATTATCAGGGACACATGTTTTGGCCCAAATGTATTCTGCAGAATGACAAACACTCCAAACATACAACCAGCCCCCACAGAACCGGGATGGGTTTACATGAAGAGAAATGCAATGGAGGCTGCCTAAATAAGTGGTTAGTTCTCAAGATGATTGGAACAGCCTACCCGCAGAGGTCCTAAAGTTAAAAAAAAAAAAATCTGTGTGGAAGTGTACCTAGAAAAATGGATGCAGTTTTAAAGACAAAGAGTGGTCACAAAATTTTGATTTATTTTACATATTTTTTCTTCTCATGAATAAAAACAAACTATTAACAAGTCTATTTCTAAAAACATTCTTACTTTACAGCATTTTTTCCACACCTGCCTAAAACTTTTGCACAGTACGGTTTACAGTTTCCAAAGAATGCTCTGTCCTATTAAAAACAGCAACTCGTTTGGGTCTATTAACCCCTTAGTGACAAGACATTTTCACCTTGACTTTCCCTTGGTGACAATGGCTGTTTTGACATTTCTAGGGTGTTTGTGTTTAGCTGTAATTTTTTTCTTTCTCACATACAGTACCCACACAAATTATATGTTGTTTTTATCGTCATAAGAAGGGCTTTCATTAGATACCATTATGTTCATCATATCTTATAATTTACTACAAAAAAAATCATAAAATATGATGAAAAATTTAAAAAAACACACTTTTTCTAACTTTAACCTAAAATATAATTTACACAAATAAAATCATTAAAAAAGACCCCGTCTAAATAGTTTCTAAATGTTCTCCCGAGTTCAAAAATATGCATGTTTCCATATTTTTTGGTGAGTTATGGGGCAAAATTAGTTTTTTTTCCTTTATTGACCTTTTGACCTTAACCCGAACCCAAAATTTAACCCTAACACTAAATTTAACCCCAACTCTAATCCTTATTATATCCCTTAATATTTTGTAATTTTACTTTAATTTTAACCCTATCCCTTATGCTAAAAAATATTTAATTTTAACCCTATAGGCTAGTATAGCTATATAACCTGTTTTTAATTAATTAAATATGTATTTTAAATATTTTCCATTGCAATGCTACTTAACTACCACTAGGGGCAGTCAAGTAGCATATTCAGAGCGATGGAAGTGAAGTTACTTTCACTTCTGAAGCTCAGACCGGCAGAGGGCTTAGCCATATTGACGGAGCAGCATGCTCCGTCAATATGGCTCCCCACGATAGAAATTTCGGTGCTGGCTCGACATCGAGGCAATAGACCAGCACCGTTAAAGTGGTTTTCGCGATCGTTGATCGCGGAAACCGCTTGATTCACCGCAGGACGTGCCTGCCTTTGTCATTAAGGGAGTTTCTCCCAGGACGTGTCTGGCACGTCCTTTGTCGCGAAGGTGTTAACCCCTTCATGACGTTAGGTGCTTGCGTCCCAAACGACGCAAGCACCAAAATGTCACAAATTGTTCCAGGAACACTCTGGCAGAGACCCGATCAGGGTCTTAATAGACCCTGTGGGTCCCTGCCAAAATATCGCGAGACCTCCGGACGTCACGTGTGACCTCACGGAGGCGTGCCCGAACCCGGAAGTTCGGGCACGGCGCGATTTAGAAAAATTTAGCCAGTGCTCGCTTTAAGCACCGGCTACATTTTCCCTGTCGGACTGAGGCCACTCAAAGTGGCCTCAGATGACAGGTGGGATCCCGCTGCAAGTGCCTGCAGCGGGATCCGAAAACAGCTCATCGCGGGGAGCCGCGATGAGCTGTTTAACAAAGGACATTCTATGCCGTCCTAACGACTTTAAGGCACTTAAAGTCAGGACGGCATAGAACGTCCTAACGTCACGAAGGGGTTAAATGACAAAAAGAGCAAAGTAACATTTAAAAACAGCCGCATATCAAAAATGGCAAAAATCTTTCGCATCTCCCCCTCAGCTGGAAGAGTGCATGGCGTCTCATCTGTGGCTCTGTCACGTGGAAGCCCAGGAAGTCACTGTGAGACATTGCTTCTGTCTGTTTTGTATTTTTTCAGAAGGGTTAGTTTAATTTTAAAGCAGTTTGTCATATCACAAGACTGCGGTAAAAAGGGATGGATTCTCCAAGGTGAGAGAGAAGTTATATGCTTAAATAAGCAAGGAATCTGATGCCAGGAGTGGGGAAGTGGGAGGGCTACTGCTAGGGATAGGCTGGCTAGCTATATAGGGAGTAGTACAGTACAGCATGAGAATAGTACAGTAGTGTGTGGCTAACCATATGCTTATAAAAGTTAAATTGTATCATGTCTGCTATACTGTACCATAAGTGTACAACTATTCATCTATAAAAATAAAAAAAAGTCATAACATAGCTCCAGTTGGTATATAGCTAGCCAGAAGCAGACTGTGGTACCGTATAGCTTTTAGCAATTTACTTTATAGATAAAAAAAAATTCAAAGAAGCAAAGTAAGGTACATTCCAATTGATGCAAAAAAGATGGTGTTTTATTATTGTGCAAATAACCGAACAATGGTACAAACAGTGTGCTGGGGGGGAGAGAGACCACAGCTTATGCGTTTTGCGTATTGCTACGCTTAATCATAGGCTGGTCAGTGAGTGAACACAATACAATTAAATACAATGTATCAACCAATAACAAAGTCAAAACAATTTGTTATTAATCAGTGCATTAAATGAATACCAATATGCGAGTGATAATCAGTGCATTTATAAAAAAACATTTCAATAAAGTGCATTGTACAATCAATGGAAATAGTTTGTCATTATTCTTATGTTTATCGTATTATAATGAAATATATAATATACAAAAGAAAACATTTGAAATAGTGAATGCAAATAAAATAAAAAATAAAAATTTTGTTTTGTATTATGAAAATGAATATGTATATATCACACACAGTAATTACAAAAAGTGATCCTGGTGTTCTAGCAAGTGCCGATTTGCTGAACATAACTTGCTTAAAAACATCGAAAGTGATTTATTTATTAAAAAAATAATTCTCATGGCAATGATTAAGAGTTGAATACGTTCAGTCACGCAAGTAGTGTTATGGCACGATGTTCGGCGCTCACTATTCACTATAAAGTGAGTATGCCTGTGCACGCAGTGTCTGTTGGGTATTCGCTATAAAGAAATGCTAGAATGTTAATTTATCCATATAAAAAAAGTTCTGTCACATCATGACTAAACAAGTGACAAGAAGGATTTTAATAGATTCTCAAACTAAATTATGGTTTATAAACAAAGGGTTACTCAATAGAGTGACTTGCAGGGAATTGATACAGGAATTTCAAATGTAAGGCCAAAGTAGAAGAGTTGGAAAAACATTCTCCCATTCAGCTGCATTGGAGAATTTGTTTCAACTCTACTACATTGGCCTAAAGTTTGAAATTCCCATCTCAATTCCCCTCTTTACAGAGCAGGCCCTATAGTAATTAAACAAAGCCCTCATGTGGGGCAGGCACCAAGGGCCAGTGAAGGTATTTTTTTCCACCCCCTCCATTGCCCCCATCAGTCATAGTGGTACAGCTTTAGTAGCATGGACCCACCTGTCTTTAATTAGCAAGAGACCGATGTGGTCCAGAATATAGTTAGACAAGGTATTATACCATGGTACTATAACATGTCTAACTATATTCTGTGCCACACTAGTCTCTTGCTAACTAAAGAAAGTTGGGGCTATGCTACTAAAGCTGTACCACTGAGAATGCTCTTATCAATATATAGTCTGCCAGACTCAGAAGGTGGCACAGTAGACAAAAATATGGTAGGACCCCTTATGGTGGTACAGTTTAGCTACTACCATTGTGTAGTCCCTCGAGTATATACACATTTTAAACCAGATACAGCATATCTACCATCAGTATAGAGTGAGCTAAACACACACGTGGTACAGTATAGTTCTGGTCATTATATAGTGAACACGATCTACACACTACAGGATTACTTCCAACTGTATATAGCTAGCCACACACGTTGTACATCATTGCTCCCATCAGTATACAGTGAGCCAGAGGTTTGGTACAGCATAGGTCTCATCAGTATATAGCGACATACACACACACACACACGTGTTAAATATTTTACATCCCTCGACTTTCTCCATATCAAACTAAAAAAGAAAAACCACACCAGATAACGGTTGGTCTACAAATTTTAGATCTAGAGAAAAATTATAACATCAGAAACTCTAATTTATTATAATTAATGTATGTATATGAAATACTTAAAACAATTCTATATTTGTGTGTCCAATCTGCACAGCTGAGGGTTATTTTGTTCTACTAGTTTTAAATTTATGTTAAAAAGATAAAAATGCTGGTGAATCTTGGTTTTGTTACTTTATATTAATGATCAATTTGATCATTACAATATGCTTTGGAGGTGCAAGTTTGCAACAGTATTGCCGAACTGAGCCTTATTCAAACGGTGAAGTTATTTAGGTGTTCAGAATTTTTATGAGAATAACAAGAAAAAAAAGCTTATTAGTATTTGTTATAATTTAAATATAATTTAATATAATCTACTAAAATAGCAAACACACGAAGAAGGGTATAGAAAGGCAAGTAACAATATTAGAAAGATATTCTCTTTTACTACATGAGTGAACTGAAGGTCACCCCCCAAAAAAGAAAAAAACTCAGAACACTAAACGAAATCAAAATTAGAACTACAAATAAAGCTTGAAAACACTTTATAATACAATAGACCCTGAAATCGAAGAAAACAAGACTTTTATACACACACACAAATTTAGATAAAAATCCCCAAAATCTTTTAAAGCAGAACGGTGTGTGTGCTAGTAATGCCTAAATCATATTATTACAATTTCTGGCTATTACTAGTCTAAAAGTTATAATTTAGTACCCAAAAAAGTTTTTTTAGGTTTCTTTTACACAACACACACACACACACACAGATTTTGAATTATGGCAAATGTTACATACTTTTAATTAAATAATTATTGGTTCACACCAAAAATAGGTACAAAGAAAATCCACTAAACTATGGATTGAAACTGGAATAAAAATGTGATTCCTTTTGACAATCTTTTCTACTCTACATTTTTTACTGGTTATTTTCTTTACAACAGGATTTTTTTTTTATTGAAAAATTCAGATTTATACGCCATAGTAAGAAAACAGAAAAAAAAAAAAGTATGATTTTCTCAAGTTGTAAATCTTCAATATTCTAAATGAATACATGAATGCCTACAAGTATTATTGTGTGATTTAATAATAGTATGTACATATTGTTTAACACTCATTTAGATAACAATTTACAGGAACGTATAAATCAATATTCCTACCAACATATGTCTTATCAGCAAGGACACTTTAATGATCTCAGCAGCACTTTTGCTACAGTATAGAGAAGTGAAGAAGGGGGCTAGATTATTTCTATAATGATACCTATAATGTGTTCCATTGCAGTGTTGAAAATACCCTAATCTGGATATATATATATATATTTTTTTAATTTTTATTTATTTATGAACCTTCCACTCCACAGATTTTGCATATACAGATGGTGCTTCCCTTTGCAATAGACATATGTACAAAACAAGAAGCACTGTCTACATGTGGGAACTTATATATGTTTCAACGTTTCGGTCCTCACCGCGGGACTTTTATCTAGATAAAGCTTGATATTTTCCTAAAAATCCCCAGGTAGAGACTGAAATGTCAGTGCAATAAATGTATTATAAGTTCAAAAGAAATGCATATATACAGATCATTTCAGATATTATAACGTCAGTCTACCATTTAAACAGTTAAATCTTTGAAGTAAAATGCAATGCTATAAAAATAAAAAAGTAAACGTAGCATAAATATGCAAATACTATAAACTCCAAATCACAATGCTTTTTGTCAGTCACTGTTCGACATCAAATTTGGATTAAATATTAGACAAAATTTTAGGAAGTTGACAAAATATTAAAAACTGCAAATTGTGTGTTAATACCTTATAAGATGTAATAATCATGCAACCAAGAAACATTTTACTAATTGTGTAATAAAAAGGCTGCACAGCAGTATACTAGGGACTGTTGCATTTCTTAATAGGGCTTTCAATTAACGGCTTAATTAACACTTCGGAAAGAAATGTGCAACATCTGAAACTTATCAAATAACAGAGGAAAAAAATAAAAACTTAAAAAAAAAAAAAGGAAAAAGCGTTTTATACAGTAAATAAAATCAGTACGAAAACATTTTATAGCAAAAAAAAAAAAAATCATTGGGATAACCTATGCTAAAGGAAAAATATATTTGTCTGAAAAGTACAGTCTGCAATCCGTTAATAAAATTTATGTTTACAAGTGGGGGTTTTGGAAGATTTAACAGGTTATGCTAGACCCCTGACAGAGTGTATTACCTTAAATCTTGAAGTAAAATAAATTGGGAGACAGTATAGTGGAGTAAAATCCCAAGATATCAGCAATGAACATCTTCAGTTAGAAATAAATCACTATCCGTAAAATAATAATGGTTTGATATTCTGGTTACCTATTTAACAGGATAACACTGACTGAGAGCAAACAGTGATTGGTTTACTTTCATCTGCTGCTCCAAGCAGGTTTGAATGTATTGCCATCTTGTGGTGTAATCCTTTACAAAACCTGTAATTGCTCTGAGCAAATGATGACATACGGGACTGCACCATTCTTAGGGAATCCAGCTGCATTGACCTTGGCCATATTATGCATGAATTTTACTAAAGAAATAAAATTAAAAAAATGAAAATAAAAAAAACTTTAAAAAAAAAAAAAAAAAATTAAAAAAATGTAAAGAATGAAAATGTAGTGGTGTAAAACAAAAACAAAAATGATTCACACCTTTATAGAAAAATACTAAAAATAATTCTTATAAAAACGCTCTATGCAAAAGAAATTACATATATATTCTATATGCACAAACAGGTATTAAAATGTTGACCTACACCCATACCGCTACACAAACAAACCCCAAACCTTTGATTGTCAATATACTTTTCCATTTCTAGTTATATACCAGATTGACCATAAAGATACACTAGACCCTGATGCGCCGAGTGTTAATTCCCCACGCAGGATATACTTTGCAATTATTTACACATTTGCATGGTAAACATATAGGTTCTAATCACTATTCGGTTAGGCGAGGTAATAAATAGATGGTAAATTTAGTGTTACATAGAAGGGTAATTACTTGTGGGAATCCTTAGTGAATAATGAATTATGCTTCTTCCTTTAATAAGCTCACTCCTGTACAGATTTATTCAAATGAGGGAAATTTGCAATACTGTAGTCAAAAAGAAACTTTCTTCCTGTAAGAATAACTATTGTGAAGGTTTCAGCAAAGCAACAAAATAAATAATACTAGGCCACAAAATAAAAATGTTTGCGCACTAAAGTTTTAATAGCTCTCCAATTCAAGTAATTAAAAGAAAAAAAACTATCATACAATATGTATGAAGAAAACTTGGTTCTTAGCAGTTCAACACCGCATAATTAATGCAATGGTAAGAATGTTTTTATGGTGTGTTTTGGTGAGTTTTTATTGCCATCAAGTTCACGATGTAGGTGGGCCGCCTTTTAATCCCTCCGCAGACAAAAGCCCTAAATAAACACAGATCCCTTCCTGGGAAAAAAGTCCACTTTGGTTAAATGGCAAGGAAATGAGTAAATCATTAGTAATCTTTAAAGCCAAAGCTATAAACTCAAGTTACCTTAAAGTTAAAATGAAAGTGCCTTGCGAAATTCTCCAAAGTTCTGAGGCAGATAGAAATCTCCAGCTCTCAGCCCCAGACTAGGCGCCAGCTGATAAATAAACAGCTTCAAGTCAAGACCGGGAGAAATCCCAGCTTTTCAAATTTAATGGTTTTGGTCAAGAGTATTTATTGCCTTTTGTGTTTTTCCTCACTTAGTGGCAGAAGACAAAATGTAAACTCATCATTATCTCCCTGGATCCAGAAAGGGTAAAAGATTCCAGCTTACTAAAAGGAAGAGTCCAACTAAACAGAAATACGTATAAACAGCTAATCATGGTAATTGGGTTCATTAGGAAAAACCAGTCACCCGTGCATTAGTGATATTTACACCTTTTGGGGGAAAGGAGAAAGATTCACTCATTTGGGGTACTAGATAGAAGATTAATACGTAACTTGCCTCAGAAAGGATTGACAAATCATGATGGTTAATTAAACACAGGAATAAAAGGCTTTAATAAATATATAATCTCAAGAACAGTATTTAAGGGAATGTATCACCTAAACATTGTTTTTACTGTGAATGCAGAGAAGTAAAGATTGAAAAATGATTTATACATTGTGTTAGCAGCATTGCAA